>JBBDGP010000459.1:5170000-5402500 GCA_037952835.1 Lithobates septentrionalis
TTGGTCTGCATGGCTGTCGTCCCAGAAGGAAGCCTCTTCTAAAGATGATGCACAAGAAAGCTGCAAATAGTTTGCTTTAGACAAGCAGACTAAGGACATGGATTACTGGAACCATGCCCTGTGGTCTGATGAGACCAAGATAAACTTTTTTGGTTCAGATGGTGTCAAGCATGTGTGGCGGCAACCAGGTGAGGAGTACAAAGACAAGTGTGTCTTGCCTACAGTCAAGCATGGTGGTGGGAGTGTCATGGTCTGGGGCTGCAGGAGTGCTGCCGGCACTGGGGAGCTACAGATCATTGAGGGAACCATGAATGCCAACATGTACTGTGACATACTGAAGCAGAGCATGATCCCCTCCCTTTTGGAGACTGGGCTGTAGGGCAGTATTCCAACATGATAACAACCCCAAACCACCTCCAAGATGATCACTGCCTTGTTAAAGAAGCTGAGGGTAAAGGTGATGGACTGGCCAAGCAATTCTCCAGACCTAAACCCTATTGAGCATCTGTGGGGCATCCTCAAACGGAAGGTGGAGAAGCGCAAGGTCTATAACGTCCACCAGCTCTGTGATGTCATCATGGAGGAGTGGAAGAGGACTCCAGTGGTAACCTGTGAAGCTCTGGTGAACTCCATGCCCAAGAGGGTTAAGGCAGTGCTGGAAAATAATGGTGGCCACACAAAATATTGACACTTTGGGCCCAATTTGGACATTTTCACTTAGGGATGTACTCACTTTTGTTGCCAGCGGTTTAGACATTAATGGCTGTGTGTTGAGTTATTTTGAGGGGACAGCAAATTTACACTGTTATACAAGCTGTACACTCACTACTTTACATTGTAGTAAAGTGTCATTACTTCAGTGTTGTCACATGAAAAGATAAAATAAATATTTACTAATACAGTTATTGCTCATTTGAGACAAATGTGAAATTATTTTAGTTTGCCTTCTTTTGCTGTGAGCAATGACCTGTGATTTATCTACTATGACAACAATATAATACAATCACACACTGATATCCTCTTTATGCCTCTATTTTAAAATCTCTCTATATCTATCGCTATATCTCTCTCTCTCTCTCTCTCTCTCTCTCTCTCTCTCTATATATATATATATATATACATATATATATATATATAGATATATAGATATATATACATACAGAGAGAGAGATAGATATATATAGAGATATATATATATAGCGATAGATATATATATAGATATAGGTAGATTTTAAAATAGAGGCATAAAGAGGATATCAGTGTGTGATTGTATTATATTGTTGTCATAGTAGATAAATCACAGGTCATTGCTCACAACAAAAGAAGGCAAACTAAAATAATTTCACATTTGTCTCAAATGAGCAATAACTGTCGCATAAGTGCCCAGCAACAAACACAGGAAAAGCACGGGTCTCATAAAACCAAATTTTTGCATACAAACATAAGTGTTCTCTATTGCCCACATTATACATTGTTTTACTAAAAGCCCCCTTGGGCTCCACACAAAACACAACAAGGAACTTTTGAACGAATCCCTGTGATGGAATGTTCAGGAATAGGGATGAGAAAATTGCCTGGGTTTGGATCGTAAACTTTGTGGTGAACCCTATTGAAGTCTACAGGGGGCGCATCTAGTTCTCTAATTCTGGCCATTGGTAGGGATAACAAGCAAGCCATGAAAAGCCAGGCACTGCCATGTGAGAGGGACATGTACCAAAAAATATATAAAATAAAAATGATTTAAAAAAAAAAATATCTCCCTCTGTACAGAATTCTCAACTCTTCCTAACTGCTCCAACTCTGCCTGACAATATGGCTGCTGTGAGCCCACCCTTTTACCAAGGGGGCTGGAATATCCATTTCTTTAAATCTTTGGTGCCCAACGTGATCCCCCTGGCATATACAGTGCGTCCGGAAAGTATTCACAGCGCTTCACTTTTTCCACATTTTGTAATGTTACAGCCTTATTATAAAATGGATTAAATTCATTATTTTCATCAAAATTATACAAACAATACCCCATAATGACAATGTGAAAGAAGTTTGTTTGAAATCTTTGCAAATTTATTAAAAATAAAAAAACAAAAAAAAAAAATCCCATGGGTCACCATTCCTCCCACTGATACCAATGATGGGTCACCATTCCTCCCACTGATACCAATGATGGGTCACCATTCCTCCCACTGATACCAAAGATGGGGCAATGTTTACTCCCACTGTTGTCAGGACACTTTCTACTTCTGCTTGCCGCACTCCGGCCCCCCTAAAGTCTGAAAGACAGTAAACTTGTCTCAATGGTCACTCTCGGGCCCACTATATCAAAGCATTGACAGTGGACAAAGGCTATGCACTGCATTATAGGTTGTTCCATTTCTGGCAGGGAACCCTCAAAGCTTTCTGCAAAAATTTAGCAATTTCACCAATTTTGGGAATACATGGTGAACCCCTGGTGGTTGCAACCTGGAGCACTCAGAAACGACAAGTCCCTGTGTACACAATTAACCTGCTGGGACTTGTAGCTCCCAATAGATAGAGAGACAAAAGCCAGACTATAATCTGATATGCTGACATGTTATGGCTGAAAGGAATGTTAATTAATGAGAACCACGATAATTAATTGATTGAGCATATCCCCCCTCTGAGACTAAAACCTTTTAAACCTAATTGCTTTACAAAAAAAAATCACATTTGCATATAAATAAATACATTAAGCGTCAAGGACTGGCATAATATGTTTTAGAGATAAACGCATTGGGCTGTATTTAATAACGCACATTAAAAGTGACTTTGCCTGTAAATAATCATTCCAGTTGTGTCACAGTTTGAGACCAATGTACAAAATTGTCTCCTAGCGCTAAAGAATTAGTCTAAGTCTTAAGACTATAAGTCTACAATGAGGGATTTGGCCTGGACTTAAAGGGGCCGATCACAGTGGAAGCTACCTGTCTTAATATTATTAATATTCCAATGTTGAGTATCCATGGACGCTCCTTTTGGAAAACCTTATCTTACGATTTTGAAAGTTGGTATAAAGTTACTTCTAAAAACTCGTTTATGGCCCTTTCAGCACCACATAGCTTGACAGGGTTCAACAAACAATCAAAGTAGCTGGGTGGAAGATAAACAGGCAACAGAGACTGTATCCAATCAAATTCATACAATATCCTGCAGGGGAGATTCCTCCATCCAAGCTGTTTAGAGTGGATGCAGATATGAGATTTTTCTCGTTAAGCCCATGGGTATGGCTAGCATAAGGGTATTCTCAAGCCTTCTGTTGTTCCCAGCAACCCCTACATCAAGACGGTGTGCTGTAGGTATGTAGGGTTAGATAGGAAGAACTACAGCTGCCAGTGGGGGTCAACCTATCGGCAAAACCCAGAACAGTCAGATAGCAGAGGCACCAAGAGCTCTTCGATAGAGAGAAGTTTCAACACAACGCCTGCCAAAAAGACTAATATTCCTCTTCTTCTTTAACCAGGTACTTTCAGAGTAGCTTGGTTGAGGAAGCAACGGGTATCTCAATAATTTAAACCCAAGACCAGCCCCACAAAGCCACTCTTTGCTGACATCATCGTGCACAATGCAGGCCCAGTGGTCCTGCATTTAACCTGTGGATGTTGAGGGCCCACCTACATTCAAAAGCTCAACAGGGCATGGATAAGTGCATCAGCTTATGAGAGAGCCAGAAAAAAGATAGGCATCCCTCTGTATTACATTTCCCTAGACTAAGTACTCATCACGCCAACCATTCTCAACCAGGGTTCTGTGGAATCCTAGGGTTCCTCTAGAGGTGGCTAGGGGTTCCTTGAGCTGAAACTGATTTACCTCCTAGCTGATGACGCCTAATACATCACTTGGCAGAGCTAGTGGCATGACATCTTTGCAGCTGTCTGTAAGGCCGGCCATACACGGTTCGAATCTCGGCTGTGTTCAGCAGGAACTGGCCTGAGATTCGAACCATTAGTGGGCAGGCTGAATGTACCAAGTTGATTGATAAATCAACTTGGGTGCAAGCAGCCTACCGGATTTGGTTACGATTATCGCAAGCGGCTGCTGTAGCCACTAGGGATAATCACTGTCTTCTCCTGGCGGGGGCGGCTTCCCCTGGCCCCCCTGCCGGGAGAAGTCAATGGCACAGCAGGAGGGATTACCGCATCAACACTGTGTTGATGAGAGAACCAAGCTAATTTCTTCAAAATTTGCTCCGTGTATGACTGGCCTAAGGATAGTATTCTGACCAGCACAGCAAAAGGGCATTCTTCCAATTGCCTGCCAACGTAAGGAGACATTATTTCCACTGACCCCTAATGAAATAATTTCAGAGACCTGAAAACTATTTCAAGGGTTTCTCGTGGGTAAAAAGACTGAGAATGGGGGGGAGGGGGAGCCAAATGTGATTTCTCCCAAGGCTGAAATCTGGTCAACTTATGTTGTATTTTTTTAATGTCCATGGGTGAACCATAGTTGACAGTGTGGCTCGTAGCTAAAGTATATCTATAACTAGGGCAGCACTGTGGCATAGTAGTTAGCACTTATGCCCTGCAGCACTGAGGTCTTCAGTTCAAGCTCTGGTTGGGGCATTACCTCCCATATACCAAAAACTTGTAAATTAAACATCTCCTGTGTAAAATTGCTCCAATATGATATTCTACTGTGTGTGCCCAAGATGACTGCCCCAACAGCAGATAAACGCATTGAGGTTGATTTACTAAAACTGCAGAGTGCAAAATATGGTGCAGCTCTGCATAGAAACCAATCAGCTTCCAGGTTTGTAACAAAACCCTATTTAACGACCAAAAGGGAGCAAATAAGAGCAAATAGGAGTTCATTTTTAGGATTTACGCCAATTGCCATAGAAATTACATTATTGCTGTCCCATGTTTAAGATTTTGCTCAACAATCCAGGCATGTGCATTTAGGCAACAGTCAAAAAATCTTGGGCACACTCAGTAGAATATCATATTAGAGCAATTTTAGACAGGAGCCATTTAACTTAAGCCGCGTACATACGAGTGGAATGTCGGACAGAAAAAGTCCGACGGAAGCTTTTCATCGTCTATTCAGATCGTGTGTAGGCCTCATCGGACTTTTTTTTTTTTCGAAAATTCTGGCGGACCTAGAAATTCAACATGTTCTAAATATTTCAGACGGAACCAATTCCTATCGGGAAAACCGATCGTCTGTATGCTATTCCGACGGACCAAAAACGGCGCATGCAAGTACGAGACGGAAGCTATTGGCTACTGGCTATTGAACTTCCTTTTTCTAGTCCCGTCGTAAGTGATGTACGTCACCGCGTTCTTGATGGTCGGACTTTGGGTTGACCGTGTATAGGCAAGACCGCTTGAATGGAATTCCGTCGGAGTTCCGTCAGAGAAACCTTCGGAGTTTATTCTGACGTCAAAACCGGACGCGTGTACGCAGCATAAGAGTACAGCATGTTTTTGGTATATGGGAGATAATACCCCAACCAGGACTCAAACCGAAGACCTCAGTGCTGCAGGGCATAAGTGCTTAATACTATGCCACTGTGCTGCCCTAGTTAGATATACTTTAGCAAAAAGCTACAGTCAATTATGGAGCATCTCATGGCCATTAAAAAAATACAAATGTCTCATTAAAAAAAGCCCAAAGAGAACTATTAGTATTAAAGTTGACCAGATTTCAGCCTTGGGAGGAATCTGATTGAACACCCCTTCCCGTTCTAAGGGTCTAATGCAGCCTATCTCAGCCTTTTTACCCAAGAGGAACCCTTGAAATAATTTTCAGGTCTCAGAAGACCCCTACTGAAATTATTTCATTGAGGGTCAGTGGAAATAATGTCTCCTTGCCTTACCGCCCTGTGATGCTCAATGGCACAATGAGGTTTCAATTTGTACTATTGACAACAATAGTATAAAAGACCACAAACTGATTTATCCTTGAGGATGTCCAATGCCTCTTCCACTTTCTCCAGGAATTCCAATCACTGTCTATGCAATAGCCCGGAGAATGGGATAAGAAGATTGTCTCAGTGGGCAGGGATTAGGCGGTCTGAGACCCTGATCAAACAGCAAGCACTCAATAAAATTTTCATTATCCCCTGGCTCCCCAGGGCTAATTGCCCTTGCTTTATTTGCTGGCCCACCATTGCTCCTGTTCGTCAATATTTTATTAGCAGGCAAAAGTGGTCACGGAGAGCTGGGGATGACAGTCCATGTGACAGCAATGTGATAAAGTAACAAAATGTTTTGAAAGGGTCTGAGCAATGCCATAATGTAGTGTTACATCCTTGTGATAAAAGCTAGCCATTCTTTGGTCGCCATTCTCCAGGACTCTGTCCCAACAAACCTTTTCCTGTTCCTGGCTGCCAAACTCTGTCTTCCCCAGGATGTGGGATGCTAACACCTAAGTGAGAAGATATTGACTGCCAGATGGATGGAAAAACATATTACACTACGCTGTGTACCTAAATGCTTCAACCAATCATCAGCGAACTCACTTTAAAGTTTTGATGTTTTTTATTAAAAAAAGTTTGAGAAGGAGCTACTAATGACCAGTTAACCCCCACGATACCCTGTACCCTAGGGAAGGGGGAGGGTCAAAGGTTGACACCAATTGTTGACAAGTCTTTGTAGCGATGATAAACTTCTGGCATTCGTACTACAAGTCTTCCTCTGGATAGACCTTCAGATACCTAACAGTTAATGGTTGCCACCAATTGTTGACAAGTCTTTGTAGTGATGATAAACTTCTGGCATTCCTACTACAAGTCTTCCTCTGGACAGACCTTCAGATACCTAATGCCGTGTACACACGAGCGGAATGTCCGACAGAAAAAGTCTGAGCTTTTGTATGCCCCATCGGACTTTTTACGTTGACAAATTCTGACGGACCTAGAAAGAGAACATGTTCTAAATTTTTCCGACTGAACCAATTCCTATTGGGAAAACCGCTCGTCTGTATGCTGTTCCAACATACCAAAAATGACACATGCTCTGAAGCAAGTACGAGACAGAAGCTATTGGCTACTGGCTATTGAACTTCCGTTTTCTAGTCCCATCCTACGTGTTGTACGTCACCGTGTTCTGGACGGTCGGAATGTGGTGTGACCGTGTGTATGCAAGACAGCTTGAGCGGAACTCTGTCGGAAAAACCTTCAGAGTTTATTATCGACGGGAAAACCTGGTTGTGTGTACAGGGCATAACAGTTAATGGTTGCCACCAATTGTTGACAAGTCTTTGTAGTGATGATAAACTTCTGGCATTCCTACTACAAGTCTTCCTCTGGATAGACCTTCAGATACCTAACAGTTATGCCTTGTACACACGGTCGGATTTTCCGATGGAAAATGTGTGATAGGACCTTGTTGTCGGAAATTCCGACCGTGTGTGGGCTCCATCACACATTTTCCATCGGATTTTCCGACACACAAAGTTTGAGAGCAGGCTATAAAATTTTCCGACAACAAAATCCGTTGTCGGAAAACCCGATCGTGTGTACACAAATCCGAAGCACAAAGTGCCACGCATGCTCAGAATAAATAAAGAGATGAAAGCTATTGGCTACTGCCCGGTTTATAGTCCCAACGTACGTGTTTTACGTCACCGCGTTCAGAATGATCGGATTTTCCAACAACTTTGTGTGACCGTGTGTATGCAAGACAAGTTTGAGCCAACATCCGTCAGAAAAAATCTTATGCCGCGTACACACGAGCGGACATTACGGCGGACTTTGCCCGGCGGACTTTTCGACGTACTTTCCGACGGACTTTCTGAATGAACGGACTTGCCTACACACAATCCACCAAAGTCCGTCTAATTCGTACGTGATGACGTACGACCGGACTAAAACAAGGAAGTTCATAGCCAGTAGCCAATAGCTGCCCTAGCGTGGCTTTTTGTCCGTCGAACTAGCATACAGACGGCGGACTTTTCGACCGGACTCGATTTCAACGGATAAATTTTAAACAAGTTTCAAATCTAATTCCGTCCAACTTTTGAGAAAACAAAGTCCGCTGGAGCCCACACACATCGAATTGTCCGACGAAATCCAGTCCGCCGGGCAAAGTCCGCCGTAATGTCCGCTCGTGTGTACGCGGCATTAAGATTTTGTTGTCGGAATGTCCAATCAATGTCCGACCGTGTGTACGGGGCATTACAGTTCCTCAAGGAACTCAAGTCATAAACCAAGCAAATTTTGTAAGCAATGAGATGCATTCGATGTGATGCATTTGATCAGAATTTGCTATAAATTGGGTAGCAAACAAGAGCAATTCCAGTAAAAGGAGTCAGGGTGCCACTGAAATTCTTCAGCAAAAGTCACAACTGTGCCAAATCTGAATTCTCTGTAATCGATTGCCGCAATAATCCAGTGTGAACCTCACATGGTCAATAGAGTGTTCTGCCTGAGGGCTTTGTTTAATTTCCCCTGTTTCTCTGTTTCCTAGATGACCAATCATATTCAGATATTCAGGGAAGGTTTTACCATTAAACAACGCAAAGCACAGCACTCATTTAGAATGGCACCCTAATGCACAAGTATGGTAGGTACCAAAGACCTGCACTGCAGTGCACCACAACAGACATGCAGTTTGTGCAAGTGCAGGTCTGCTGCACTTCACAAAATCAAGTTTATCACATGTGCTTGTGGACGGGACCACTCGCCCTGCACATGGGGGTACCGTTCACGCAGAGCACGCTCATCAATGCCTGGGACCTGGCGGAGACCACGTTCATGTGAGAATCAAGCATTATGGTGCTTCCCCGGCTTAAAGATGAGTCCTACACAGTGTGCAGTAATTAATTACACAGAGTCCCTCTGTAAAAGTGCTGTCCCATGTCACTACACATTTTAGCTTGATGTATGTTACATTTAGGAGGGACACTGCTGAGCCCATGCCCTCTCCACCAGTTCAGGGTACCTCTGTCACCTCACTTCCAGTGACAGAATGGGGTACCTCATGCATGCACTTGTCAACTCCTTTACTCCCTTACCATGTAGTCAGGCTTTGGGTCTCCATAACATGGGTTCAGTCCCAGTTGTTTTGGGAAACCGACCGACTAGTGAGGGTGTCAGATCACCGACCTCGTTACCTGTCACCTACACCAGGTACCACACTTCACAGCTGCCTGTAATGTACCATTCGCTAGTTCGTTGTTTCCCATAGCAACTGCATTACTCCCCCTGCTTATCTTGCTGAGTACACCTTCCTGACCCCTGTTCTTTCATATGCTAGACACCAGCATGCACTCCTTTTGAAAGACTTCAGACAAGGCTTAGAAGAGTTGATGCAACTTTACTTGAACACTTTGCAACCAAGTCCAACATGAACAGTTCAATGCAGCATAACTGACTCAATTAGGCATACCTCAGCAAGGTAATGCACTGCACACACCACAACAAAACCGTGGATTTTTTTCCGACAGATGTTGGCTCAAACTTGTCTTGCATACACACGGTCACACAAATGTTGTCAGAAATTCCAAACGTCAAGAACATGGTGACGTACAAGACGCACGACAAGCCGAGAAAAATAAAGTTCAATAGCCAGTGCGGCTCTTCTGCTTGATTCCGAGCATGCGTGGACTTTTGTGCGTCGTAATTGTGTACGCACGCTCGGAATTTACGACAACAAGTTTTGTTTTTTGGAAAATTTGAGAACCTGCTCTCAAACATTTGTTGGCGGAAATTCCGACAACAAATGTTCTATGGAGCCCACACACGGTCGGAATTTCCGACAACAAGCACACATCCAACATTTGTTGTTGGAAAATCCTATCGTGTGTACGGGGCATAATAGTCCATTACTGGTGATTCCCAAGACTTGGCGGTTCTCAGTCTCTCAGACTCCTGATGAATTGCTGGGTGCAGCAATCTCCCATTTTGGTGCTCATCTTCCTGAGCAGGCCGAAGTTCCAGAGCCCATCTTTCCCCCTTTTTTTTATATCACAGGGCGGATAGGCTGGGTCCAAAAAGCCCGGGAAGAGAGGTGCAAAACATTAACCCCCTTCCCCAGCCAGGGCCAGCCAATTGCCTAGCTAACATACTGTAGGCAACATGGCTACATGTTCCTTGTCTTTGGAAAACCTTTAGATAATTTCTGGTCCTAGAATAAACAAATCTTCAGATCCCAAAAAAATCAGGTCCTAAAATATATAAAATTCGAAATAGATGGGGTCCCGCAACACACAAAATACATCATATTACCATGATAAAGTAACGCGCCACAACAGAGCGCCACAGAGTGAAGAAGGTATAAAAGCTAGAAGTGCAAGGCCAATGGTCTACTTCACAAAACTGAGTTTATTTATCACATCTGTTTAGATAATCTGTAAAATTCCAGGTCCTAAATTAATTATTCAGGTCTAAATAAATAATCTGGTCTTTAACTGCTTGTCGACCAGCCGGCGTAAGGCCAATGGCACTTGATATGAAGCCATAGGACTTTTGAAGTTGTAGGTGTGCATTTCGGTTGAATTTTTTTTTTTTTTTTTTTGTATGAAGATGGCCTAAAAGCTATAGGGGCAAAGCCAATGAGACTTGATATAAAGCCAGAGGACTTTTTCGAGTGGTGGATGTGCATTGTTTTTTGAATGTAGATAGCCCAAAAGATATTAAGGCAAGGACAAATGGGACCTAATATAAATCCAATTTATATTATATATTGGAGTGGTGGATGCACGCTGTGAATCCATATTTGTTTTTTTTTTATATGAGGATGGCCCAAATGCTATAAGGGCAAAGCCAATGGAGTAGTTTGCAAATCTGAGTTTATTTATCACATCTGTTTCATGTGTTTAGATAACCCTTCAAATTTAAAAAAAGTCATAAAATGTGTTACATCCGGCACCCCAAATGTTTTTGTAGGCGGGATGAGTTGTTGCGTAATTTAGGTAATACATTGTAGACAGCTGTAGGGTATTTAAACACTTGTCTGTTGATGTTTTCAATGGCTTTGTGTTGTTGATTCAGGCGGTAGGGAAGAATTATGTTCTTATCTTGGCCAAGGCATAACCAACATTGGCAGTTGTTTTTTCAAGAGGGATGGGGATGGGGGTGGGGGTGGGGGGGGGGTGTTTGGTATCCACTTTTTTTTTTTAAATCCTCAATCAACATTTCACACATTCTCACCTCATAATGAGCACCGGCTATTTAGCTGCAAATTAGTCGGAGTTTAGAGGCTTTTCCTTTCCTTTGTGACCTGTATGGAGAAAAGCTAAATCAGTGATGTTGAGGGAGTTGGAGCTAATCCCTAGATGCCTCGCATATAAAAAGTCTTTGCATAGCTATGTTAATAGAACGCACAAGTTTGGCTGGCCATAGTTTCAATAGAAGTTATGTAAGAGCGATTGTGAAATGTCACAGCTGAGGACGCAACTTCAGGAATTGCAATATGTTCATAGCAGCCATTGATAGGATTGTCCTTCTGGTCGTGTTTGCAACTCAGTTCCATAAAGACTCATCTTAGATGTAAACCCCAACTAGAGAATATTTAGTTCCTGGGTCTACACACCTGTGGTGCAAAATTATGAGAGGCTCCCATGCTTTTCTATTTATTTAATAGTACATAGAACAGTGGTATCCAAACTGCGTTCCATGGGTTGAAACTCCAAACGACTTAAGAGACACCAAACGACTTAAGAAACTCCAACGACTTAACTTCCGGTTTCTTTAAACCAGCAGTAATTGGGGTTTTTGACGAATTGGTGGTTGGAGTCTGGTGCAGGATATTATGAGCGGAGATTCTTACTCCGCTCCGATACTAGACACCAAAATGGCCAACTCTGAGGCGGCGACAACTTTGTCCTCGTTAGCCGCTGTGCTGTCAAAACAGCTCAATCGTCCTGTACCCGACTCTATTCGGTTGTCCGTGTTGTGTCCAACCACCAATTCCTGAAAATCTCCAATTACTAATGCCGTGTACACACGACCAGACTTTTCGACATCAAAGGCCTGACGGAACGAATACGCCGGACAATTCGATCATGTGTGGGCTTCATCGGACCTTTGCTGTCGAAAAATCAGACGGACTTTAGAAATAGAACATGTTTCAAATCTTTCCGACGGACTCGAGTACGGTCGAAAAATCCAGTCGTCTGTATGCTAGTCCGACGGACCAAAACCGACGCTAGGGCAGCTATTGGCTACTGGCTATCAACTTCCTTATTTTAGTCCGGTCGTACGACATCACGTTCGAATCAGTCGGACTTTGGTGTGATTGTGTGTAGGCAAGTCAGTTTCGTCGGAACTCCGTCGAAAGTCCATCGAAAAGTCCTTCCGAGTTCAGCCGTCGAAAAGTCCGCTCGTGCGTACACGGCATTAGGGTTTAAATAAACCGTAAGTGACGTGGTTGGAGTTTTTGACGGGTTGAAGAAATTGACAGAACACCGGCCTTTGCTTGCCTTTATCTGGCCCTTGAGGCACTATTTCTACCACTCATACAAGCTACTATTTCTCACACTGACACCAACGACGGAGGTAAATCCTCACACTGACACCAATGATGGGACACTATTCGGCTGGCCTGATGCATTTTGAAGACAGGAGGTCGGCCGCAGTGCAAAGTGTTCTCCGATTGGACGAGGTGGAGAGTGCAACCTTACCACCCTGCCTCTCCACCGCCTCCAATTAGAGAACATTTTGCATTCATTTAGAAAATGCATAGCAATCTAGGAACAATGCCCATACCAATCGGCCAACCTCCTGTGTTCAGAATGCATCGGGCGAAACTAAAATAACGAATTCGTACATTCAAAAGTTGAATTTGGAAAATTTGAAAATGAATTTGAATTCGAGAATGAATTTTAATTTGAAATAGAAACATATTTTCTATTTTAGAAGGTATAAAAGTGAAATAAGATGATGATAAGAATAGGAGAGAATAGAAAAAAATAGAATGGAATAGAACCAAAATTGCCAGCCGTCTTCTGAAATCGATTAAAAAATTATGAATATACCAACTGAATCCGAATATACAAAACAAATTCCAAAAACAAAATCATTCTAATATGGCAAAACAAAATTATTAAATGAACGAACAAATCTGAAAGGAAACAAAATGAATTTTTGCATTGTGCACCTTTTCCAGGGGCGTTGGCCACTAATGGTATATACATAGTTACATAGATCCAAGCTGGACCAATGCAACTATGTATAAAATATCCGTAACCCAGAATTCTGGGTCATACGTACCTGTATGCGATTTCGCTCTTCCTGGTCTGTCACTTATGCCGCGTACACACAACCGGTCTTTCCATCAGAATAAACTCTGAAGGTTTTTCCGACGGAGTTCCGCTGAAACTGTCTTGCCTACACACAATCACACCAAAGTCCGACTGTCTAGAACGCGGTGACATACGACACGTACGACGGGACTAGAAAAAGGAAGTTCAATAGCCAGTAGCCAATAGCTGCCGTCTCGTACTTGCTTCAGAGCATGCGTCGTTTTTAGTCCGTCGAAACAGCATACAGTGTCAATGGACGCAGCTGCAGGACTCGGGAGCACGCGCGCACGGGTGCCCCCATGGAATGCGGCTCTACGTGGGGGCACCCGATGAGGAGGAGGAGCCAGGAGCGCCGCTGAGGGACCCCAGAAAAGGAGGATCGGGGTTACTCTGTGCAAAACCCTTGCACAGAGCCGGTAAGTATAACATGTTTGTTTTTAAAAAAAAATTAAAAATAAATAACGAACCTTTACAACCCCTTTAAAGTGGAACTATTATCTAAAAACATACATGAAGCCATAAATGACTTGAAATCTATTCAACATACGAAAAACTGTTGAGCACTGTTAATTTTTGTGTAAGGTTTTGTTATCTTTATTTTTCTTTGTTTGTTTGTCTAAAAATACAATAAAAAAGATTTTCAAAAAAAAAAAAAAAGTGGAACTATTATTATTATTATACAGGATTTATATAGCACTAACAGTTTCTACAGCATTGTACAACGTTACGGCAGACAGTACAATACAATTCAATACAGGAGGAATCAGAGGGCCCTGCTTGTTGGAGCTTACAACCTACACTGTATGAGAAGGAGAGGAGGGGGGAGGGGGAAGGAGAAATAGGGGAGGGAAAGGGGAGGGCTGAACAATACCCCTCCTCGGAGAGTGGGATTTTAAGGAAAAAGTGGCTGAGTTGCGTAGATGAGCATTAAACCAATCAGCTAAAATATAACAATATTTATTGAGATACAATATAAAATGATATAGGCAATACAAGTATAAACATATAGTTATCCAGTAGTGACATCCAAAGTTCGTGCGTGACTAGAGCCAACATGTTTCGCAAAAGGAATTTCGCTTCATCAGGGCTAGACACGATGCAGTTAATGCATTTACACTGTGTAAATAATAAACAGTCTTAGGTCATAAAGTAATTAAACATAACAACAGATCCTAAAAAGTGTCAATTATTGCAAGAAATCGCTCACCTACTATAATTCCAAGACTACAGATTAAAATCACCATTCATTAGACAACAGCCGCTGAACCAGCCAGTACGG
This sequence comes from Lithobates septentrionalis, assembly GCA_037952835.1. Lineage (NCBI taxonomy): Eukaryota > Metazoa > Chordata > Amphibia > Anura > Ranidae > Lithobates > Lithobates septentrionalis. The sequence continues at coordinate 5,184,486 of JBBDGP010000459.1, forward strand.
AATGTCCCTGGATGCCAGATCCCAGATAGACAGTGCCAGTAGGAGACCTGGACCACGCATTCAGGGTATTGTGCGCAGGTAACCCCTGCTGAAAATGAAAATAGTAAACCCATAAATCACACCAGTAAGGGTCAATGGTAGGTAAAGCTACACTAACCATAGTTGGTCAGTGACATAGCAGTAGTATCAAATATACAGTGCCCACTGGAGTGTATTGTGTATTAGTTATAATGCTAATAGTGCAGGGGCCCAGCATAATAGTCCCTTGAAGATTAAGTATATATGTATATGTATATAAAAGACAAAAACCAAAAGCAAAGACCAGGTAGCCCCCCAGTTGTAGAACGTAACCCAGTATAGGAGTAAGAGAACTGGTATAACCAGAGTACTAAGACTTACCCTTAAATGTTGAAGTCTAGCGAGAAAGGGGGGGGGGGGGGGCCCGCAAGGATAGCTCCTCATAGAAGAATCGGGCGTCCGCCCGTTTGCGATGGATGGCCGCAAGATGTGTCTGACAGACAACATCAATGCCTCCATCTTTAAAATGCTATGGCCCCACCGGAAGCAATCAGGTCAGCGATGACCTCCGGCATTGCTTCCGGTCCGGAAGTCCCTGTCACAGTGCGCGCGCACCCGGAGAGCGGACGCAGCCGCGTTCCACCTACAATAGTGCGCGCGCATTGCCCATATTACGCGAATGGCGTGATGGGCGACTGGGGGCGGAAGAAAAGGGAGCTCCACCCCCTGGGCAGGGACATCCGAGTCCTCCTACTACAAAGCAACCATAACCGGCCAGCAGCGGAGGTAGTAAGGAATGGTGCAAGGCAACAAAAAAAAGAAACAAAAAACACATATACATCGGTCCTAACGGACCGGGTATCTTAAATTAATATACAGAATTATTCTTTAACAACAGCAGAGTACAATATGCACAGAATTCATACATGGAAAAAAAAAAAAAAAAAAAATTATTGGAAAGTAAGAGACAAGAAGAAATAGAGAAAATTTGGTCAATTTATTTATTCAGCGTATCCTTATTGGGAGATAGCACCACTTACTGGACCTAACTGATAAGATGCCACTAGATATAGAGCAGGTAAGTTAGGTAACAAGTATGGAATCCACCTATCCCAGTTGTTAATAAACTACAGAGTAGATGGTTACAAGCTATGTAGATATATGTAATATTGTAAACCAAGGAAACAGGTAAGGATAGACATAAGCCTTCTTATAGTGGCAAAAGGCAAATTATACACTCAGTATTAACAGGAGAATGTAATGTCATAGGAAGGGGTTGAATGCAAGTGCAGTGTTGAGGCCAGGTGGGCTAGTCGCCCGTTGGTTATATATCCACCTGGCCTCACGCTGCAAAATCATTTTATCCACATTACCGCCCCTCTCTGGCTCGGGTATAACCTCCAGGGCGAAAAAGGACACAAAATTAGGATCGTAGCTATGTCGTAGGCCCACATGTTTGCAGATGGGAGTATACAGTAACCCTGCATCCAGATAGTACAGGTGGTCCTGTATCCTTCTAGCAAACGGGCGTTTAGTTTTACCTATATAGAAGGCGCCACAACGGCACATGGCTAGGTACACAATGCCCGTTGTGGTGCAGTCGGCGTATCCTTTTAATTTGTGGAAGCCTCCTCTCGGGAGGGGACAACCACGGCCCTCTCTTATCCATGGGCAGAATTGGCAATGTCCACATCTAAAGGTGCCACTCCCGCCCTCTGCTCCTGCCAGTGATGTTGAAGATTGTAGGTGACTATGGACTATCGCATCTCTAATTGACCGTGATCTCCTATAAGTAATTTGTGGCACATTGGCCACATATTTTGAGATGACTGGATCCTCAGACAAAAAGTGCCAATTGTTACTAATCAAGCTTCGAATCTCCTGTTGCTGTGCTGTAAATGTGGTGATTAATTTGGTAGTGGGATGTGGGTCTCTCACTTTCTGTTTGAAAATGAGAGTGTCACGTGGATTCAGTTTGGCCCGCTGGTAGGCCCTCTTTAGAAATTTTTTACTGTACCCTCGTTCGAGCAAATGGTCATATAGGGCTCGCGCCTCTCTCTCGAAGTCCTCGTCTCTAGCACAGTTTCGTCGTATTCGGAGGTACTGACTGTAGGGTATACTATGTATTAATGTACGGGGGTGGGAGCTGGTAAAATGCAAGATAGTGTTGCCAGCCGTCTCCTTTCTATATAATGTACTGAAGATTGAACCATCCTCTCTGAGTACCAGTCGTAGATCCAGAAATGAGATGGTCGTTGTATCAAATTGCATGGTAAACTTGAGATTGAATTTATTGTGAGAAAGGAGTTCCATAAAGCTATTGAGTAGCTCCATTGTCCCCGTCCAAATAAGGAGGACATCGTCGATGTACCTCCGCCATAGAAGAATATGGCGCAGGTACATCGCGGTCCCCTCATCCGAGAAAAGATTGCGTTCCCAACCCCCCAGGTACAGGTTGGCATACGACGGGGCACATGATGTCCCCATCGCTACCCCCTGTACCTGGAGGTAGGTCACGCCATTGAAAAGAAATATATTGTTGGTAAGTATATGTTTTAACAATACTGTAACAAATTGGCACATATCCCAGCTGTCAGTGTCTCTTTCTTTTAGGAACTCCGCGACCGTTGCAACACCCAGCTTGTGTGGTATACTTGAATAGAGGGCTTCTATGTCAATAGCTACCAGGATCGTTCCCGGGGGTACCGTGAGTCCCTCGAGAATCTTTAATAATTCCAACGTATCTTTGAGGTAAGATGGTAAGCTTGTAACGTGTGGGCGCATATAGCCATCCACGAACTGGCTCGCAGTCTCTGTGTGGCTTCCTATTCCCGAGAAGATTGGGCGTCCAGGAGGCTTAGATAGGTTCTTGTGGACTTTGGGCAATGAGTAAAAGGTCGGTGTTATCGGCCATTTAATCTCGAGGAACTCACGGGTGTCTCCATCGATCAGGCCTTGGGAATGTGCCCGATCGATGATAGACACATAGCATGATCTAGCTTCATTCAGTTTCTGGGGTTGAATCTGCTGGTACCATTCACGGTTATCCAGTATGTTTAGACACATTTCAATGTAATTTTCTTGATTCATCACCACCACATTCCCTCCTTTATCCGATGGTTTTATCACTAGTTCATCCCTCCTCATCAGGTCTGCCAAAGCCGACTGTTGTACTGACGACAGATTCTTTGATTTGGGTTTTGAGAAGTGTATAGTTTCTATTTGTTTCATAGTCTGTTTTAGGAAGGCCCATACAGCTGGGCATGTCTGAAGGTTTGGGAACTTCTGAGATTTGTTTTTAAATTTTTGGGGTCTTAGAGGTATGCTTGGGCCTGCTTCTTCATCTTCAGACGAGGAGCTTTCCGAGTTTCCATATCCCTCGTTTTCATCCAGCAGTTGAATTAGTGTTTTAAGTGCCCTAAAGTCTTGTACCTTAAATCCCTTATAAGGGTCTTCCTCTTTACTCAGCATTTTGCCTTTATCAGTGTCGAATATGTATTTGTATGTAAGGTTCCTGGCAAACATATGTAAATCCTTCACAAGGGTGAATTTATCTAGTTGTTGTGAAGGGAAGAAGCTGAGTCCCAGCCTCAGAACATCTATCTCGGTTGATGTAAGTTGGTATGAGGATAGGTTAATCACGTCTAGTCCCGTCCCAGTGTTGGCTGTTTTATCACAAACGAGTCCATCTTTCCGCTGCGTTGGGTCATTGGGGTGGCCGGGGGATTGGGGATACTCCCTAAAGGGACTGAGCCCGAGTTGGAATTACGACCCTGAGTTCCCGTTGGGAATCTGCCCCCATATCTTCAAACATGGGTAGTGATGTGCTAATTCCTAGACCCGATACACCCGAGGCCCCCTCCACTTGATCTAGGTGTGGATTGCTCGGGGGATATTTTTGGGGGGACATCATCCGTCTTTTATGTGACCCTCCGTTATTTTGATGTTCATGACTATTTCCTCGTTTTGGTAGTCGTCCTCTGCCGTGTGAGCCCCGTGTTGTTTTGGGTGGTGGTTTGTAAGATGAGACTGACGATGATGATACTGAGACGTCCGAGTCAGATTTATATGACATTTTCATATTTTTATTTTTATTATTGTTTGATCGGGGAAATCTTCCTTGTCTATTATAATGGCCCCTAGGCCACCGATACGCATACCCTCCTGAGAAGGCGAGTTTGTCTTTATAGAATTTGTTTTCTTTTTTCATAACTATGTCTTTATTGTAGTTTTCCAGATATTGCATCAGCTCTTTTTCTCTTCTTTGAAAATCCGTATTCGATGCGATTTGATGTCCATTTGTTTTCAGTAACTCAATTTCTTTATCAAGGTCACTTAGTTCCATGCTATATTTGTTTTTTAGCATTTTGATTAGGTCTGCAGAACAGCTATTTAAATTCTGTTCCCATTCCTCTTTGAATTGGGAGTCAGTCACCTCAAAAGAGGGGAATATCTGGATTCTAAGTCCCTGGGGGCAGACTCTGTCCCCTAAGTAACGATCGAAGAAACGGATATGCCACCCGAGGTTAGATTTTTTCTCCATAAGTCTTTTCAATTTAAGAAAATAGACATCTAGACTAACCTCTATTTGTGTGTGGGAAGTGCATGTGCTCTGTATGTTGTCCAAGAATTGGTCCCAGTTAGTTCCCAAAAATTGGGACATCATGAGAGAAATAATGGGTGCCCTATTTGTGAAATGGGGCTATGGTATACAACCTAGGGGTCAGATAGATCAAATTGATATGGACAGGAAAGAACAAGGAAGGGAATAAAAATCCCCACCAGGAAGAAAGAAGGAGGAGGAAAAATACCATGCAATGCAAAATTCTGAACAATTAATAAAAAATTCACAAATAGATAAATACAGATAAGACCAGTCCTATAATAGTCCCTAGCCAGCAAAAACAGGTTCTACACCCAATTAGAATATATGAAATAGAAACGAGATGGCTGGACTATATGAAGGGAAGCAACTCAATTGATTTTCCATCCCTAATTTAACTAATATGAGAAGGAGAGGAGGAGGAGAGGAGGGGGGGAGGGGGAAGGAGAAATAGGGGAGGGAAAGGGGAGGGCTGAACAATACCCCTCCTCGGAGAGTGGGATTTTAAGGAAACCTACACTGTATCTGAGCAACACAACTCAAAACCACTATTTAAAGTGGAGTTCCACCCACTTTTACAATTCTTCAGAATCCCTCACTAAACTGTGCACTGTAAACAAATTGGATATTTATTTATTTTTTTTCCTCAGCACTTACTGTATATCTGCTGTATTCATTTTTCACTTCCTCCTCCCTGGCCGCGGCCCATCACATCATTTCCTGTTTGCAATGCCTTCTGGGAAGGGGCGGCAACTTCCTCTGAAACTGCCGTTGCTATGGAAACCTGACCTGAAACCTATTACACTGCTTGTGCTGCACTGAGCATGTGCGAGATCTGGAAGGATGAGATCCAGGAAGAAATACATTCTGGCTTCAGATGCCCAGACTTAAGATGGCCACGGCCTGCTGTAAGTTTATAAAATAACAAACTACTGCTATAAACTAACAAAACAGACCTTAGTTTACAGACTAACTTTACTAGAATACATTAAGCTTGTGTATTATATGGGTATTTTTATTTAAAAAGTATAATTTCGGCCGGAACACTACTTTAAGTCATTTTTAATATTCAAAGCAAACTCTCCCATCCATCCCTCCATGTCTCCACGCTTTATTTTGATGAAAAATCACTTTGAAACCTCTCCCCCAGCATTTCTTACTGCGGCCATATTGAGTAAGGGCAGATGATTCTTGCAGGACTTAATCCATCTGCCCTTAGCTCAGGCATGCAGGCAGGAGGGTGTGCTTAGCTGAGAAAGCCCTTCCTATCTATGTACTAATGCTAGAAATAGAAGGATTAAAAAATAGTCTGATGATGATTGAGAGAGTGAAGTTTCGCTTCAAAAATTTTAATTATTTTCTGCGCAACACGGAACTTGATAACAGAAGGTCCCGGTATGTCTGACAGCTGTCACTTCTCAGCTGACCTGTCACTGCAGACCACGGAGTAAACAAAGTCCCACAAATAAAAATGCCAATCATTGCATTAGCAGTTTGTCTCGTTATCAACTGCCAATACCTACCTATATATTCAACAATCTCTTCTTCTGTACTATAAAAGTTCCTGAAATGTAGCTGCTCCGACCAATCAGGCTGTAGAACACGACTGTCTGCACCAATGGAGAACATTCTCCTCTTCTATAGAGAAATAGAATAATTATTGAAGGATGTGGGATGCACAATTCATGTAACAAGTCTTTTCAGAGATGCTTCCTAAAGCTGAAGTTTAATCTTATATTCTGCCTTCCCTTGTTCTGCCCTTTACTCTTCAGCAACACGCTAATGGGAGTTTAAAATGTAACCACATTACATAACTTCTTTTGGACCCAGTGACATCCTCACTGGGTCTTTGTGCTCTTCTATGCAATGCAAGCAAATCATGGCTGGTGGGAGGGGCCAGCAGGGTGCTGTACTTAGCTTGGCAATGAGGCTTCCTATCATGTTAAATTTAATTTGTCATGAGACATACAAAGGCAGACATTGATGATCTCCTGATAAGGATGCATTCACACCTGAGCCCGGCGTCTGAGCATTTGTCCGTTTTTCTTTTTTTGCACATTTTAATGCTTTATTTTGGTGCGTTTTTTTGCGCAATTTGCGCATTTTTTATACAGCGTTTTGAGCTTTGGCAATTTTTTTTTATTAGCCAATAGAGAAAACTATCATCGGTTGCATCATTTGCTGCTAGGTTTTTCAGCTGCTTCTAACACCACATCCTCTCCAAGACAAGCCTGGGAGGGTATAGAACCATCTAACACCACATCCTCTCCAAGACAAGCCTGGGAGGGTATAGAACCATCTAACACCACATCCTCTCCAAGACAAGCCTGGGAGGGTATAGAACCATCTAACACCACATCCTCTCCAAGACAAGCCTGGGAGGGTATAGAACCATCTAACACCACATCCTTCCCAGCACAAGCCTAGGAGGGTAGAGGACCAGCCAACACCACTGACTCTCCAGCACAAGCCTAGGAGGGTAGAGGACCAGCCAACACCACTGACTCTCCAGGACAAGCCTGGGGAGGGTGGAGGAAACCGGAGTACAAGGAGGAAACCCACGCAGGCACAGGAAGAACATGCAAACTCCAGGCAGGTCGTGTCGTGGTCGGGATTTGAACCGGCGACCCTTTTGCTGCAAGGCAAGAGTATTTATTGTTACATATTATTAATTTGTTTTATTTACCTTTTTATATATATTTATGGTGATTTTTAGTTATTTGTGTCTTTAAAATTTATTTATTCATATATTATTACAATTTATTTTTTTCATTTGAGCAGGAAATTGCGCAAAAACGTACAAATGTGCACAAAAACACGCAAATTGCACATTTCCATTCATTTTTATGGGAATAAAAAAAAACGCCCCAAAAACGCACAAATCTGCCCAATTTGAGCTACAAAATTGGAGCTTTGAGATACAAGCTACAAAACTCTGAGGTGTGAATGGAGCCTATAAACAGTGTTGCACTTACAGACTAGGTAGCATTCATAAATGTATAATATAATAAATATGATGCCGAGTCCAGTGAAAATTCACACTTCTCCTGTATCAGCTTTCAGCAGGCATAAGTCAACATATCAATCTAGATTTTAAAAAAAATGGTAAAAATTAGACCATTGTCCTAGCTTCACCCCAGATCAGCTGTTATGAGAGACGCTGTTTACAGACGGGTCTGACCCAGGAATGCTGTCTCTCGTTTTTTGTACTGTTTAAATAAGAATTTAGAAGTTGTGTTTGAACACTGAAAACATACAAAAAACTTCAAAAACTCAGCAACCCCCGAGGTCATTGCTCTACTGATCAGCTGGCTCAGACCCACAGAGAACATAAGGATGCCCTGAGATGGCACAAAACCATAGCTTGTGGTGACCTGTGGTGACCCGTATACGGCTTCTTTGTCACTCTACACTTTGAGACCTCCATTTTAATTTGCAGGAGATAACACTTAAAGGGCAAGTCCATGCCTGCAACATACAGTAGCTTTATGCAGCACTGACTACCTAGAGATAGTTGCCAACAGTCCCAAATTTCCCGGGACATGTCCCGGTCTTACCCTGTCCCGGGAAATTTCACTGAAAAATTGTAATTTTCCCGATTTATCGCCAGAGCGGCCGCTAGAGGTCCGGGGCCGGCACTGGTGACTTTGTCTCCACCGCCATTTTACAGAAGACCAGCTCTCGTGAGGAAGAAACAAGTGAGCTGCTCCATTTCTATTGACAGCCACTTTCATTGCCACCCAGGCTCCGCCTCTTGTTTCTTCCCCACAACAGCTGGTCTTCGGTAAAATGGCACAGAGACCGAATCACCAATACAGAGCAGCATGGACTAGCTGCATCTGTGCCGACAAGTGACACGCTGCATCTGTGCCGACAGGTGACAAGCTGTAAAATAGAAAGAAAAACTGCGCTCAGAAGCTAAAAAAAGGAATAAACACCAGCTGCGGTTACAAGTGTAGCCCACCGTACAAAATTCAAACAATAAAAAACCGCGCTAAAAAATGATAAAAGAGTCCATATTGCAGTCCTATAATCATGAATGCATAGTCCCAATGTTGATCCGGGTCAAAATTTTCTCCACGCAAAGTAGTGATGGATAAACACAATCAGCAAAAACACTCCAACTTCAGTTGTGCTTACCAGAAGTAAGTTTGTAAGGGCGAGTGGCTTAAACCCAGCCTGGGCCTTTAGATGTATACTCCAGATGGAACAGGAGGGGCGCCCTCATCCCGTGTATTCACAGATATAGTGCAAAAAAATATAAAAATATATATAGTGTAATATTGTTTTAACATATACCACACCAAACAAAAAAAAAAAGGGGTGACCACCCACAGAAACCTTAAATCACGTGTGATCATAAATCCTACGCTGAGTAGCTAGGACAGTGGGGTGGGTGTCATGCAATCATGCACACACAAGTGAAAGAAGAAAAATAATAGATAAAAACAAAATATCAAAAATGAATAAAAAGAATGTGAAAGCATACAACGACTTCCAAATCTGCTTACCAGATATAGGATAAGTAGTCGGCATATAAAGATACTCCAGGTGAAAAAAAGTATAAATATATGGAAAATAGGAAAGCTTATATCCAGTGATAAACACAATAGTGATGCAAGCTGCTTACCAGAGGGCTAACCCTCATATGCAGATATGTGGAAACACGAGAACCGCCACCAGAGGATAAATAAGGCAAACCTTCAGGGTTGTCCCCTTACCAGACAGAAAGGACACATAAGGCAGATGTAATATGTTCACAACATCACTTCCAACCGAAATGGTATGTCACGTCTTGTCCTCTCCGTCCAAGCTCAGCGGCATATAAATAATGGAGAGCCAAATAGTGTAATACTGACTATATCACATTTATTTAGAAACAGAAAAGCACTTACAATGGTCGAATAAAACAGGCTGAAGGATAAAAGAAACGAAAACGGAGCCGGCCGGCCTCCGGACACACTCCCGTCCTCAATTGCGTAATGTGGTGACGTCAGCACGCCCCTCCCAGACGCGTTTCGTCACACGTTTGACGTTTTCAATCTTTTTTTTTTTTTTTTTTTTTTGTTTGGTGTGGTATATGTTAAAACAATATTACACTATATATATTTTTATATTTTTTTGCACTATATCTGTGAATATACGGGATGAGGGCGCCCCTCCTGTTCCATCTGGAGTATACATCTAAAGGCCCAGGCTGGGTTTAAGCCACTCGCCCTTACAAACTTACTTCTGGTAAGCACAACTGAAGTTGGAGTGTTTTTGCTGATTGTGTTTATCCATCACTATTTTGCGTGGAGAAAATTTTGACCCGGATCAACATTGGGACTATGCATTCATGATTATAGGACTGTAATATGGACTCTTTTATCATTTTTTAGCGCGGTTTTTTATTGTTTGAGGTGACAAGCTGTATTGGTATCAGTGGTGATAAGTGACAAGCTATATCTGTGGTGACAAAGTGACACATTATATCTGTGGTGACAAAGTGACAAGCTGTATCTGTATCGGTGGTGACAAGTGACACGCTGTATCTGTGGTGAATGGTGACACAGACTGCATCTGTAGTGACAAGGGACACAAACTGCATGGTGGCAAGTGGCATGCTCAGGGCTCCCACTGATTCTGCATTATGGTGAGTTGAACTATTTCATTTTATATTACATTGTCATATAAGAAATAATGCGCTTCAATCATCCTGACACCATATTAACCATGGTGCCGTGATGATTGAAGCGCTAACGCCAGGTGTTTAGAGTATCTTTATCTGCTGATTGTTAAACTTTCTGGAATACACATATTGCTATTGTGGTGTAGGATCTGGGCCTGCTGTCCTTCCATCCCTCTTTCTTTTTTTCCTTCCTTCTCTCTCCTTCCCTCCCTATCTCTCTTTCTTTTTTTTCTCTCCATCCCTCTCTTGCTTCTCCCCCCATCCCTCTTTCATCTCAGACTCTAACCACACCCCCTTTAAGCCACGTCCAATATTTAGTTTAGACTACGCCCCTTTTTCCAACGGGCCACAGTATGTGCACCGCATTTTCCCACCCCCTGCTTCACCACACCTACAAATGAATGTCCCACTCACTAATTATAATAAGACTCCGCCTACAGACAAACATGTCCCTATAAATTTTTTGAGAATGTTGGCAACTATGCCTAGGGAGCTGATGGACTGTTTCCCCCAAGCCTTACTGAAAGTGCACTAACTCACTGTTTTCCCCAAAGCAATTAATGACCCACCAGAGAAGACCAATAGAAGGACATCATTTTCATCATTTTCAGCTGCTTCTAACACCACATCCTCTCCAAGACAAGCCTGGGAGGGTATAGAACCATCTAACACCACATCCTCTCCAAGACAAGCCTGGGAGGGTATAGAACCATCTAACACCACATCCTCTCCAAGACAAGCCTGGGAGGGTATAGAACCATCTAACACCACATCCTCTCCAAGACAAGCCTGGGAGGGTATAGAACCATCTAACACCACATCCTCTCCAAGACAAGCCTGGGAGGGTATAGAACCATCTAACACCACATCCTCTCCAAGACAAGCCTGGGAGGGTATAGAACCATCTAACACCACATCCTCTCCAAGACAAGCCTGGGAGGGTATAGAACCATCTAACACCACATCCTTCCCAGCACAAGCCTAGGAGGGTAGAGGACCAGCCAACACCACTGACTCTCCAGGACAAGCCTGGGGAGGGTGGAGGATTGTCTAACACCACAACCTCTCCAAAACAAGCCTAGGAAGCTAGAATACCATCTAGCACAAGCCTGAGAAGCTAAGAGTCTTTCTAGAAGTTCTCTAAATTCGTATCTCCTTCCTTAGCCTACATAACTTGCTAGGAACCCTCTAGCAACTGGTCGGGGTTAAATATCTATAACTCATAACATTGTTTCTTCTTGTTCTAGCTCTACAGAACACTCTCCAACAACAGGAAGAAGCAAAAACTGTTCCTAGCTTAGGGGAACCCAATGAACACAGTTTGGGGCTGCATCCCTAAATTTACCTAGAGGCACTCCAGCTTTGACAGGGCCGGTACATTTAGAACAGTGGTGGTCAACTTACTTGACCTAGTGGGGTTCAAGTGCAGGCTCCTGACATCACCAAAGAACCACACATAATATTCAGTGAATGTAATGCTATAGAAAGCTTTCACAGACTGCAGACAGGCAACATGAGATGGTTAAAGACTACCGGCATGCTACAGGAGATGGTAACAGACAGCAAGCATGAGATGGAAGTGAATGGAGACTTGGGACATTCTTCATGAGATGTTCTTCATAGACGGGGGGTATATTACATGAGACTATTATTAGAGATTACTGCTACTAGAGCCTATTTAGGGCACTTTCACACTGATCTGTAGCTAAAACTTGCTAAAAACCCATATGCGTTTTTGCTGCTATTTTTTTCCTGTGATTTTGACGCGTTTGCGGTGCGTTTTTCACAGGACCTGTGACTCAAAAACCGCATCAAAAACTATGCATTTCAATAGGGAGGTGCACCAAAAATACAGCAAGCAAGATTTTATTAAATGCAGCCGACCCACGAGGCCGGATCAGTGTGAAGAGTTCCATAGGATTACATTAATGTTAATAAACATTGCTGGCTGCTTTTTTTTTTTTTTTGACAGCTCCAATTACCGGACTTCTTTAACCGCTTCCCTACCGCTTCACGCAGATATACTGCGGCAGAAGGTCACGACGCACGACCACGCAATTGTCAGTTAAAGCGACGCAGTCCTGAATCGCAAAAAGTGCTCTGGTCAGAAAGGGGGTAAAATCTTCCGGGGCTTAAGTGGTTAACACTTCAGCTGTCAACAGGGGAGGCCCACTGACAGCTCAAAGAACCGAGCCTGAAAGTATCGGTTTCAGGTATCGGTGCATTTGCACGAGTAACGATACTTGTACAAATACTCGGTATCGGCACCAATACCGATACTAGTATCGGAGCAACCCTACCATACACTATATGAAAAATCGGCCGAACCCATTTTCGAAAAACGGACATTCGGAGCAAACGATGGTGCCATCATGTAATGACCGATAAATCGTTCAGTGGACATAAATAAAACGATTTTTTGTTCGTTCTTTTACATATACCTAGTGCAAACAGTTCGGGCGAGAAACACATTAACCTTTCGATTTATCATTCGCTAGAAAGTTTCCAAATTTGTCCTTCGTTTTTTTCGGCTCAAAAACGTCCCGACCGATTATCGATTTTGTGCCCATTAACCGGCCGAAAAATGAATGAACTGGCCAAATGACCGAATTTCGGCCATTTTTTCGTATAGTGTATGGCCAGCATAAGGCTGCTTTCACAATGAAAGTGCAGCGCTTTAGCGCTGTTTAAGCGCCGCTTTTGCAGAGATGATCAAATACCACCAAATGAAAGCTCTATTCGTGGGGAAAAAAAGGATATAAATTTTATTTGGGTACAGAATCACACGACCGCGCAATTAATCAGTTAAAGTAACGCATGGCCGTATCGCAAACGATGGCCTGGTCATGAAGGGGGGTACATTTTCCGTTCCGGAGGGCAAGTGGTTAAGGAAAACACAAAAAACACACACTACTGTTTGCAGGCGCTTGGCCCCCGCCACGTCCACAACCTTCTGCTCACATCACAAATCTGAGGAAGCTACCGGAAAATATCATATCAACCCCAACCAGAAGATCTTGCGCATGTGCAGTGGGCAGCCAGCTACCAGCCATTTAAACATGTCCCTTGATGATTCCTAAAATGTAGAATTTTTTTTTTAATGCCGATTTGTTTTTTTCTATACGATATTAAATGCAAATATGATGGAAACTGTGAGCAGGATGTGGAATTTGCCACTAAAAATAGTTCCCCCATCTAAAAAGTTTTTAAGGGGTTCATCAGTTCTTATAAACACCTAAAACCTCAACAATTCACTTCTCCAAACGTTATAAAATGAACTTTTGGCTCATTAAAAAAAAATGCATTTAGGTCTGCAGAGCCTTTGAGGTCATCATCTGATTGAATTTCAGCAATGCACCAGGCATGCCGGCACTGAGATGTGACAAAAATTCCATGGCGCTATTCCAGGCATGTAGTGCCTCTGGATAGAAGAGGCCAGGTTAAAAAAGGAAGGGAACGTTTTCATAGAAAGACATGACTTGATATTCCTAGAGGTGCACTCACACCAGCAGCTTAAATTTAAAGAGAAATTCCAGGCAACGTGTAGAAGTGATCGGAGAGGGGCTCGTTTTTCCAGGAAGCAGCTGTGCAACTGACCTTAGATAGACATGGAGGCATGGCACTCTATAGCCCAGGAGGCCTCGAGGTCTCTCATTAATACCTCTATGGTCAAAGTGAATTATAAAGTGCTTCTGAGATGGTACCAGCTAGGCTGGCAAATTATATACCGGGAGCGTCTCCCCTGTGTTTCCGTGGATGCGGGCACGAAGGGACGGTATACCACATTTGGTGGCAATGCCCTAAGGTAAGGCGTTACTGGATTGGGGTGTACAACTTTATCTACTCTCTCACTCAAATAAACCTTGTCAAATCCCACACAAGCCACAACCCTATACCTGCATGGTTCATAATCCTGGTGAATCATCCTGGAGGACTCACATGGACTATCCAGGGGAATTCATTTGGCCACATGTGTTTACTAGGCATAGGACCCAGCCGGGATGTTTTTTTGTTTTGTTTTGTTTTTTTAAATATCTGACCTTGGTAAGCTTACCTAAAAATGTTTTATTTTTAAACGAGCCACATCCCAAGTTTCTATGGATGCTTCGTACTCCTGGTGGATCATCTTGTACTCCTGTTGGACCATCTTGGAAGACTCAGATGGACTATCCAAAGGAATTAGTGGTGCCACATGTGTGTACTGGGCACAGGACCCAGCGGGGATGGGTTTTTTTTGGTTTTTTAGCATCTGACAAACCTTTGTAAGTCTTACCTAAAAAAAAAAGAAAAAAAGAAAAGAGCCAAAACCATATCAATTTTTAATGCATGGTCTATACTCCTGGTGGATCAGCCTGGAGGACTCCGACTATCCAGAGGAATTAATGGGGCCACATGTGTGTACTAGGCACAGGACCCAGCCAGGATGTTTTTGTTTTTGCGAAGCCCATGCAGCACCAGGGCAGGTCAGCATAGTGAATAATTCGGAAGCAGAGATGAAGGTAGGTATTTTAGTGTGCATTGTAGGCTAGGGGGTCTGGTGTTGTATTTTAAGGATAACTTCACTAAATGTCAAGTTATCCTTTAAATCATCTCTGAGTGCTGGCCTCAAATTTCTTAAACTGCAAATCTTCTCAGCGCTTTTTCCAGCTCATTACCCTCGTTACACTTTGCTATGCCGAAAAGCCACCCAGTAATTACAGAAATGTCATTTTTCACCAGGTGGAGAATTATCTACGGTCAGGGCGAGGAATCTGGGCTGGTTTCGTGTGGCTCGTCTCGCCCCTATGAGCTTTTCTTCACCACCATGTAGCGAAACACAATTCTGCAGCAGAAAATGGCAATTGATGACAAGAAAAAGGACCTTAAAAGGAAAACAAAAGGCCCTTTTCGGCCACCTGTTGTGTGTATTTACAGCTTGGTGCTGGGACCTTGACAGATGACCCCCATGTTTTCTCTAGCCTCATCTTCTCAGTGACCTGAAGAGCCGGGTCTCCGTCTCTCCAATGAGGTATAAAGGGCAATCAGGGGTAGCTTCTTCCTGCTCGCCCGCCACCATATAATATCCCATCACCTTCTCAGCCCTCGCTCCATGCATGGGCACCCTCAGGAAAGTGAAATGCCCCACTCCAATATCCCCTGTCTGTTTACATTAGTCACTGCAGCAGAATAAAGGAAACTCACTCTCAGCCCTGCTAAGGATCATTAAACTCAACCAGAGGATGTAACCTGTTTTGCTGTGATGACTAAAGACCTTCATCTTTCATTCTAGGTGCAAAGGCAGGATTTATTATCTTCCATTATAAACTCCTCACTCCTTCTACAAGGTTGGGCGATTGCAGAGTTTTTTTTTTCAGCTGATGCAGTCTGGGCATTCCTTAAAGCCGAACTCCGGCCTGCCCTTCAGTCTTGCACAGTTGTACCGGCTCTTCTCCTCTACTGAAATGGCTGGTTTCACTGCACACTGTGAGCTTCCCAGCATGCGCATTAGAAGCTGCAGAAGGTCAGATAGAGTCCACTTCATGTCCAGCATCCTCTAACCTAGTGGTCTCCAAACTGTGGCCTGGGGGCCAGATGTGGCCCTTTTCTTGTCTTTATCTGGCCCTTGGGACACCATTTCCTCCACTAACTCAATCAACAGGGCATTATTCTTCCGAAACCAACAATGGGGCACTATTCCTCCCACCGACACCAATGATGGGGTACTATTCCTTCCACTGACACAAATAATGGGGCACTATTCCTCCCATTGATACCAATGATGGGGCACTATTCCGTCCACTGATGGGAATGATGGGGCGCTATTCATCCAACTGATACCAATGATGAAGCACAATTCCTCCCACTGACACATGGGAGTCACTCCTGCATCACTCTGAAGGAACGGCACAGGTATGTCGTTCCTTCAGAGCGCATGGGTCAGTGACATCACCGGCTGCATCTAAAGTAAATATCTCCTAAACAGTGCATGCTTATATTTACGGTGCCTCTAGGTAAGCCTTATTATAGGCTTACCTATAGGTAAAAATCATACATAGGAGTTTACTCCCACTTTAAAATTCTATTTTAACCCCCATTTAATTCTACAAGGTCTCTGCTTTCAGAAAATTATACTGTATGGGAGTTTAACCACTTCCAGCCCAAGGACGTCATATGACGTCATTGACCTTGAGTGGTAATATCTGAATGATGCCTGCAGCTGCAGGCATCATTCAGATATCATCTTTTACAGCCGACGATTCTGTGCACCATAAGAACAATCATAGCGGCAGTTCAGCCGCTTGATCGTTCCTACAGGCGGCGGGAGGGGACAGCACCCCTCCCGCCGCCCTCCGGTGCTTCTCTGGGCTCGCCTGTGCGATTGGCAAACCGGAGAAAGAACCCGCTGCTGCCGGATGTTGATCATAGAGATTTCCAGTGACCTTCGGAGGCCCGGGCACGATATTATGACATCACGTCCGGCGGAAGTAAACAATGCCGAGAATTCGCCTGGAAAGAAAGAGATCGATCACTTTTTTTTTTTTTTAATATCCATCTTTCCAGCGTGGAGGAGGACCCGTCTTTACCCGACCCCAATCTTTCCATAAAGAGGACCCGTCACGCACCATTCCTATTAGAAGGGATGTTTACATTCCTTCTAATAGGAATAAAAGTGATCAAAAAATTAAAGAGAAAGTGTAAAAATAAAAAAGTAAAACAATCAATAAGAAAAAAAATATTTTTAAGCGCCCCTGTCCCCGTGTGCTAGCACACAGAAGGGGACGCATAAGTAAGTCGCGCCCGCATATGTAAACAGCGTTCAAATCACACATGTGAGGTATCGCCACGTGCGTTAGAGCGAGAGCAATATTTCTAGCACTAGACCTCCTCTGTAACTCTAAATTGGTAAACTGTAAATAATTTTAGAGCGTCGCCTATGGAGATTTTTAAGTACCAACGTTTGGCACCATTCCACAAGTGTCCGCAATTTTTAAGCGTGGCATGTTAGGTATCTATTTCCTCGGCGTAACATCATCTTTCAAATTATACAAAAAAATTTGGCTAACTTTACCATTTTGTTATTTTTTAATTCATGAACCAGTTCCCCCCCCCCCCCCCAAAAAAAACGTGTTTGAAAAGTTGTTACGCAAATACCGTGTGACATAAAAAGTTGCAACAACCGCCATTTTATTTCCTAGGGTCTCTGCTAAAAAAAAAACATATATATTGTTTGGGGGTTTTGAGTAATTTTTTAGCAAAAAAAATTTGATTTTTACATGTAGGTGAGGAGTGCCAGAATTGGCCCGGTATGGAAGTGGTTAAACGAATCTTCAGGCCTAAAACGATTATTTAAATGTGTGCAAAACAAAAAAAAAAAAGCAAAAACGGTTTTGACAGCAAAAGGGGTTAAAGGGAACCTGTGCCGGGAACATGCAGGGCAAAGTACAATGTTCACTTTTTTTATTACCAAATTAATCACAAATCAAAAAAAGTTTTAATTAGCTTTACAGAACGTCCAATTTTGATCCCATTATTTGATCGCTGTGCTCACATACACAGTAAGACAGTCATCTTTCCCTTAACGTCCGCCATCACTTCATGCCTGTTCTGTCCATTACTGGTGAGAAGAAACATTTGAATCCTCAGTAATATCGGTGGTGATAACAATACAAAGCAGTGGAGCACAGCGCGATTCCGAACCTGATCTATCCAGACATTTATCTCAATTCACTCCCAGCATGATTATAGAGAGAGGCGCCGCTAACAGGCAAGGTTGCAGCAATAAGCACAGTGCATCATGTCTAATTTAGCGGGTCAGCAGTTCCATGAGTAATACACACTGCTGCTTACCGCTGAAAAATGGATTTCTCTCGCTCCTCTGCTAACTGACTGCACACGCCAGACTTCGACTGATTGTACTAAGCGTCTAAAAGAATACTGAGTGACAGATTCTTAAAGGATCACATTTACCGCAGATTCACCTTACATTCATGAGCGGACCGTTCAGCTGATCTATAGCAAACATTCGCCAACGTTGTCCACTGGTACATTCACCAGTTCCAAAACCATTCATGTTATGGCAACTTGCTGTGTATGTAAACGTATGTGTGTATATTGCAGTGAGTTGGCATTCGTTCTTAAAGCACGTGTGCTGGACCTTCTAATAACTCTAATTCAGCCTTCATCAACCAGGGTTCCTCCAGAGGTTGCTAGAGGGTCCTCAAGATATGAGCAATTAATGCCTCTCAGCAAAGTAACCACTAATACTGATGATATTTCTAGATATCTGTAAAGAGGCATTTTTCATGTTGACCACCAACGTAAGGAGCATTCTTCTTATTGGCCACCAATGTAAAGGGGCTTTCTTTCCACTGACCACCAATATACGGAGCATTCTTCCTATTGGCCATCAAAGTAAGGAGAATTACTCCTACTGACCAACAATGTAAGACGCATTCTTCCTACTGATCATCAGTGTAAGGAGAATTCTTCCTATTGGCCACCAAAGAATTCTTCCTACTGACCACCAATGTAAGGAGAATTCTTCCTATTGGCCACCAAAGTAAGGAGAATTCTTCCTACTGACCAACAATGTAAGAAGCCTTCTTCCTACTGATCACCAATGTACGGAGCATTCTTCCTATTGGCCACCAAAGTAAGGAGAATTCTTCCCACTGACCAACAATGTAAGAAGAATTCTTCCTACTGACCACCAATGTAAGAAGCATTCTTCCTATTGATTGCCAATGTAAGGGGCATTCTTCCCACTGACCTCCAGTGTAAGGAGAATTCTTCCTATTGGCCACCAAAGTAAGGAGAATTCTTCCTACTGACCACCAATGTAAGGAGAATTCTTCCTATTGGCCACCAAATTAAGGAGAATTCTTCCTACTGACCAACAATGTAACAAGAATTCTTCCTACTGACCACCAATGTAACAAGAATTCTTCCTATTGATCACCAATGTAAGGAGCATTCTTCCTACTGATCACCAATGTACGGAGCATTCTTCCTATTGGCCACCAAAGTAAGGAGAATTCTTCCTACTGACCACCAATATAAGGAACATTCTTCTAACTGACCACCAATATAAGGAACATTCTTCCTACTGACCACCAATGTAAGGAACATTCTTCCCACTGATCACCAATGTAAGGGTCATTCTTTTTGCTTTGCTCTTAAAGAATTCCTTGGGTCTGTTTCATGCTGTGGGTGTAAAATTGGTGTCACCAGGATGGAATTGAGGGGTAATTTCCCCAGTAAGGACACACATACAGTAGCAAAGGCTCTAATTCTTCCCAACTTTTAAAAGCTAAAAAAATACAAACACCTTTTGGTTGGAGCTAAGCTTAAGTTTACTAATTACTAGAGCTCCCAACTTGAGAAGAACATTCTGCTTGTGAGACCGGAGTTCTTCTTAAAATGTAAACAATAGAACATAAAGAAGTCCCCCCGTCCATATACTATTATTATAGGTCAGAACTGTTTCTGGGTGAAGGCCCAATACAAAAGGTTATTGCAACGTGCCGTCAGAAAAACAAAAGTCTGAACAGAACATCTAATATTAACACACTGACCAGACCCGGCTGAGGCGTAGGTGTAGCACTTCTCTATCTTTATAGGGGATCAGATTTGACCCAACACCGTTCAGGTCATGAAAGATTTCCAGGGTCAATGGCCTATTGGCCTTCTCGGGAATGTTCAGTCGTATCAGTTTTTAGAATCCCGACCCCCCTGATATGCTGAAAGGCCTGCCAGAAAAACTTATCATGACACTCTGCACTTTCAAGGAATCGGAAACCTTGTCGCCTTCATATACGATGACCTGCACACATGTTTTTCCAATTGAATTGTGGAAAAACACGTCAGGACCATGAGATGTCAGCAAACCGGCATGGGAGAAATTCTTCAATTAAAGCTGAACGCCAGGCAAGCACCTACATACAACCTGAAATACATCTGTGGGAACTGCTTTACCCACCAAATGAACTATAATGCTGTTAAGCCAGTTTTATTACCACTGAAACAGCATTTTTCCTGTTGACCTCTAATGTAAGGAGCATTCTTCCCTCTGACTATCAATCTAAGGAGCATTCTTCCCTCTAACCACCAATTTAAGGGGTATGGTTCAAACTGACCACCAACGTAAGGGACATTCTTTCCCCTGACCACAAATGTAAGGAGCATTCTTCCCATTGACCACCAAGGTAAGGAACATTCTTCCCATTGACCACCAATGTAAGGGGCATTCTTCCCAATGACCACCATTGTAACAGACATTCTTTCCCCTGACCACAAATGTAAGAAGCATTCTTCCCATTGACCACCAATGTAAGGACCATTTTTCCCATTGACCACCAATGTAAGGACCATTCTTCCCATTGACCACCAATGTAAGGACCATTCTTCCCACTGACCACCAATGTAAGGACCATTCTTCCCACTGACCACCAATGTAAGGGGCATTCTACCCCATGTCCATCAATGTAAGGTGTTGTCTTCCCATTGACCACCATTGTAGGGGCATTCTTCCCACTGACCACCAATGTAAGGTGCTGTCTTTCATTGACAACCACTGTAATGCCTCATACACACGGTTGGATTTTCCGACGGAAAATGTGTGATAGGACCTTGTTGTCGGAAATTCTGACCGTGTGTAGGCTCCATCACACATTTTCCATCGGATTTTCCGACACACAAAGTTTGAGAGCAGGCTATAAAATTTTCTGACAACAAAATCCGTTGTCGGAAATTTCGATCGTGTGTACACAAATCCGACGGACAAAGTGCCACCCATGCTCAGTATAAATAAAGAGATGAAAGCTATTGGCCACTGCCCCGTTTATAGTCCCGACGTACGCGTTTTACATCACCGCGTTTAGAACGATCGGATTTTCCGACAACTTTGTGTGACCGTGTGTATGCAAGACAAGTTTGAGCCAACATCTGTCGGAAAAAATCCTAGGATTTTGTTGTCGGAATGTCCGAACAAAGTCCAACCGTGTGTACGGGGCATAAGGTGCATTCTACTCCCTGAGCACCAATGTAAGGTGCATTCTATTCAGTGACCACCAATGTAAGAGACATTCTTCCACCTGACCACAAATTTAAGGAGCGTTCTTCCCATTGACCACCAATGTAAGGGATATTCTTTCCCCTGACCACAAATGTAAGGAGCATTCTTCCCATTGACCACCAATGTAAGGGCAATTTTTCCCAATGACCACCAATGTTAGGAGAATTCTTCCCACTGACCACCAATGTAAGGTGCTGTCTTCCATTGACAACCACTGTAAGGAGCATTCTACTCCCTGAGCACCAATGTAAGGTGCATTCTTTCCAGTGACCACCAATGTAAAGCCCCATACACACTATCAGATTTTCTGCTGATTTTTGTCTTCAGATTTACCAAAACCATATAATATGAGGTCAAACCTTAGGAGTTTCAATTTGTATGCAATCAGGCAGGCCCTTGCACTACATGGTTTTGGTAAATCTGAAGACAAAAATCAGCAGAAAATCTGATAGTGTGTATGGGGCTTAAGAGACATTCTTCCACCTGACCACCAATTTAAGGAGCGTTCTTCCCACTGACCACCAATGTAAGGGGCATTCTACCCCCTGTCCATCAATGTAAGGTGTTGTCTTCCCATTGACCACGATTGTAGGGGCATTCTTCCCAATGACCACCAATGAAAGGTGCTGTCTTCCATTGACAACCACTGTAAGGGGCATTCTATTCCCTGAGCACCAATGTAAGGTGCATTCTTTCCGGTGACCACCAATGTAAGAGACATTCTTCTACCTGACCACCAATTTAAGGAGCATTCTTCCCACTGACCACCAATGTAAGGGGCATTCTACCCCCTGTCCATCAATGTAAGGTGTTGTCTTCCCATTGACCACCATTGTAGGGGCATTCTTCCCACTGACCACCAATGTAAGGGGCATTCTACCCCCTGTCCATCAATGTAAGGTGTTGTCTTCCCATTGACCACCATTGTAGGGGCATTCTTCCCACTGACCACCAATTTAAGGTGCTGTCTTCCATTGACAACCACTGTAAGGAGCATTCTACTCCCTGAGCACCAATGTAAGGTGCATTCTTTCCAGTGACCACAAATGTAAGAGTCATTCTTCCACCTGACCACCAATTTAAGGAGCGTTCTTCCCACTGACCGCCAATGTAAGGAGCATTCTTCCATCTGACCCCCCGATGAATTGTTTTTTGTAGGGGTTCCTGAAAATTATTTCAAGAGCGCCTTATGGCTGGGAAGGTTCGAACAAGTAGTAAAAAAACAGAACCTCCGATTTTCTTGTCATCTAACCTGCTCTATCACAAAAATGTCAGCAGCAGCAATTCAAACTTCTAATATTAAAACAAAAATAAGTAATAAGATGATCTATGGCTGCCAAGCCCATTTCCTCCAGTCAATGAGCAGGATGTAGCCACAATGAGCAGAGACAGAAATTAATTAATGACGAGAGCTAGCACCCCGGGCAACGGCTGCACGGCCCCGAGCCCTCGGGATTCCGAGTGGCTGCACATGAGCACTTGTGACACACTCAGATAGATATCAGTCACAGGGAAATCACATGGAGACAGTATGACAGGCCAAGAGAAAACACCTGAGGGGCAAGCCGGCTCTGATTTCAGATTCTTGACGTTCATTTCATATTTATTTACTGAATTTATACCAATAAAAACAGGTTTAGATCCGGCCAGAAAGAGAACCGATGTCTGCAGGGGGATCCGGCTTAAAGGAGCACGTCCGACCTAGAAGTCACTTGTTATAAATCCCTATGGCTGCAGGAATCTTCATTTACCGAAAAAGCAAGCCAAGTTTTTCCCAGGTTCCAAGCGCCAATTTCCAACCGTGGCCTCTCCTGTACACATTTTAATCAGTGTTTTCATTTAGCCCAACATCATTACTGAAATGCCACTAATGCCGCGTACACACGAGCGGACTTTACGGCAGACTTTGCCCGGCGGACGGGATTTCGTCAGACAATTCGATCTTGTGTGGGCTCCAGCGGACTTTGTTTTCTCAAAAGTTGGACGGACTTAGATTTGAAACATGTTTTAAATCAATCCGTCGAATTCGAGTCCGGTCGAAAAGTCCGCTCGTCTGTATGCTAGTCAGACGGACAAAAACCGACGCTAGGGCAGCTATTGGCTACTGGCTATGAACTTCCTTGTTTTAGTCCGGTCGTACGTCATCACGCACGAATTCAACGGACTTTGGTGGATTGTGTGTAGGCAAGTCCGTTCATTCAGAAAGTCCGTCGTAAAATCTGTCGAAAAGTCCGCTGAGCAAAGTCTGCCGTAAAGTCCGCTCGTGTGTACGCGGCATAACAGGTTAAGTGAAAAATGTTGATTATCTCGTTACAATGGCATCTGAAAGTTGGTGGGATATATTGGGCAGCAAGCAAACATGTGGATCCTGAAGTTTATGTGTTGAAAGCAGAAAAAAATGGGCATCACAGTTTGTTGTGTATATGGGGTTGTATAGTCGCAGACTGGTCAGGGTGCCCCATGCTGGCCCATGTCCACAACCAAATGCGCCTACAATGGGCACATGAGCATCAGAACTGGACCACAAAGCAATGGAAGAAGGTGGCCTGGTCTGGTGCATCATTGTCACGTCTACCCCAACGCAGGTGGTCAGACACTATAGCTGGCTACTGTGTGCTTCACCTATAGCAGCCCCCTTTCCCATAAGGCAAGCAGACCTACCAGTACTCGGTTGCCCCCAGGACTTATACACATTGCTATAGTGCCTGGCCACCACGCCAGGGCAGATGCGAACTGAGCAAAGGAAATAGGTACTTGCGGTTAGCAGACAGCTTGCGTGGTTCCATGACAGTCCAGGTATAAGGCAGGCTGAGTTCAGGGAATAGTCTAATAATCCGGTCAGAAGTCATACACATGGAAATCCAAACTAGCAAAGCAGGGCAGACAGACGGGGAGCTTGATCAGGAACAACACAGGTATCACTCGCTATCACAAACACCAAAATGCTGGCTTATAACAGGCTTTGTTTCCACCCAGGGATTGATCACATTAATCTGCAGGTGGACAGGCAGACAAGGAGAGTGCCATAGCCAAAACCCCGGATGCTAGAATGAGGAGCAGGAGCACTAAGTGATCCTGACAATCCTGTTTTCTTTTACATTATGTGGATGGCCGGGTGCATGTGTGTCCCTGTAGCTCTGAGGAAGGTAGCATGTCTCCCCTGAAACGCGTCAGTTTTCCATCCACAGTGATTGTCAGCCCTGACATTGGAGTTGTGCATGATATGGGTATTTACTTTTTATGTTTGTGAGTATGTCTTTGGCGTCTTTTAATAAATTTCATTGGTGTTGAATGCACTAGGTGTTTGTGGCCTCCGCATTTTCTTTGGCGTGAATTTGGAGTTTCCCTGCTCAAGGAGAGCAGCACCGCTAGAAATACCTTAGATTGTCGGAGTGAGTGCTGAGGTTTGATTGTCTTTGGAAGTTTTTCTACATGTGCGTCCCTTACCCGGGGAATAGATGGCAACAGGATGCACCATGGAAAGTAGGCAAGCTGGTGTGGAAGTGGGGCGCAGCGTGGTGCGGCAGCAATAACTCACACAGTCAGCTGCAATATAAAACTTGTATTGAAGTAATGCTGCAACAGTTCACAATAAGCCCGGTGGTAAGGCTGCCCAACTGGGTGCACTCACGGTTTCCAGCAACGTGGAAAGGAGCAGGTTTCAGCTAGATTGACAGCGTCTGTTGAGAGGGGCAGAATGTGGCCTGGCCACCTGTGCCCAATCGGGAAGGTGTCCAGAAGAGTTGGAACCCTACGCTTTCCCTCCTTTCCCTAACGTTAGTACTGTCCCTATCAGGAGGGGAACCTTTCCCTACACTACTCACTCACATAAAGTGCACCAAAACCAGGAGCCAGGTCCTTAAATGGGCTCTGCCTTGCTCAATATGGCCACCAGAGTCACATGGGGCAACAGCATCCAACCAGAGTGTTTCTCCAGTAACCCAGGAAACCAGAGAGGAACCATGTTCCTCATGACTTCCTCTCCAGTTGCAGGGCCGATGCGATCGAGCGCCACCTGCAGTGGAACAAGTAGACTGCACCTGCCTACAGGTGGAAGCAGTGTGATGCTTTGAGTAATGTTCTGCTGGGAAACCTTGGCCCTGCCCCTCTCCAGCACCGTCATACTTAAAAATCCGGCACATGCGCATATGGGCCAAAGGCATAGCTCCCAACAGTCCCTCCCCTGATTTGGAGGGACTGTCCCTGATTTGGAGCAATGTCCCTCTGTCCCTCATTCCTCCTCATTTGTCCCTCATTTTGGTCTGATGTATATAGTTGTGTATAAAATGTACTTTTTATCTATCAAAAAGTGGTTTTCAGCGCTAAACCTTTTATCTGATTTCTAAATTGCTGCATTTGTAAATTCCAAAAGCCAATATAAAGGAATAGTAGTGGTAAAAAAGCACTTGTGGGTTTTACCAATCTTGTTTTTTTTTTTGTACAATTCTCCTTTAAGGGGGCGTGACAGGGGGGTGTGTCCTATGCCTGCATGCTTTTGCTGATAGGTGTCCCTCATTCCCATCTCAGAAAGTTGGGAGGTATGCCAAAGGTCATTGCCCGGCCTTCTGGACCTGCAGCACATCTGAGGGTTTCCCGCACATTTAAAGACACCCTGATATCTGGGACCTCATACCTGCACCGTTTTCGCACGTGCACAGGAAACCCCCCACGCATGTACAGATGTGCCGCTTGTCTCTGGCAGGTCCCGAAGCTCTACAGCACATCTGCGCACTTGTAGAACACGGTGGAGCAAAAGCGCCATTAGAGTGCCCCGGGCACACAATGTCATTCTTGCCTAGGCACAAGAAGTGTCCAAACAATTTTTTTATTTAATTGTGGAAAAGGAAAGGGGGGTAAGCCAGGTGCATAGAGGTGCATTAGGCGAAGATCTATTTTAAAAGATAAGTTCACCTTTAAAAAAAATAAATGCACCTTTTTTTGCATGTAGAAAAATGTACATTTATTATTTTTTTTCTTAGGAGGCTAAAGCATTGCACCCACGATCAGCAGATTGTGGTTGTAATGTTACGGTCCTGCAGACTTGCCTGTGTAGCTGTCTTCCTGTACCTCCGGAACAGGCAGTTATCGAATGACAGGAAGCTCAATGAACTACCTAGAGTGCTCTGGTAGTTCATGGAGAACTACAAGCCAACAGCTGCAAAGGATGGTTGGTACTTGTAGTTCCCCCATTCACAGAACACGGTGAATGAATGACGTGGCAGGGTGGGTGGAGCCCCGCTTGGCTGGGTTTTTTTTTTTTTTTAGATTGTGACAGCAAGATCCCCCCAATTCGCTGTCACAACGGGGACTTGGGGGCGCTCTGATGCATCTGTAACATGTTACAAAAGGTGAACTTATCCTTTAAGAATTTAGCGTCACTTTAATATTTCCCATAAAAGGCAGATTAAAAATGTGCATACGGCGTAGTTGGAAATGAATGCATATATTGATGTAAATGACCACTTCAGCCCCAGAAGCCCCCTTAATGACCAGGCCATTTTTTGCGATACGGCACTGCGTCGCTTTAATCGATAATTGCACGGTCGTGCGACGCTGTACCCAAACAAAATTGACGTCCTTTTTTTTTTTTTTTCCATAAATAGAGCTTTCTTTTGGTGGTATTTGATCAACTCTGTGGTTTTTATTTTTTGCGCTATAAACAAATAGCGACAATTTTGAAAAAAAATTATTTTTTTTTTACTTTTTTGCTATAATACATATCCCAAAAAAATTTTTTTGCAAAAAAAAATCTCAATAGGCATATATTGATTGGTTTGCACAAAAATTATCGCGTCTACAAACTAAGGGAAAGATTTAGGGACTTTTATTTTTTTATTGTTTTTACTAGTACTGACCGCGATCTGCGTTTTTTAACGGGACTGCAACATTGCGGTGGACAAATCTGACCCCAAATGACACTTTTTTGGGGACCGGTGACATTATTACATTGATCAGTGCTAAAAAAATTCACTGATCAATGTAAAAATGACACTGGCAGGGAAGGGGTTAACACAAAGGGGGCGATTAAGGGGTTAACTGTGTTCCCTAGGTGTGTTCTAACTGTAGGGGGGATGGGCTGCCATGACAGAGATCAACTGCTCCTGATCACTGGGAACAGTAGATCCTGGTCATGTCCCCCGTCAGAACGGGGATCCGCCTTGTTCTGCCCCTGTACTAGGCGATCGCGGGTCGCCGGCGGACATCGAGTCTGCTGGAATCGCGGGCCTGCCCGCAACTGCGCCTGCGTGAGCCGACCTACAGCTACGCCGATTCACACAGGAGAGCCAACCTGAAGCCATATTATACGGCGGCTGGTCGGCAAGCAGTTAAAGAGAATGTAAATACAACATTTCATATTCCTGATATGTACCATGTACATGTATGAGGGAAGATTAGTGTGCTGCTGTTTCTCCTCCCCCAGCTCTTCTGCAGCTGAGAACAGAGGGAATGTGATCACTTATAAAAATGGGGAAAAAGGCATTTAGAATGTGTTTTTTTATTTATTTATTTTTTTATATGTATACACAAATGTTTTGCCTTTCATTTCTATTTTATACTAAATGGGTTGTTTTACAAGGTGAGGGTTTACATATACTTTAAAGACATTCAAATAGAAAGCAACGTTTTTGGTTTTTTTTGTTTTGTTTTTTTTTAACCAAGGGTTTAATACGACTTTAATGAAAACCGCAGATTTAAAAAATTGAAAATTGCTTTTGAAATAACAACAACATGTGGTTTTAGTTTCAATACACTTCAAGCTGACCTCCCTGCAGTGTAGGTCTACATAAAATGATTGCAGTGACTATTGGTTCCCTTTAATTCCTCCACCACTGCTTTGTCAGCCCCTTCACCATCCCATGCCAAGCAATTGATACAATAACAACAAATCAATGAATCGGAACACAAAAGGCTGACCCGGAGCAATAGAGCCAACGAGCGATTATTCATTAGCAAGCCCACCACACCCCCCACCCCCCCCCCCCCCCGAGAGCCTCTCTTTCATAAATGAGATTGCGCTGACCTAATGAAAACGCAATGCAAACAATAAGACAAATCAACCTAAATGAATGTTTTCCCTAACGAGCCACCATTAACATTGATCACAACTGAAAAAAAAAAAAGAAACAATTTACAAGCCCTTGTAGCCATCGCATACTTACTTCTCCCTAATGAGTTAATCTGGAGGTCAGAGATACAATGGAACCATCGACCATACACATTGTAATAAATGCGTCCAACCGTAGAGAACGCCAAGAGAGTAAAAAGACAAAACAAAAACACTAAATTTCTAGAACGGCAACAGGCGAAGGTTGGAGTGATGGTGGATGTGTTCTTACAATGAGAAATATTATCAGAACATAATATGACTACACCGACACATACCGATCGTCCTGGTGATAGCAAGACCATCGTCCCCACCGCGTGTCGTGCCGTCCTCGTTCTGCTGATGGAGTCCACATTATTTGATTGAAGATCCTTTGTATGTCTTTTCTTCCAGTGTTTCTTTTTCTTATTGGGGTAGAACCAATGGTGTCTACGATATATCCACTGCTTTTACTAGGTCTGCCACATCTAAAAACAAAAGACATAAAGCTAAAGTTAAAGCTCAACTTTCATCTGCTCCTTTTACTTTCATCTATGTTATGGGCGGATTTCAGCAAATGCTATGTGCGATCTAAATATGGCGTCCAGCTCTTGCACAGCCAGAAGGGACGTCATGCGCGGTTTCGTCTGGAACGCCGGGGACCATACAAGGCTGCTTACCCTCTTCTAATCAGAGATTGTTCTATATAAGGGGGGCTGTTTTTAGGCAATGCACAACCCTCTATGTCTATGACATCGAAGGGGACACTACACCAGTCTCCACATCAGGCAGACTGTCAGGGCTGGGCTCAGCCCTTCCTTCTCAGAGCTGGCCGCTCAGCTGTCAGCTAATTGCCAGCTCCCATCTCTCCACAGTTACTC
Source organism: Lithobates septentrionalis (assembly GCA_037952835.1). NCBI lineage: Eukaryota > Metazoa > Chordata > Amphibia > Anura > Ranidae > Lithobates > Lithobates septentrionalis. The sequence continues at coordinate 5,213,796 of JBBDGP010000459.1, forward strand.
AGCTGTTGATGATATCCTGCTCGTCAGTCCTGCCTACTTAAGCCGTCCAGCCCAGAGGATCTCTGCCTTCGTCTTGGTCAACATCACAGAGACTATCTCTTGCGTTCCTGTTTTAAGACTTGCTTGACATCCCTTCTGGCTCCAGATCCTGCTTGCTGTTTAACTACATTGATCCCTGACTTCTGGCTGGGCTGACTATCCGTTCTGAACTTTGGCTATATTTTGACTAAGTTTGTTCTTTTTACTTTTATTATTAAACAAGTGTGATTTAACTGTACTTCTGTCTCGGTCTGATTTCATGGTTTCTGACACAAACATACCTCTGGCCTACTGGCAGTGCTGCTGTTAGAAATCATGGGGCCCCCATACAGCATTCCTGACGGGGCCTCACAGGGTGCAGTGGAACAGCGGCACTGACTTTATCCACCAACAGTCCAAAAATGTCCTGGGCCCCTCTATTGATTTGATGGGGCCCAGAGAAGTGTAATTTAAGCTCTGGCTAAGCAACAATGAGTGGGGGTGTGGTCTAGTAAAATCCATTTATTCATTTAGGCAGATATAAACAATAAAGCTGCCTGGGCCCCCCTGTTTAGCTGATGGGGCCTTGGCCCAGTACAACAGGACAATAAGGTTGTACTGCCTTATCAGTGGCCCTGCCTACTGGGGGACGTTTACCATTCACGAGTAAGTCACTTCTTGGTAAAATATATTTTGGTTTTTTATTTGCATTTTTGATTTCCAAAAAAAATTTAGGGTTTTTTTTTAACTTTTTATCTATTTTTTTTATTAATTTCATTTTTTATATTTATTTTTTATCCTTTCATTTTTTCATTGCTACTATGTGTACTCATATTATATTTTTTAATTTTTTTTAATATTTTTTCTCAAATAATTACACATTTATCTACATCTCTTTTTTTGCATTGGAGGTGCTCTTGGCCACAAATGTCGGGGTTGATTTACTAAACCTGGAGAGTGGAAAATCTGGTGCAGCTTTGCATAGTAACCAATCAGCCTCAGGTTTTATTGCCAAAGCTTAATTGAAAAAAAAATAAGTTATGCTGGCCATACACTATACAGAAAATCGGCCGAACCCCTTTTCGAAAAACGAACGTTCGACCGTGACCGCAAACGATCTTGCCATCATATAATGACCGATAATCTGTTCAGTGGACATGAATAAATAATTTTGTGTTCGTTTTTTTACATATACCTAGTGCAGAAAGTTCGGACGGGAAACACATTAACCTTGCAATTTATCGTACGTTCGGCAGAAATTTACCAAACTTCCCGTTCGTTTTTTTACCACAAAAACGTCACAAAGATTATCGATTTGTGCCCACTAACTTGCCGAAAAACGAACGAAGTGTCCATTCGAACGATTTTTCGGCCGATTTTCTGTATAGTGTATGGCCAGCATAAGAAGCTGACGGGCTACCATGCATAGCGTTATCAGAGTTTACCCTCACATTAGAGTCCCTCTTACATCAGTATCTCTATCAGAGTTCCCCCTTACATCAAGGTTCCCATCAGAATCCTCTCTTACATCAGACTCCCTCTTACATCAGTTTCTCCATCAGAGTCTTCCCTTACATAAGTGTCCCCATCAAATCGTCCCTTTACGTTAGAATACCTCTTACATCAGTGTCCCTATCAGAGTCCCCCCCCTTCATCACAGTCACTGTTATACCAGCGCCCCTATCAGAGTTCCCCCTTACATTAAGGTTCACCTCTTCATCCCCCCTTACATCATAATACCGCATACATCAGTGCCCCTATCAGGGTCCCCCCTTACAACAAGATTCCTACAGTGAGGACAAATTATTATTTGATCCCCTGCAGATTTTGTAAGTTTACCCACTTAAAAAGAAATGAAGGGTCTATAATTTTTATCATATGTGTATTTTAAATGATAGAGACAGAATATCAACCAAAAATCACAGATTAGTCCTGTCAATTTAAGAAGGTGCTCCTAACGACTACTCGTTATGTGTATAAAAGACACCTGTCCATAGAATCTATTTCTTCTATTCAAACCTCACCATCATAAATCAAGACCAAAGAGCTGTCAAATGACATCAAGGACAAGATTGTAGACCTGCACAAGGCTGGAATGGGCTACAAGACCATCAGCAAGAAGCTTGGTGAGAAGAAGACAACTGTTGGAGCGATTATTCACAAATGGAAGAAATGGAAAATAACCATCAATCTCTCTCGGACTGGAGCTCCATGCAGGATTTCACCTCATGGGGTAAGGATGATGATGAGAAAAGTGAGGGATCTGCTCAGAACTACACAGGAGGAGCTTGTGAATGATCTCAAAGCAGATGGGACCACAGTCACCAAACCAACCATTGGTAACACAATATGCTGCCATAGATAAAAATCCTGCAGCACCCGCAAGGTCCCCCCTCCCCCCTCAAGAAAGCACATGTACAGGCCCATCTGAAGTTTGCCAATTTACATCTAAAAGATTCAGAGAAGGATTGGAAGAAAGTGCTGTGGTCAGATGAGGCCAAAATTTAGCTCTTTGGCATTACCTCAACTCTCAGTGTTTGGAGGAAGAAAAATGCCCCTAAGGACACCATTCCTACAGTCAAGCACGGAGGTGGAAACATTTTGCTTTGGGGCTGTTCCTCTGCTAAAGGTAAAGGCCGACTTTGCCGCATTGAGGGACCAATGGATGGGGCCATGTATTGTAAAATCTTAGATGAGAACCTTCTTGCCTCAGCCAGAACACTGAAGATGGGTGGTGGATGGGTCTTCCAGCATGACAATGACCCAAAACATACCACCAAGGCAACAAAGAAGTGGCTCAAGAAGAAGCACATTAAGGTCATGGAGTGGCCTAGTCAGTCTCCAGATCATAATCCGAGGGAGGGAGCTGAAACATCGAGTTGTCAAGCGACAGCCAAAAAACCTTAAGGATTTAGAGAAATTCTGTAAAGAAGAGCGGACCAAAATCCCTCCTGAGGGAAAACCTGGTCACCAACTACAAGAAACGTCTTACCTCTGTGCTTGCCAACAAGGGTTTCTCCACCAAGTACTAAGTCATGTTTTGCTTGGGGATCAAATACTTATTTTACTCACTGAACTCAATTTATAACATTTGTATCATGTGTTTTTTCTGGATTTTTGGTTGCTTTTATGTCTCTATCATTTAAAATGCACCTATGATAAAAATTATAGACCCTTCATTTCTATGTAAGTGGGCAAACCTACAAAATCTGCAGAGGAGCAAATAATTATTTTCCACCGCTGTATATTCCTTATATTTTATATTATTATCTGGCCGTAGCTCAACTCCAAAACCAGGAATATATAACGCCGTTTTATCTCTGAATATTTCTTCTCTTATAAATGACGTACTGGGGTTATAAATATGCACATTGAACAGGTTCGTAGACGCTCCCCTATATAACAAAGCAGACTGAGCTACTACACAGCCAAGCTGCAGCTCACTCATATCCTTCCCCAGCATCTTATTTTATCTCCAGTGACACCCCAGAGCCATTTAATCATTTTTTTTCTAACAAACGGCTGCTCAAAATAGAGCTTAGGCGGAACAGCCGCTGACACCATTCCAAAGGGAAAGGGGGAGATGCTCGAAACAATGGTGCTCAGACCCCGGCGGTAAGACCTCTTGCCCTCGCCCAGCCTTATTCCTGGCAGTTACTGGCACGGGGAGGCGAACGCCCCGTAAGGCCGACACTTTTGTTGTGTGAATTTTTTTTTTTTTTTTTTAGCAAAGGTTATGCTCAAGCTTCTTAACTATTTCCTTTGAACAACAATGTCTGGAGGAACGCGTGCTAAAACTAGGCTAGGTTGTAGCATTGTATCCTTGCAACGAGGGCCTATTCACGCTAGGTGCAGCAAAACTCAGATGTTTTACTGCAAGAACGAGATACCCAACATGTCAAGGCTTAAATTTACATGCACCCGTGAAACTGCGGCAAACTTCAGTACCCTATATTTTCCATAGGCGACGCTTTAAAAGTCCCCATACAGGCCACCAGTTTTAGCGTTAACCGCAAATAATGAGCCAGAATGTGCGACGATATATAACATGTGTATCACAGGCAACATTTTCCCGTGTAGGCGCCCTTCACGTGTGTATGTGTATGTGTGTGTGTGTGTGTGTGGGGGGGGGGGGTTACGGGGACTCCTCCAGTCATCACTCACTTAGACTATTGTTACATTAGAACACATTTTTCTTGCACAAAGCCAAAAACTAGGATGGAAAAGGACATGGGGGTCCTAGTAGATGACAGGCTCAGCAATGGCATGCAATGCCAAGCTGCTGCTAACAAAGCAAACAGAATATTGGCATTAAAAGGGGGATCAACTGCAGAGATAAAACGATAATTCTCCCGCTCTACGAGACTCTGGTCCGGCCGCACCTGGAGTATGCGGTCCAGTTCTGGGCACCAGTCCTCAGGAAGGATGTACTGGGAATGGAGCGAGTACAAAGAAGGGCAACAAAGCTAATAAAGGGTCTGGAGGATATTAGTTATGAGGAAAGGTTGCGAGCACTGAACTTATTCTCTCTGGAGAAGAGACGCTTGAGAGGGAATGTGATTTCAATATACAAATACCGGACTGGTGACCCCACAATAGGGATAAAACTTTTTCGCAGAAGAGAGTTTAATAAGACTCGTGGCCACTGATTAAAATTAGAAGAAAAGAGGTTTAAGCTTAAACTACGTAGAGGGTTCTTTACGGTAAGAGCGGCAAGGATGTGGAATTCCCTTCCACAGGCGGTGGTCTCAGTGGGTGGGGCAATAATAGTTTCAAGAAACTATTAGATAATCACCTGAACGACCGCAACATACAGGGATATACAATGTAATACTGACATATAATAACACACATAGGTTGGATTTGATGGACTTGTGTCTTTTTTCAACCTCACCTACTATGTAACTATGTAAAAAAACATAAAAGACTACGGCATGAACACCAAATTAAATAAGGCCCCATTCACACCTGTGCATATTAGAATCGCAGGCAGACATGCAACAAAACATGCAACGCACTTAGGGTGCCATTATTTCTTAATGACGCTCCAAACGTGGTGTATTTTTTGCTGTGATTGTCATGTGGCAAAATGCATGAAAATTGCAGCAAAACATGCAATGCCAAAACTCGCCTGGCTCAGTTCCAAAATGTGGTACTTCCTTGGCGTGTTTTTGGAGCGCAGGGAGGCCCATTCAGAATGAATGCCGACCTTCCAAAGACGCACCACAAAAAAAAAAAAAAAATGTGCAAAAAAAGCAACGCGGCAGCTACTGATCAAAAAATGTTTTCTAAATTGTCCGTTTACTGCTGAACTAAATTTTGATCCATCTATGGCCAGCTTTACTCTGATCAATCTATCTACACTATATTACCAAAAGTATTGGGATGCCTGCCTTTACGCACACATTAAAGGAGTTGTAAAGGCAGGATTTTTGTTATCTTATTGTATTCTATACATTAAAGCAGAGTTCCACCCAAAAAAAAAACCCCTCCGGTGTCACTTTTGGCACCTTGCAGGGGGGGGGGGGAGCAGATCCCTTTCTAATACAGGTATTTTGCTCCCACTTCTGGGCATAGATACCCGAGCCATCCGTGGGTATCTACGCCACTTCCGGCGCCTTCAACGCCCCCCCCCCCCCCGGTGTCTTCTGGGAGACACACAGGTCCCAGGAGACAGCAGGGACCAGTGGAATGGCGTAGCGCGAGTTACGCATTCGTAGTAGGGAACCAGGAAGTGAAGCCGCAAGGCTTCACTTCCTGATTCCCTTACCGAAGATGGCAGCGGCAGCACCCGAGAGCCAAGGGACAGATCGGTTGGTTTCGGCTGCCGACATTGCGGGCGCCCTGGACAGGTAAGTGTCCATATTTTAAAAGTCAGCAGCTGCAGTATTTGTAGCTGCTGACTTTAAAAAAATAAAAATTTGGCGGAACTCTGCTTTAAAGATAAAAAACCTCTCCAGCACCCCTTAATCACTTACCTGAGCCCCTTCTCTCTGCAGCGTTGTCCACGAGTGTCTTAGCTGTCCCACACACTCCTCCTGATTGGCTGAGACACAGCAGCGGCGCCATTGGCTCCCGCGGCTGTCAATCAAAATCAGTCAGCCAATCAGGGGATAGAGGGGGCGGGGATGGTCGGGCTCAGTGTCTGAATGGATACAGCTCTGACTCATCTCGGGTGCCCCCTGTAGCAAGCTGCTGGCTGAGGGGGCAGCCATCAGAAAAAGGGGCCAGGAGAGCAGAAGAGGGGCCTGAGAAGAGGATGATTCAGGCTGCTCTGTGCAAATCAAACTGCATAGAGGAGGTAAGTATAACATGTTTGTTGTTTAAAAAAAAAAAAAACAAACGCCTGCCTTTACAATCACTAGGCAAGTCCGTTCGTTCGAAAGTCCGTCGGAAAGACTGTTGGACCTTTGTTGCCGAAAAGTCCACCCGTGTGTACGAGGCATAAGTCCGTAGGGTTCAATATTGAGTTGGCCCACTCTTTCCAGCTATAACAGCTTCAACTCTTCTGGGAAGGTTGTCTATGGGAATGTTTGACCATTCTTCCAGAAGCACATTTGTGAAGTCAGGCACTGATGTTGGATGAGAAGGCCTGGCTCGCAGTCTTCGCTCTAATTCACCCCAAAGGTGTTCTATCGGGTTGAGGTCAGGACTCTGTGCAGGCCAGTCAAGTTTCTCCACCCCAAACTTGCTCATCCATGTGTTTATGGACCTTGCTTTGTGCACTGGTCCCAATCATTTGGTGGAGGAGGGATTATGGTGTGGGGTTGTTTTGCAGGGGTTGGGCTTGGCCCCTTAGTTCCAGTGAAGGGAACTCTTAAGGCGTCAGCATACCAAGACATTTTGGACAATTTCATGCTCCCAACTTTGTGGGAACAGTTTGGGGATGGCCCCTTCCTGTTCCAACATGGCTGCGCACCAGTGCACAAAGCAAGGTCCATAAAGACATGGATGAGTGAGTTTGGGGTTGGAGGAAATTGACTGGCCTGTACAGAGCCCTGACCTCAACCCGATACAACACCATTGGGATGAATTAAAGGGGAGACTGTGAGCCAGGCCTTCTCATCCTACATCAGTGCCTGACCTCACAAATGCGCTTCTGGAAGAATGGTCAAACATTCCCCTAGACACACTTCTAAACCTTGTGGACAGCCTTCCCAGAAGAGTTGAAGCTGTTATAGCTGCAAAGGGTGGGCCAACTCAATATTGAACCCTACGTACACACGGGCGGACTTTTCGGCAACAAAGGTCCGACAGTCTTTCCGACGGACTTTCGAATGAACGGACTTGCCTACACACGATCACACCAAAGTCCGACGGATTCGTACGTGATGACGTACGACCGGACTAAAATAAGGAAGTCCGTAGCCAGTAGCCAATAGCTGCCCTAGTGTTCATTTTTGTCGGTCGGACTAGTATACAGACTAACGGATTTCTCGATAGGAACTGGGTCCGGCGGAGTTCCGGCGGAAAGATTTGAAACATGTTCCAAATCTAAAGTCCGTCAGATTTTCGACAGAAACAGTCCACACATGGTCGGATTGTCCGCCGGATTCGGTCCGTCGGACCAGTCCGGTCGAAAAGTCCACCCGTGTGTACACGGCATAAGACTGGGATGTCATTAAAGTTCATGTTCATGTAAAGGCAGGTGTCCCAATACTTTTGGTAATATAGTGTATTTATCTATCTGTGAAAGAGCATTCACTTTAAACAACATGCGTTTTTCCACTCCTCCATACCCATTTATTTTACTTGTGTGTATGGAAGACGATCGTTTCTTACTGACGTAGTGACTGATGGAGCCAGGGAAACACGACAGCCCGCTCTCAGTAGATCCCAGCTGCAGAAAGCATCACTTTAATTAGAATTAGCTAATGTTCTTGGGCTAATGTTGTCTGGTGTCCGGGAAGGATTTGGAATGTCAAGGTCAGCACTCCGTCCTAATTAATTGTCTGGCTGGGTGAGATGTTTAGGGATTTGATGGTCGTTCAAGCAGCATTCTTACACCTTAAGCTGCTCATGGACAATAATGGCGGTCAGATGTAGTGAACATAGCGGCCTCCTTTTTGGTTCTATTTCATGCATAAAAGCGCTATTCTAATATTTTTAGAAACTGTTTTATGTAAAAGTCATGGGGGGGCTGGGGGGCAACCTCCCCCCAGTTTTGTTCCTGTGCCACCCTGTCACATGCACACTTGGTGGAAGCTGGAAGTGGCCATGTCAGCACACATTGGGCAGGCATGGTCCATCATTATTGATATCAAGCAACCAGTCCAGGGCAATGATGCACATCTAATGTCTTCAAACTACGGGCCCGTGGGCCACTAAAATTATTAGTGATGCACACAGTCTACGCTTCCCCTCCCCCGCCTCCTATCAGTCCCCAGCGCAAGAATACAGGTCCCTGTCTGCATCCTAGAAAGCAATGGCGAGCTTCCCCCCAGCATTCACAGGGGGACAGAATTCCCTCCGCCTTCTGCTAGCCTAATTACGGAGGCAAAGGGGGCATTAATGTAAGGGGGGCTCTAATGGGGACACTGATGTAAGGGGGGCTCTGATGGGGACACTGATGTAAGGGGGGCTCTGATGGGGACACTGATGTAAGGGGGGCTCTGATGGGGACACTGATGTAAGGGGGGCTCTGATGGGGACACTGATGTAAGGGGGGCTCTGATGGGGATGCTGATGTAAGGGGGGGCTCTAATGGGGACACTGATGTAAGGGGGGCTCTGATGGGGACACTGATGTAAGGGGGGCTCTGATGGGGACACTGATAAAAAGGGGGGGCTCTAAAGGGGACACTGATGTAAGGGGGGGGGCTCTGATAGGGACACTTATGTAAGGGGGGGCTCTAATTGGGCGCTGATGTAGAGGGGGCTCTCATGGGGACGCTGATGTAAGGGGGGGCTCTGATGGGGACACTGGTGTAATTGGGGCTCTGATGGGGACACTGATGTAAGGGGGGCTCTGATGGGGACACTGATGTAAGGGGGGGCTCTGATGGTGACACTGATGTAAGGGGGGACTCTGATGGGGACGCCCATTCAACCAGCAGGTTGAACCTATTAAAATGATTTGATTCCCCCATCCACACACTCATTGTTGATGGGGGACTCCCTCCTGCTGTGCTAATACGGAGGCAAAGGAGACATTAATGTAAGGGGGGCTCTGATGGGGACACTGATGTAAGGGGGTGCTCTGATGGGGACACTGATGTAAGGGGGGCTCTGATGGGGAAGCTGATGTAAGGGGGGCTCTGATGGGGACACTGATGTAAGGGGGGGGGCTCTGATGGGGACACTGATGTAAGGGGGGTGCTCTGATGGGGACACTGATGTAAGGGGGGCTCTGATGGGGACACTGATGTAAGGGGGGCTCTGATGGGGACACTGATGTAAGGGGGGGCTCTGATGGGGACACTGATGTAAGGGGGTGCTCTGATGGGGACACTGATGTAAGGGGGGCTCTGATGGGGAAGCTGATGTAAGAGGGGCTCTGATGGGGAAGCTGATGTAAGGGGGGGGCTCTGATGGGGACACTGATGTAAGGGGGTGCTCTGATGGGGACACTGATGTAAGGGGGGCTCTGATGGGGAAGCTGATGTAAGGGGGGGCTCTGATGGGGACACTGATGTAAGGGGGGGCTCTGATGGGGACACTGATGTAAGGGGGGGCTTTCATGGGGACACTGATGTAAGGGGGGGCTTTCATGGGGAAGCTGATGTAAGGGGGGGCTCTGATGGGGACACTGACGTAAGGGGGGCTCTGATAGGGACGCTGATGTAAGGGGGGGCTCTGATGGAGACTGTGATGTGAGGCTTGCCATATATGAGTCTTTTTTTTTTTTCATTCAACCAGCAGGTTGAACCTATGAAAATGATTTGATTCCCCCCCATCCACACACTCATTGTTGATGGGGGAACCCCTCCTGCTGTTATTGCATTCTGACAGCGGAGAGTCTTCTCACCATCAGAATACAATGATCAGGACTGCACTATGGCTGGCAGCTAGGGTTGCCACCTCATCCCTTTAAAACCAAACACATATTAATTACACAGGTTGTGTGGCTGATTAATATGGTAATTAAAATCACTTGGGGGGGTTATTTAATAAAGGATAATCCACTTTGCACTGAAAGTGCATTTGGAAGTGAAGTCGCTGTAGATCCGAGGGGGACATGCAAGGAAAATAAAAAACAGCATTTTAGCTTGCACATGATTGGATGATAAAACCAGCAGAGCTTCCCCTCATTTCAGATCTTCCCCTCAGATTTACAGCGACTGCACTTTCAAGTGCGCTTGCAGTGCAAAGTGGATTTGCCTTTCGTAAATAACCCCCTTGGTGTCTTATCCAAATTAAATTAGTCTCGGAACCTGTGTCATTAAAATGTGTTCGGGATTTAAAGGGATGAAGTGGCAACCCTACTTTTCAAACAGGCTGGTTGTTCACAAGTCGATTGATACAGTGCTTTGAAAAAGTAATCATACCCCTTGAAATTTTCCACATTTTGTCATGTTACAACCAAAAACGTAAATGTATTTTATTGGGATTTTATGTGATAAACCAACACAAAGTGGTACATAATTGTGAAATGGAAGGAAAATTATGGTTTTCAAAATGTTAATGTCCAAAGTTGCATGCCAAGTCACATAAGTGTGAATGGAGCCTTATGCACACGGTCGGATTTTCCGACGGGAAATGTTGGATGTGAGCCTGTTGTCCGACCGCTCCATCGAACACTTGTTGTCGGACTTTCCGCCAACAAATGTTGGCTAGCAGGTTCTCAAATTTTGCGCCAACAAAACTTTGTTGTCGTCATTTCCAGACTCGTGTGTACACAAGTCCGTCGCACAAAAGTTCACGCATGCTCGGAATCAAGTACAAGCCGGAAGCGCTCGGTCTTGCAAAACTAGCGTTCGTAATGGAGATATTACATGACTATTGAACTTCCTTTTTATCAGCTCGTCCTACGTCTTGTAGGTCACCGCGTTCCCACGTTCGTAATTGTTGGCCAACATTTGTGTGACCGTGTGTATGAAAGACAAGTTGGAGCCAACATCCTTCGAACCAAAAAATCCACGGTTTTGTTGTCGGAAAGTCCGATCGTGTGTACGGGGCATTAGCACCCAAGCTCCTTCAGCTGAGATCACATCTATCTTTTATATTTTATATTTTGAAAACACAGTTCTGCTTTTCATCAGGAACACATGAATAAAATGTTGAAATAAGTCATCGGAACTGGCTGAGATTTCTTAAGGAACTGAGATTCAGGAGGTTAAACTATGTACATTTATTTGCTGATCATGCTCTGTTCATGCAAAGACCACTAACCAATGAAGTTAAATACAATTCTTTCGATTCCACTTCTGGTTTTAAAAAGGATGTCCGATATTATGTGAATTACCATTCTGCTGATTGAACTTTAAATGTACAGTGTGTACACCAACGATGACGTTTCTCTCTTGTGATTAAAAATGGTCCGTGTTGATTGAGAGAGTGAAGTTCCGCTTTAAGAAGTGGCAAGTTGCATTATATATAATTTTTGTTCTTGGGTTTAGATATGCTTTAAAGTCCCACTTTGGGCAAAAACGACCTATACCTCCCTCCCACCCTCCTCCAACCCATTTTAGTACCCCCCCCCCTTCCACTTCCAGCTTACCATCTGATGGCAGATACACTCATCTAAGGCAGGAGATAAATTATGCAATGTTCTTTCCTTCAACCACGGGTTGCAGTCAAGAAAATGGCTGGATTCCCCCATCAACACAATCCGTGTTGATGGGGGAATCCCTCCCGGGGGATCTATTGTGTTCTCCCGGTAGGGGGGTACGGGGAGAACACAATGATTATTGATAGCGGCTATAACCGCAGGCAATAACCACATGCTAAAAATCCCAAATGCTGGTTGTACCCAAGTTGATTGATGGATTGACTTGGGTACAATCTGCCTGCCCATAGATGGATCGTATCTCGTCCCTGCTGAACCGGCTGAGGCTCGAACCCTCTGTGGCCGGCTTTAGTCACCGGTCCAGGTTCCTAATGCTGGTGCAGAGGACTGCTGATCCAGTGCTGCAATGGCACCCCAAGATGACATGTCCCTTGTCGTTTATGATGACATCAATCTCCTCTCTCTCCTAAAAGAACCCAGCCAGCAGCCACCCGATGGGAAGTGTCTACGTCTTACAGGCATCGACATGGACACCCAAAGAAGGTCCATTCCAGAAGGAAAAAGGAGGTGCGGAGGCGGCAGCGGTTTCATGTGATCGCAGATTCAGGTGAGTTAAAATGGGCATGTAGCTACTTTTTTTTTACTATAGCAATCATTTAGAAGAACGTTGAAGGAAGGGGTGGCAATAGGGTAATTTTTAACTTGACGTGGCATATACGCTATGCCCCTGGAAGACATCCGTTATGACGAAGCGCGCGTAAGGCGGAGCCTACCAGTGATGCCATCACACCTGCCAGAGCGAGCGGAGTCGTGGTTTGTTTGAAACCTGTATACCACACTGTCTTGTGAGTAGTTTTACCTTACTTTTAAAATAAAAGAGGCACAACGTTTGCTACACTATGGAGTTTTATATGTGCTTTTTTTTTTTTTTACTGAGCACTAGCGATGATGCTGGAAACCATTGTCTGAGCGAGGGCGGAGCACATAGAAAAAGTTGCATTTGTCCATCCGGAGTTTGGCTGGGGAATGCTCAGCTTGCTAAGACTTCCATGGTATTGGGATTTGTGAGTTTGGCAAGGGGGCTTATTACTTCTTTGGTAAAGGCACACTGGATTTACTATTACAACACAGAAGGCCTACATACAGTGTGAAAATAATTCTTTGATCCCCTGCAGATTTTGTAGGTTTGCCCACTTACAAAGAAATGAAGGGTCTATAATTTTTTATCATAGGTGTATTTTAAATGATAGAGACAGAATATCAACCAAAAATCCGCGCTCGCTCCGCTCACAGTCACGCCCATCCTGGGCGGGACTACGAGTGTAGCCGAAAGTGGCCGAGAGCCGTTGCAAGTCACGGCTATGTATTTCGGCGCCGGCGGCACCATTTTCAAACTGCAGCGACACTGACAAGCCACTGCAGTTTAACTGCAGCCTGGGCAAGGCTGCAAATGGACACAGACAAAGCTGCAGATGGGCACTGACAAAGCTGCAAGGCTGCAAATGGACACTGATAAGGCTGCAAATGGACACTTATAAGGCTGTAAATGACACTGGACATGCATGCAGATGGACGCTGTGCAAGGCTGCATTGATGGGCATTTAAATGTAAGCTTTTTTCCTTAAAACATTTTTTTCCTTAAAATTCCCTCCTAAACTTGGGGTGCGTGTTATACGCTGATAAATACGGTATTTGATCCCCTACCAACCAAAAATAATTCTGGCTCCCACAGACTGGATACAGTATGTTCTCATGTGGTACACAGATTAGTTCTATAAATTTAAAGAGGAGTTCCCATTTAAAAAAAATAAATAAATAAAAGTCAGCAGCTACAAATGCTGCAGCTGCTGACTTTTAATTGGACACTTACCTGTCCCTGGGTCCAGCGATGCGGGGGATCGAAGCCCCGCTCGTCTCCCCCTCCGTTCGGCGGCGCCGGCATTGCAACTGTGGGCGCCGGGCTGTGGCTTCACAGTCGGGCGCCCACTGCACATGCGCGAGCGGCGCCGCGCGCCATGATTGGCCGCTCAGTTACAGGTCCCAGATGATTGACAAGAGGAAGGGAATAGAGCTGAGCCCTTCCTGTGCCGAGGGGAAGTGATGTCACCAGCCCAGGCACTGAAAGAGGCAGACTACGAGGGACCCCCTAGCAACAGGCATTTAGAGGTGAGTAAAAAAAAAAAAATTCCAAATGTTTTTTTTTATATTTTTTTAGGCACATTCATGTATTTTTTTTTTTTTTGGGTGGAACACCACTTTAAGAAGGTGCTCCTAACGACAACTCGTTATGAGTATAAAAGACACCTGTTCACAGAATCTCTTTCTTCCATTCAAACCTCACCATCACAAGCAAGACCAAAGAGCTGTCAAAGGGACATCAGGGACAAGATTGTAGACCTGCACAAGGCTGGAATGGGCTACAAGACCATCATCAAGAAGCTTGGTGAGAAGGAGGCAACTGTTGGAGCGATTATTCGCAAATGGAAGAAATACAAAATAACCATCAATCGCCCTCAGTCTGGAGCTCCATACAGGATTTCTCCTCATGGGGTAAGGATCATCATGAGAAAAGTGAGGGATCAGCCCAGAACTACACGGGAGGAGCTTGTGAATGATCTCAAGGCAGATGGGACCACAGTCACCAAACCAATCATTGGTAACACAATACGCTGCAACGGAATGAAATCCTGCAGCACCCGCAAGGTCCCCCTCCTCAAGAAGGCACATGTACAGGCCCATCTGAAGTTTGCCAATGAACATCTAAATGATTCAAACAAGGATTGGGAGAAAGTGCTGTGGTTAGATATGACCAAAATTGAGCTCTTTGGCATTAACTCGACTTACTGTGTTTAGAGGAAGAAAAATTCTGACTATGACCCTAAGAACACCATCCCTACAGTCAAGCACGGAGGTGGAAACATTATGCTTTGGGGCTGTTTCTCTGCTAAAAGTACAATCCAACTTTGCCGTATTGGAGGGGCCAATGGATGGGGTTATATATTGTAATATCTTGGATCTTCCTCCCTCAAATAGAACACTGAAGATGGGTGGTGGATGGGTCTTCCAGCATGACAATGACCCAAAACATACCACCAAGGCAACAAAAGAGTGGCTCAAGAAGAAGCACATTAAGGCCATGGAGTGGCCTAGCCAGTCTCCGGGCCTTAATCCTATAGAAAAATTTATGGAGGGAGCTAAAACTTCAAGTTGCCAAAAAGCGTTAAGGATTTAGAGAAGATCTGTAAAGAAGAGTGGACCAAAATCCCTCCTGAGATGTGTGCAAACCTGGTCACCAACTACAAGGAACGTCTTACCTCTGTGCTTGCCAACAAGGGTTTCTCCACCGAGTACTAAGTCATGTTTTGCTTGGGGATGAAATACTTATTTTACTCACTAAACTGCAACTCAATTTATAACATTCGTATCGTGTTTTTTGTCTGGATTTTTGGTTGATATTCTGACTCTGTCATTTAAAATACACCTATGATACAAATTATAGACCCTTCATTTCTTTGTAAGTGGGCAAACTTACAAAATCTGCAGGGGCTCAAATAATTATTTTCCCCACTGTAATTGCACACCTATCTATGGGACTATATTTTGTTTGATTATGCACTTGTGGGGCTTTATTTACATCTGTTGGAATGGTTAGAAAAGCCCTGATAGGAATGGTTAGAAATGCCTAGAAATGCCAACACGTTTTGGGTGCTCAATGCTTCCCCCTTCGTCAGGGCTTAGATGCTGAAAATAGTTAAAAAGAATAATAGACAACAAACTGCAAAATAAATGGATTTATAAAAAAAAAAAAATGTGTTAGTTCTCTCTCCTGACTGCTTGTCATGTGTAATAAAGAGTTATTGGACTCCCATAGATCTGTAGAACTCTCCTACTTTTTACATTCATTATAGAGTGAAGAGGAAGAGCCGTTAGATATGGGGGGGGAGGGGGGGACTATTCTCACTTTTACAGTTCTGAAAATATGACTTCTATACTTTTTGGACCGTAGAAACGAAGAAGATGTACATATATGGACAAAAAGTTGTTGTTTTTTTATTTGACAGGATAAAAAAAATGTAGCATGTAAATGCTGGCACTTAAAAAGACATAGCCTGCTAAATAAATACCATTGATCTCAGTGTTCCTTCTCCTTTCACAGTGCCTTCCCGGGACTTGACATCACTGAAGTGGAGCAGCACAAAGTCTGCTATAAACTTAATCGACCTCAGAGACTCCTCTGACTGCCTGCGTGCCAAACATTCTGAACAGAGCTGCCAGTTTACAGACACTTGGAAGATGTTCAGCAGATGACGGGGGAAAGTAGCCGCAGAAATTTCCTGGAAAAACGCGCGGTCCAAAAAGGACTCTGTAACTGGTTTCACAAGTTGGGAGGATCCGTCTGATCTGAAATGACAGACCACGCAGCCCTTTAAACGCCCCCTTTCCAGCAAGCCAACGTTCCTTTTTTTTTTTTTTTTATTTCTGAGAATTCTGGTCCTGCTTGGAAAAGTCTCACTTTGGAAAAATATTGCACTAAAAAAAAAACATTTAAAGATCTCTGACTTGATAATACGAGCAGGATATTATTGTATTAAAGTGAGAAGCTGCTAAGATCAGATCACACCGCCATTAAAGCCGGCCATAGAAGGAGCATTTTTCTTTCACACAGTCAGGCTGGGTTTACATATACAGTGCCTTGAAAAAGAATTCATACCCCTTGAAAATTTCCACATTTTGTCCTGTTACAACCAAAAAACATAAATGTATTTTATTGGGATTTTATGTGACAGACCAACACAAAGTGGCACATAATTGTGAAGTGGAAGGAAAATGATAAATGTTTTTCAAAATTTTTTTAAAAATACATTTGTGAAAAGTGTGGGGTGCATTTGTATTCAGTCAATACTTTGTAGAACCTCCTTTCACTGCAATTACAGCTGCAAGTCTTTTTGGGGATGTCTCTACCAGCTTTGCACATCTAGAGAGGGACATTTTTGCCCATTCTTCTTTGCAAAATAGCTCAAGCTCTGTCAGATTGGATGGAGAGCGTCTGTGAACAGCAATTTTCAAGTCTTGCCACAGATTCTCAATTGGATTTAGGTCTGGACTTTGACTGGGCCATTCTAACACATGAATATGCTTTGATCTAAACCATTCCATTGTAACTCTGGCTGTATGTTTAGGGTCGTTGTTCTGCTGGAAGGTGAACCTCCGCCCCAGTCTCAAGTCTTTTGCAGACTCTAATGCCGCGTACACACGGTCGGAAATGCTGCCAGCAAAACTCAGATGAGAGGTTTTGGTCGGAAAATGTGACCGCGTGCATGCTC
This sequence comes from Lithobates septentrionalis, assembly GCA_037952835.1. NCBI lineage: Eukaryota > Metazoa > Chordata > Amphibia > Anura > Ranidae > Lithobates > Lithobates septentrionalis. The sequence goes on from JBBDGP010000459.1 coordinate 5,230,805, forward strand.
CATCGGACTTTTGCTGGCGGAATTCCAGCCAGCAAAAGATTGAGAGCAGGTTCTCTATTTTTCGGTCAGAAAAAGTTCCTATTCGAGAATGTGTTCGTCTCTATGCAATTCGGACGCGCAAAAAATCACGCATGCTCAGAAACTATTTGATGCATGCCTAAGGCTGGGTTCACACTTGTACGACAAACGCTCTGACATTGGGAGCACATGTCGCATGATGTGTGCAAATCAATGATTCCTTATGAGAGCCGTCTTAACTGGTCTGACACAAGTCAGTCCGACTTTGAAAATGCTCCCTAAACTACTTTGGTCTGACTTCAGCCCATTGAATATCATTAAAGTTGGATAAAAGTAGGACCCTTGTCCTAACCATCCGACTTGTGACATCTGACATGGTGATTACAGCAGCAGTAAAAAGAATGTTACTCTGGGATTGTTTTGATTGGTCAAAGGACAAGTCGTATTATCTCAAAGTCAGAGCAAAATCTTATCTTGTTCATTCAAGTCGGATGGAAGTAGGACCGATGTAGGACAGATGTGGAGGGGCAAAGTAGGATGATAGTCCTACAACAGTCGTGCCGTATCAGTGTGAACCCAGCCTTAGTGGCCATCTTCACCCACCCAGAATGCACATGTTCTCCCAACAGAGATCTGAAGAGAGATTCAGCGATATCATTACTGAGCTGCTATGTGTTCGCCTTGCTGGAGAATATTCCAGTGTCAAAAATCTTGGCAATGCTTGAGTACACTGATCTGGCCAAGAGCAAAACCTTCTGGTTGCTGGCAATATACTGTTCTAGACACTCCTAATTCCAAAAACAAGAAACAGCGGGCACACCAAACAGCCTGGTCCACTGGGCAAGTCCCAACCACGAGAAGATGTTCCAGAAGGCTAATGCCGTGTACACACGGTCAGACTTTTCGACCGGACTGTTCCGACGGACGCCGACGGACCAAATCCTGGCGGACAATTCGACCGTGTGTGGGCTTCATCGGACCTGCAGCGGACTTTTTCGGTCGAAAATCTGACGGACTTTAGATTTGGAACATGCTTTAAATCTTTCCGACGGACTCGAGTCCGGTCGAAAAATCCGCTCATCTGTATGCTAGTCCGACGGACAAAAACCGACGCTAGGGCAGCTATTGGCTACTGGCTATCAACTTCCTTATTTTAGTCCGGTCGTACGTCATCTCTTACGAATCCGTCGGACTTTGGTGTGATTATGTGTAGGCAAGTCCGGTCGTTAAAAAGTCAGTCGAAAGTCCGCCAAAAGTCCGTCGAAAGTCTGTCAGACAGGCTGTCGGACTTTTGTAGCTGAAAAGTCCGACCGTGTGTATGCGGCATAAGTCTTTTGGAACTTCTTCTCATGGCTGGGACTTACCCAGTGGACCAGGCTGTCTGGAGTATTTTTTGGACTTTGATGTGCCTATTTGATGTTGCCGTTTGTGAGTATACTGTACATCTGAACTTGTTTATATTAATAAAGTTATCTAAAAGGTAATGAACTAGATTGGTGCGCCCTCTGTTCCTTGTTTTTGGAATTAGGACTGTTTAGGACATTATATTACCAGCAACCAGAAGGTTTTGCTCTTGGCCAGACAAGTGCAATCAAGCATCACCAGGATTTTAGCCATTATTAGATAGGCAATAATTAATGGCAGTGTTCTCCTAATATGTTCTTCCCCTTATCTTCAATGGCCCCTTTTCAGATAATGTGTATTGGCTGAAGTGTCTCAAGCCCTTTTCCAAAGAACAGAAATTCACAAGGATGACAAGGAGATAAGCTTATCCTAGCCCATATACAAAGATGCCTTAAATCACAGACCTTTCTAAAGAGCCATCATCAAACTCCCTGCAGGAAATCTATTGACACAGCCATTCTACATAATAGAGGAGAGCTTCTTCATGGAATCCAAAGGATTACTGAACTCTGTAACTTGTGTACAAGAAACACACACACAGAGCAGGATTTGATACCAAGGGAATGCTCTTCACACAATGGAATTCCACCAATTATAAGGACAGAGGTCAATTTTTTTCTAGCCTTTGTCCTAAGGGGACATTGGACCTTTGCAATGCCTCATAGCTTACATCTCTAAATCCAGGTCTCAGGGGGATTCATCAAAAAGAAAATTATTTCAACTATGCCTCCATGTGATTTTTCCGTTTCAGTAATAAATGTAGTATCACTTACTGTTTTTATACAATTCTTTATTTTAATATATTAATTCGATTATTTTTTTTCAGGGATTTTTTTCACGAGTTACTTTCTGCTTTCGAGGGGTCAATCCACACAACAGCCTCACACTTAAAAGTATTTGTTAACCTAATCAAACAAGCTTTAATAAGGTAATGTCAATGTAAAAGTTATTTTTTTAAAAATTTTTAATATGTGCACCCTTCATTACAATAAAAGCTATACTAATACTCTATTGCCATAAAGGTCCTTGGCCAGGCACTTCCTGTAATAGGGTGACAATGCTCTCTCTCTATATTTATTCTCATTGGGCCCCGATTATATTCAGGATGTATTATTTTTACTAATATTTTTTTTTTTTTTAACTGAATTGATGAAATGGTGATAATGTTCACATTTGTCTGAGGTTCTTGTATATTGATTACAGTATTACTCAATGTTACTTGGCATTCGTTTTTTTTTACATCCAATACTATTGACTATTTGGTTTTACTTATGATCCTACCTAATATTGTATAGATATGTCTTTATGGTTTCTTTTAGCCCTGATGAATGGGTCATTTTTGGACCCCCAAAAAGTGTTGGGCACTCTTTGGATTGTCCTCCTGACATTTGTTAAAATAAAATTGTATTTTGAACCCTTTATTGGAATAAAGTTGTATTTGAACCTACCTAAGGAGGGGATGTTGTATTAATATTGTACAGATATGGACATGTTTCTATGGGAGTTTTTTTGGGGGGAGCATTTTTGGACCCTCAAAAAGTGTTGGCTACTCTTTGGATCGTCCCCCTGACTTTTGATGGAATAAAGTTGTATTTGAACCTTTTAGCTATGATGTGACACTACAATTTCTATTTTTGTTATCTTAGGCCAGCCATAGGTCTTTATTCCCCCATCAACACAGACAATGTTTGACAGGGAATCCCTCCCACTGAGCCATTGTGTTCTCCCGGGGGGGGGGGGTCAAGGAGAACACAATGATTAAATGATTATTGCTAGCGGCTATAACAGCCTCTAGAGATAATCGCATGTAAAATCCAGCAGGCTCGTTCTACCCAATTGATCGATCGATCAACTTGAGTACATGCAGCCTGCCCATATATGGTTTAAATCTCGGCCGCTTCCTGTCTTTGGCCGGCTTTACACAAGAAGATTGTGGAGATCCTCCGGGGTATAGAAACTGCCTGTGCAGAAATCGAATTACAGTATTTACATCAACATCAATACTTTAAGATAGCAATACCAATAAGAGAACCCTACAGGTCTAATGCAATTTTTCCACTTTCCTCAACTATCATTTGTGCTCCTGCATTGATATCCTGCATCACGTTGCCTTTTAGAGGAGACCACAAGCAACCCTTTCAGCACACTTTACATGGACATGGTCCAATGTTGTAAAAATATTACTTAGGCTAAGTGCTACCAAGCTAAAAGTGGCAATTACGGTCAAACGGATGAATGCCCTTCCTGTGCTGTCTCAGTAAGTCAATTGGCTGGATTCAATTTTCTCCTGAGACAGGGCGGTAGCAGGCCGGAATGCATGGTGGCCCTTTCTCTCCCCAATGGTCATAAGCCTGCATGTTCACCCAATGCACAAAGGTTTTTTGCCTAAATTCAGGAGACCACTTTAAAATAGTTGTAAAGCCTTACTGATACTCAGTGAAGTGACTGGCCTCAGGCGATACCCAGGGATTAAACAAATCCTCCTACACAAGTTGTACCTGCTTATCTGCAGCACCCTCTACAGCATTCAAAGTCCAGAATTTATGCAGCTTGTCGGAGCTGTCAGAAAGCAGGGGGCGGAGATCTGAAGGTACACTCTGCAGAGCTGAGCAAGAAGAGCTCTGAGAGCCGATTGGAGGGAAGAGACACACCCCCATTCACACAGCACACAGGAACAGAGCTGAGGCTGTCAATCACAGGCTGGGTGCTTGAGCTCCCTCCTCATCGCCATTTTTCTCTTGGTGTCAGAAAAACTTTTCAGAAGTGACTCATGTGGATAGCAGAGGAACAAGGCAGCAGACAGAAATTAAACTTAGTGCTCTGGATTGAGACAAGCACACACTATAGAGGGATATGCTTTGTTCATATTTCATGTCTGAGGTTTACAACCAATTTAGGAGACCTGTGTTGCCATCACTGCTTCTAAAAATGTTAGTTGTCTGGCTGTTAATCTGCCCTAGTTTCTTCAATATTCTAGGCCACAAACCTAGAGGTAGTATGCATTTAATGGGATCTACCATCTTTTGACTCCACTTGCTGCACCTTAGCTTTTTCTACGTGGTTCAAAGTCTTGGGAGTCAGAGGTGTAAAGTAGCTAGCAGGATCTTCAAGAAGCCAGCGATGGCAACCTATTTACTTCTTGCAGTTCCAGATTCCTTTCACAAGTACTTAAAAGTGTCAGATCATACTGGACAACATCACAGCATTAACCCATTAAATCCTTAAAGCGAAGTTCCGCCTGTAAAAAAAAAAAAAATTAAAAGTCAGCAGCTACAAATACTGCAGCTGCTGACTTTTAAAATAAGGACACTTACCTGTCCAGGGCGCCTGCGATGTCTTCACCCGAAGCCGACCCGTCCCTCGGCTCTAGGTGGAGGCGCCGGTATCTTCAGTAAGGGGAACAGGAAGTGAAGCCTTGCGGCTTCACAGCCCGTTTCCTTACTGCGCATGCATGAGTCGCGCTTTGAGTTCTGACTGGTCCCTGCTGTCTTCTGGGACCTGTGTGTCTCCCAGAAGACAGCGGGGGGAATGGAGGAGGGTCCAGACATGGCGTAGATCGCAGTGATCGTTCGCTGGAAGTGGGAGAAAATACCTGTATTAGACAAGTATCTGCTCCCCCCCTCCAAGGTGCCAAATGTGACACCCGAGGGGAGGAGGAACCGGATAAGCGGAAATTCCATTTTTGGGTGGAACTCTGCTTTAAGTGGCCTTAGTTTGGTTTCAACATTTATGTCTTATTAATTTTATCTGACTTGTTCTGTTAGTTATATGTTTCCTCAAGAGTTCACATGTAAACACGTTAGATAGGCAACTGACTGTCCAATACAGAGGACAATTGGTTAGCAGTGTACAGATCTAAGCTGGTACTTCCTACTTATAGCAGTATTAAAGAGGAGTTCTGCCCCCCCCCCCCCCCAAAAAAAACAAAAACAAATACTGTAGCTGCTGACTTCTACTATCAGGGCACTTACCTGTCCAGGCATCCAGTGGTGTCCTCACCCAAACCGGCTTGAATCGGCTCTTCGGTGCTGGCAACGCCATCTTGGCTAAAGAACACCGTCCGGTTTCCTATCGCGCATGTGTGAATAGCGCTTTGCCTTGTGAATGGGCCGGCTGCAGGGGGAAGAAGGTGGGGGGGGGGGGGGAATTAAACTTCTGACTGAATGCGGCACAGTGACCTGGAAGTGGGAGCAGGTACCTGTCAAAACCAGGTACCCGCTTCCCCCCTCCCCCTCAAAAAGGTGCCAAATGTGGCATTGGAGGGGAGGAGGACGCAGACAAGCGGGGCTTCCCTTTTTGAGTGGAGCTCCGCTTTAAACCCCAAACCCCAAAGGTGGGGGGGGGGTTTAAACTTCTGACTGACCGCGGCACAGTGACCAGGAAATGAGAGCAGGTACCTGTCAAAACCAGGTACCCGCTTCCCCCCCTCCCCCTCAAAAAAGTGCCAAATGCGGCATTGGAGGGGAGGAGGAGGCAGACAAGCGGGGCTTCCCTTTTTGGGTGGATCTCCGCTTTAAACCCCAAACCAAAAATGTAATATAATGTTTTCAAGTGTATATTAAGAATGAGCAGAGGGGGACATTTTGGAAAAAACGCTTATAAATGCAAACGCACATAAATGTGGATAAATGTGTGGGCAATATGAGCCAATATGAACATTTTTTTTTTATGCTGCATTTTCTGCCAGCTGCTTAGTGTGCATAGACCCTAAATGTACTTTCCCACATAGCTGCTGTGCACCTTGAGAAGTCCCGTCTAATAATTTACAGATGACAGGTGCTATTCAAAGATCCAGAAAAGAAAAAAAAAAATTCTTCTAGACCTGACAAAGCTTCAGTGTCAGATGTCACAGGGGTAGCTAAAAGGTAAGTTCAAGCCCTACTGGGGGTCACGACCTTTGGAAGTAACCGTTAAACGACCATGATATCGCAACTTTGTAGAAGGAAAAAAAAGTATGACCTTTCTCTGTGAAAAGGGAACAGCGCTAGCATAGTGTGCTGACTCGGCACTCCGGCAAATTTGTGTGTTGCAAGAAATAGGCACGCAAGAGTTCAGCTTTGAAGAATGGATCATTTGTCAATCATTCAAGACATTTTTGAGTAGTCAAATAGGAATCAAAGTGAACCTCAGGGTCGTTTATCATTAGGGCTAACAAGAACGATAATGAAGACAAATCATGGTTTTACATGACTTGGAACATAGTAGAAACTTACCGACATGTCACATGTCTGGTGATTTTGCCAATGGCGTCAACACTCCACAGACAATTGCCAAAATGAAATTTCGAGTCTCCCTGTGGACCAGACCCCCCCTCTCTGATGGAAGTGCTGCAGAATCTCAAACCCCAGTAGGGAAAAGGAGTGAGAAAGCCAGGAACAATGCCGTCGGAAAGGGTGAGTGGAGTCTTTGCCATCCAGTTGACTCGTTGTGGTCCATACAATGGAAGTGATGAAGATCTTAAGGTTCCAAAATGGGGATGCACAGATCAGTGGAGCAGTGAGAGTCTGATACCAGCTTGGTGGCTTGGGTATAGCGATATGCACCTTAACGAAAACCCATCCTTGTGGCTACCAGCTCTAAAGGGGCATCCAGCAGGTGGGTTCTTAAAGACCAGTCCATCTCTCACATGGAAGTAACTTGGAAGAAGACATAATGTTAACCACTGCATCACAAACCTATGAAAGCAAGCTCATTGTAAGGTAAACCGGAGTCCTATCATCAGAAAGCCAGTGCAGATTTGTGCTCGTGCTAAAATCTGAGTGAAGGACCAATGTTAGATTTATTGTGCCACTTCATCGGGGTGCATATTAATGCACGTGCGCATACTAATTAGCACTTGACGCCCAGTGGCCTATTTAAACTGGTCTATCACTATGAGCAGTTGCTGAATGGTCTTCAGCTTGTTCCTGTGTTTCCGTGATCCTCATCTGCTCTACCTGCTTACCCATGTATGACCCAGCTTGCCTTTGGACTTCGCTTCTGCTCTTGCTCTAGCTCTATTACCTAAATACTTCAACCTCGGCTTGTTTATTGGACATGACCTGCCTGCTCACTCTGTACCGCTTTGCCCGGCTGTTGCTGACCTTGGCCTGCCTTCTGGACTTGCTTTGGCTGCTGATTCGGTTGTTGCTGACTGCTGCTCATCTCCTGGTTCTGCTTCCGTCTCTTGCTCTGGTGCCAAGCTCCTCATGCTGTTCCGAGGACTGCAACTACCAGCTCTACCCACCTACAGAGTGGACATCACCAGCTAACGACTACGGCACTCGTGCCACTCCTTGCCCTTACACTCTCCTTCTCCACCTTCAGGAGTGTTGGGCGGGAGGTGCAAGAGAGGCCTCCACAACGTTCCAGTCTTCACCAGGTATGTGATACTCATGTTACACTAGCAATACTGTCGCTGGCATCAACTTGACAAGAGAACCCTCACCTACTACTATGGCTTTGAAGAAGATCTTAAAGTTCCAAATTGGAGATGCCCAGATCAGTTCAGTAAAGCAGTTATAATCTGATACTTTCCAGGGGAAAACCAACTTGGTTGGCTTGGGGTATGGCTAGATGCACCTTAGCTAAATCTGTCCTTGGGGCCACCAGTTCAGATGGTTATTTGGCAGGTGGGTTCCTGAAGACCACTCCCACATGGTAGTCTCTCTGAAGTAGGCATCATGTTATCCACTACACCACCAATGGCAAGTGTTTTTGAACCCATAGGTTCAAGCCTATGTCACACTAGCAATCCTGTTATTGGTGTTACCTTGGCAATAAGAGAACCCTCACCTACTCCTATTGCGTCATTCCCTTGCTGGCTTAAAATGCTGAAGGGTTTCAAAAGTAGTAATGGAGTAATACCTTGCTTATTCAGTCATCAAGTGAAAAGGAAAAGATGAGCGCGCTCTCTTTGCTCTTAGTGATCTTGTTGCTGGCAAATTTCCCTGTGACAGGGGCTTAAATGGCAACTGTCCTGTATTTGCCGGAACAGTCCTATAATTAGGACCTCTGTCCCAGTGATGCTGTGCCCTGGGTTGCGTCCCAGGATTGTTTGAGCTATTCAGCATACTTAATTGAGGGGGGTTCATGGTTGTGAGTGGGCAGTTCCTACATATTTAGTGGTGGGATAGTGACAGAAAGTGTGCGTTGTCTGGGATCTGGCTACAGTGTCCCAGAGATTGGGACTAATATGCTGAAGTATACATGGGCCCAGGGGCGTTGCTAGGGGGTGGCTTTTGGGGCTATAGCCCCGAATCTGAGGCCAATAGCCCCGAGTCTCTGCAGGGGTCCCCAAGGGGAGGGGAGGCTCTCTAGGGACCCTTATGTAAGTGGGGGGGGCTCTCTGGGGACCCTGATGTAAGGTAGAGGCTCTCTGGGGACCCTGATTTTAAGGCCTAGGCTCTCTAGGGACCCAGATTTAAGTGGGAGGCTCTCTGGGGACCCTAATGTAAGGGGGCCTCTCTGGGAACTCTGATGTAAGTGGGGGGGCCCCCCTGGGTACCCTGATGGAAGGGGGAGGCTCTCTGAGGTTCTGATGTAAGGAGGAGGCTCTCTGGGGACCCTGATGTAAGGTGATGTAAGGGGGGCTCTCTGGGGACCCTGATGTAAGCGGGGGGCTCTCTGGGGATATATATACACCCACATGTATATTACTGTATATACATGTGTATGCCACATGTGTATGCCCGCCCAAGCGTATGACTTTCTTTACTACGCTGCTATGGGCTCTAGCCCCAGATCTTTTGTAGACCTAGCAACGCCCCTGCATGGGCCTAAGGTAAGACACGCACACTTGGAGATATTGACCCGCACTATGATGCCCCTTTATGAATGCATTGCACAGGTAGGCCTTGTCTGCACAAGTGTAGTTTCCCTAGAGTTCAACCTTAACCGATTGCCGACCATCTCACGTAGGGGTCCCGAGGCAAAGCGGCTCTCCTGCGCTGGATCACGTACTAGATAAGTGACCCAGCACTTCTGGGGAGGGGCCACGCCAGCTGTGCTTAGTCTAAGCACAAGCCAATCAGTGGGTCCCGGCCAGTGGATGACCGCCGGCACCCGCTGATAAGCAAGGAGGAACACAGAACAGAGCTCTGTCTATGTAAACAAAGCAGAGCTCTGTTCTGTCAGAAGCAATGCAATGGATTTTCTTTCCCTGCTAAGCAGGGAAAAAAATCCAGCACATCTTTTAGCAGCGCACTGTGTACACAAAAACACTGGCTATGCACACAGTTAACCCTTTGATGTTTACCCCCTTCCCAGCCAGTGTCATTAGTACAGTGACAGTGCATATTTTTAGCACTGATCACTGTATTAGTGTCACTGGTTCCCACAAAGTTTTAACAGTGTCAGGTTGTCCGCCGCAATATCGCAGTCCCGCTATAAGTTGCTGATGATCGCCGCCATTACTAGTATAAAAATAAATAAACACAAATTCCATTATATATAGTTTGTAGACGTTATAACTTCTGCGTAAACAAATCAATATACGCTTATTGGGATTTTTTTTTCTTATCATAAATATGTAGCTGAATACATATTGGCCTAAATTTATGAAGGAATTTTATTTTTATTTTTATTATTGGATATGTTTTATAGCAGAAAGTGAAAAATATATATTTTTTTTTTTCAAAATGGTCGGTCTTTTTTTTTGTTTATAGTTCAAAATTTAAAAACTCAATGGTGATAAAATACCACCAAAAGAAAGCTCTACTTGTGGGAAAACGTAAATGTAATTCATGTACAGCGCGCAATTGTCAGTTAAAGTAACGCAGTGCCGTATCACAAAAAATGGCCTGGTCATTAAGAGGGTAAATCTTCCAGAGGTCAAGTGCCTAAGGCTGGGTTCACATAGGGGCGGCTGCGGTTTGCAGTCCGGGGTGTTCCTGTTCACTGGTTCAGTTGCAAATTTTTGCCTGAATTCGCACCTGAACCAGCCCCAAAAAACGCACAGGACCTTTTTCTAAATCACACCGCAGCCGCCCCCCCCCCCGGACATGTGCTAACCCGGCTCCATTGAGAGCCGGTCACATTCACATGTCATGCAAATTGGATGCGTTTTTTTAAATGTGAACCCAGCCTAAAGAATATGTAAACCCAACATTTCATATTCCTGATATGTGCCTGCTGTACTATGTACTTGTATATATATATATAAAAAAAGTCTCCTATTCTCTTTCTATTGCTTCCTTTGTGTGAAATCCCTGGTGTTCCTGCTGGGAACTCAACCTGCTCTCCTCCAATGATCAGACTTCTGCTGACACATCCCACCTGCACAACCATTCACTGGGAACACCAATGTGCTGCTGTTTCTCAATGTGCAGCTGGAAACAGAGGGAATGTGATCACTTCTAAAAAAAAAAAAAAAAGGTATTTGTAATGTATTTTTATATCTATACATAAAATGTTTTGCATTTAATTTCTATTTTAAACTGAATGGGTTGTTTTGCAAGGTGAGGGTTTACATATATTATTGATAGATATACCCTGTTTCCCCGAAAATAAGACCTAGCGTGATCATCGGTGATGGCTGCAATATAAGCCCTACCCCCCAAATAAGCCCTAACCTGTTTCCCCGAAAATAAGCCCTACCCTGAAAATAAGACCTACAAGGACTTTAACTAGGGCTTATTTGGGGGGTAGGGCTTATATTGCAGCCATCACCGACAATCATGCTAGGTCTTATTTTCAGGGAAACAGGGTAAGCTGGCAACTCTGTGGACTCAAACGCTGAAAATCTTTATTGGCTACACAAGTACACCCAGTAAAACCAGACTAACACCTTTCGGCCGCTGTGGCCGTACTCTATCAAGGTTAAATCAGATTTACTTCCTAGGGCTCACTTTTTATTATTATTATTATTATTATACAGGATTTATATAGCGCCAACAGTTTACGTAGCGCTTTACAACTTGAGGGTAGACAGTAAAAATACAATACACTTTAATACAGTAGTAATCAGAGGGCCCTGCTCCTTAGAGCTTACAATCTAAGACCTTATGCCGCGTACACACGGTCGGACTTTTCGTCTACAAAAGTCCAACGGACGCTGACGGACTAAAGCTGGCTGGTAATCCGATCGTGTGTGGGCTTCTCCGGACTTTCAACGTACTTTTTTAGCCTCAAATCCGACGTACTTTAGATTTGAAACATGCTTCAAATCTTTACTTCGCAACTACGACGGACCCCGAAATCTGCTCGTCTGTATGCTAGTCCGACGGACAAAAAGCCACGCTAGGGCACCTATTGGCTACTGGCTATGAACTTCCTTATTTTAGTCCGGTGTACGTCATCACGTAAGAATTCGACGGACTTTTGTGTGATCGTGTGTAGGCAAGTCTGTTCGTTAGAAAGTCCGCCGCAAGTCCGTCGAAAGTCCGCCGGAAGTCTGCCGGAAGTCTGTCGGACAGGCTGTCTGACTTTTGTAGACGAAAAGTCCGACCGTGTGTACGCGGCATTAGAGTTTACAATCTAATCACTTTAAAAAAGAATGCATAAAAAAATTGTTCATGGAATGTATTCAACTTTTTTTTTTTGGGAACTACAGTATAAAATGTTCTCTATGCTGTACAAGCTATATATAAACTATATTGCCTAAACAGAACACTACCCCACTTCTTTCCTTGTAAAAGAAAGATAAAAATCTAAACTATGTGAGCAAAACACATGTGAGAGGCCGATCTGTCCTGACAGTGACGTTTTTATGGGCTAATTACAAAGTAGAGAGTGGGAATGGGACAGTTGTGAGAGAAGAAACACTCGGGGTCTTCCTCACATGTATTTATTACCCATAACGAGCGACTTTCTCCTGTAGGTGATGTAACCTCCTATTTGTTTTATAGCTGAAATGATGAGTTTGCTTTGATTGTATATTAGCAAACCAAACCGCAACGGAGAACTTCTAAAAGACACAAATAATGCAGAACTCTATTCATGATGTTAAGCCCTGATTTTCACACCAGTGCGACTTGTCATGCGAATTGACAGTTGCAAAGTCGCATGTCAGGTCGCACCCCATTTGCGTCAACCGAACCGGTCACATCGCTGCGTCTCGAGTCCCAGCGTATTTGGAAAAAGGTTCCGGCACTATTCTTGTGTGATTTCAGTGCAACTTGCATTGACATCTGTTCACCACTTGCCTACCGGGCACTTTCACCCCCTTCCCGCCCAGGACCATTTTCAGCTTTCAGCGCATGTCTCATTTTGAATGACAATTGCGCGGTCATGCAACACTGTACCCAAATGAAATTTTTTGCATTTTTTTCACACAGAAAGAGCTTTCTTTTGGTGGTATTTAACCGCCACTGGGATTTTTATTTTTTGTTAAACAAATTAAGTTTTTCTTAGTTTCTGTTATAAAATTTTGCAAACAGGTACATTTTTCTCCTTCACTGATGTGCGCTGATTAGGCTGCACTGATAGACATTAAAAGGCTGCACTGATGGGCACTAATTAGGGGGCACTGATGGGCACTGATGAGGTGGCACTGATGGGCACTGATGAGGTGGCACTGATGGGCACTGATGAGGTGGCACTGATGAGGTGACACGGATAGGCTGCACTGATAGACATTAAAAGGCAGCACTGATGGGCACTAATAGGCTGCACTGATGGGCACTAAAAAGGGGGCACTGATGGGCACTGATAGGTGGCACTGATGGGCACTGATGAGGTGGCACTGATGGGCACTGATGAGGTGACACAGATAGGCTGCACTGATGGTCACGGATGAGGCAGCACTCATAGGCTGCACTGGTGGGCACTGATATGCGGCACTACTACGCACTGATAGTACTTTATTCTTTTGGTGGTATTTAACCGCCACTAGGTTTTTTTTATTTTTTGCTAAACGAAAAAAGACCAACATGGGGAAAAAACGTTTTTTTTTAAATTCTGTTTTAAAATTTTGCAAACAGGTAATTATTCTTCTTTACTGATGTGCACTGATGAGGCTGCACTGATAGACACTAAGCAGCACTGATGGGCAGTAATGAGGCGGCACTGATGGGTACTAATGAGGCGGCACCGATGGGCGCTGATAGGCTGCACTGATGGGCATTGATGAGGCCGCACTGATGGGTACTGATGAGGCGGCACTGATGGGTACTGATGAGGCGGCACTGATCCGTACTGATGAGGCGGCACTGATAGGCAGCACTGATGGGCACTAATGAGGCAGCACTGATGAGGCGGCACTGATGAGGCAGCACTGATGGACACTGATGAGGCACTGATATTCGGCACTACTGGGCACTGATAGATGCCACTGATAGGCAGCACTGAAGGGCACTGATTAGCAGCACTAATAAGGAGGCACTGATTGGCAACACTGATTGGCAGCACTGGTGAGCACAGGTTGGCACTGATAGGCAGCATTAATGGGCACTATTGGGGCTGCACCAATCATCAGGATACGCGCAGGGCGCGCATACGTGGCAAGAATGGGAGGACATAATATGACGTCCTCCCAGAACTAGAGCGGTCTCGCCCAGCCGTCATTTCACTATACGGGGTACGGGAACCGGTTAAATGAAATTGCAGACGTTAGCAAGTCACTCATGAAATCGCACTGAGAGTCAGACTTTGAAGTCATGCTGAAGTAGTGCGACTTCAAAGCCGCATGTGGGTGACCCAGGGCTAAATGTAATTTTTTTTAAAGCTAAACTCTAGGTAGAACCAAAAAAGGAAATGTTTGTTCCCCCCAGCGTACCAGTAAAAGGGACTTTTACTTACCAGATCCCTCCCTCCCGCAAGCTTCCTCCATGCTATTAGACCAGCCCCACAGCTTCTTCTCTAAAGCAAGCCATAGATGATGCAACTTTCTTTCCTGCAACCATGGGTTGCAAGAAAGTATACTGCTGGATTCCCCCATCCTCACAGTCAGTGTTGATTGGGGGAATCAATACCGCTAAGTTATTGTGTTCTGCCACAGGGAGCCTTTCCTGCCACCAGAACACAATGATCATTGCTGCTGGCTATGGCCACCAGCAGAAATCATATGTAAAAAAAAATCTGACAGGCTGGTTGTACTCAAGTCGATCAATGGATCGACTTGAGCACAACCAGCCTGCCCATAGATGGATGGAATCTCAGCTTGTCCCTGCTGAGCTGGCCAAGATTAGATCCATCTATGGCTGGCTTAAAAAAACGATTTTTCTGCTATCTGGTCATAAACAAGCATTTAGAATTCGTACCTGAGCCGGACTGAAATTGCATTGCAGCTGGTCTGCACATGTGAACAGGCTGTAAAAACTCACCAAAATGTACAAGAAATCTGATGTGAAACTGATGTCTCTGCAAGTGAAACCTGTGCAGATTTCCCTTCAGGTTTTCATGCATGTATGGTGTGAACGAGACCTAAAAAACTGTCACATGACACTAAAAATAGGTATCGGTAATTGGTATTGGTGAGAAAAAGTATTGGTAGTCGTACTCAGTCTTAAAAAACTGGTATTGGTGCATCCTTAGCTCTCATATATGCATTTCATCTTTTATTTTAGCTGTTTGCTGTACATTGCTGACCAGTCACCCTGCACAAGGAGAGAGAACAGAGTCGTGGGAGGGGCCCAGAAAGCTCCACCCACTACAGGCTGCCTGCAGAAAACTACAGGAGAGGGGCGGAGACAAAGAACAAAAACAAGTCCTGGACAGCCGCATACCAATAAGGCACTTTTATTGAAGATAAAAATCCAATACAGTCAGTTCATGCTGCAAAGGCAGGGAATAATAGCTGACGCATTTCACACCATGATTTGGTGCTTAGTCATAGCTCAGAGGGCAGAGACAAGACCAGTCACCCTGCACAAGGAGAGAGCAGAGCTGTGGGAGGGACCCAGAAGTCTCCACACACTACAGGCTGCCTGCAAAACACTACAGGAGGGGGCGGAGACAAGACCAGTCACCCTGCACAAGGAGAGAGCAGAGCTGTGGGAGGGACCCAGAAGTCTCCACACACTACAGGCTGCCTGCAAAACACTACAGGAGGGGGCGGAGACAAGACCAGTCACCCTGCACAAGGAGAGAGCAGAGCTGTGGGAGGGACCCAGAAGTCTCCACACACTACAGGCTGCCTGCAAAACACTACAGGAGGGGGCGGAGACAAGACCAGTCACCCTGCACAAGGAGAGATAACAGAACCCTGAGAGGGGTCGAGAAGGCTCCACCCACTACAGGCTGCCTGCAGAAAACTACAGGATGGGGCGGAGACAAAGAACAAAAACAATTCCTGGACACTAATAAGGCACTTTTATTGAAGATAAAAATCCAATACAGTCAGTTCATGTTGCAAAGGCAGGGAATAATAGCCGACGCGTTTCACACCATGATTTGGTGCTTAGTCCTAGCTTAGGGGGCGGAGACAAGACCAGTCACCCTGCACAAGGAAAGAGAACAGACCTGTGGGAGGGGCCAGAAAGCTCCACCCACTACAGGCTGCCTGCAGAACACTACAGGAGGGGGCGGAGACAAGACCAGTCACCCTGCACAAGGAGAGATAACAGAACCCTGAGAGGGGTCAAGAAGGCTCCACCCACTACAGGCTGCCTGCAGAAAACTACAGGATGGGGCGGAGACAAAGAACAAAAACAATTCCTGGACACTAATAAGGCACTTTTATTGAAGATAAAAATCCAATACAGTCAGTTCATGTTGCAAAGGCAGGGAATAATAGTTGACGCGTTTCACACCATGATTTGGTGCTTAGTCCTAGCTTAGGGGGCGGAGACAAGACCAGTCACCCTGCACAAGGAGAGAGAACAGAGCTGTGGGAGGGGCCCAGAAGGCTCCACCCACTACAGGCTGCCTGCAGAAAACTACAGAAGTGGGCGTAGACAAGACCAGTTACCCTGCACAAGGAGAGAGAGCAGTAGTGAACGGTCTTTATTACAAGAAGAAAAAGTATCACACTGGATTACTGCACAGATCTGGAAGAATTAAACAAAGTACAACAAGATTCAAGGAAGAATACACATGATGAATGGATTTGGACAATATTTGATTATCCTGGAGTTCCACTTTAAATTTTAGGATCTAAATCCAATACCAGCACATGTTAATCTGAATCATTGAACAGCAAGCAGTAGATTACCTGGGAACAGGGAACAGGTGGTGACACAGATAAGAGTTGTATCTGATGGAGACCAATCTCTGGAATTCTACCTATGGATGGGAACTGATAAGTCAGCAATTACAAGGGGACAGGATGCACTGAACAGCAAGACAGCTGAGATGAGAAGCTTTATGACATCCATCTACACCTCGCCGCAGGTAAGAGGGAAAAAAAAAAAAACTAAAAATGCTTCAGATTCTAAACCTTGCACTACTGGAGGAAACCAGAAAATTATTGAGTCTTGTAATACACACCCCTACTAGACAGTATAGCCAAGTCCTGGACCTCCCAGCTCACCCAATAGGACCTGTAGCCTATCATTACACATTGAGGGGGCGGTGCTGCTGGTGAGGTCATTCCAAGTTCCCTTCTCCTGTAAGCATGTCCCCTGTAAGCAGGAGGATCCTGATTGGTTTCTAGTACTCTCTCTCCCCTAGTGTGAGTGCTGCTACACATAAGGAAGCCAATATTACGGCAGATTTTGCACAATTAGGTTGTATGTAAAAATTACATCAAGACCCCCATACACACTATACAACTTTTGTTGTCTGATTTCCTTTAGATTTACCAAAACCATGGAGCGCAAGGGCCTGGCTCAGTGATGGCAAACCTTGGCAGGCCCTAGCTGATTGCATACAAATTGAAACTCTTAAAGCGGGGTTCCGGACGCGAAAAAAAAAAATTAAATGTCAGCAGCTACAAATACTGTAGCTGCTGACTTTAAATAAGTACTTACCTGTCCTGGGTGTCCGCGATGTCGCCCCCCCCCGATGCCAACCCGTCCCTCGACTCTCGGGTCCCGGCACCGCCATCCTAGGTAAGGGAAACAGGCAGTGGAGCCTTACGGCTTCACTGCCCGTTTCCTACTGCGCATGCGCATGCGCGAGTCGCACAGCACTTTGTGAATGGGACGCGATGTGTTGTGGGACACACACAGTTCCCATAACACACCGCGCCCCATTCCCCAGAAGACAACGTGGGGAGGAGAAGACTGAACATCACCGCGGCGTAGGAAGAGGCAGATTAGGAAGACTGCCTAGCAACAGCCATTTCAGGTGAGTTTAAACTTTTTTTTTTCTTTCCTCCAATTTTTTTAGGGATTTTTTTGGTGCGATTTTTTTTTTTTTTTTTTTTTTTGTGGTGGACCTCCACTTTAAGGTTTGACCTCATATTATATGGTTTTGGTAAATCTGAAGGGGGGGGGGGGGGGGGGGGGAACGACAGAAAATTGTATAGTGTGTATCCAGCTTTAGACCCCTCTACACCCGTCCGGAGCGCTGTAGTGCCTCACCCAATGGATGTTAAGGCTGACATTTAACCTCTTAGCGCCGGTGCCTCCCGGCCCTTTAAGAGGCTTATGATGGCAGGAGGCGGGGCTTAAGCTCACATGACCGCCGTGACTCGCAAGGAGAGATCAGGAGCTTTCGGTTAGGCGACGGTAACAGGTGTATTGGCAGCAATTAACGCAAATATGCGTCCCGCTCTGCACTGTGGACCAGGCCGCATATTTGCGTACGGCTGGCGCCAAGGGGTTAATCTGCTTGTATTTTGCTAATGACATTTTTAAATAAAGCCTTTCCATTTTCATTATAATCACTGGATCTCTGTGCTTCTCTATGCAATGCAGGCAATTCATGGCTGGTGGGAGGGCCCCAGCAATGCACTCCACCTCAGTAGAGCCTTTAGAGCTGATGCAAGCAGTGAGCTGGCTCTTGGGAGGGGTTATGCAAATATTCAAATGTCTTGATGGGCGGATGTCAGTCTGGTGGAGTGGGAGGTGGTAAACAGGCTGTTTTTGCATGCAGACCACCTTCGGTAACGTCCACCTGTGATGCAGAGCGCCCGTGATTGGAAGAGCTGAAATCCAAACGATGAAAGGGGCGGGCCAGGGACAGCTAGGCTGGAAGAGAATAATGGATGATTCTGGACATCCTCTATCCAGGAAATGAGGCGGAGCTCTATCTGGCTTGCTGCGGTTTCTAACGCATGTTGTGAGAAGCTCACAGTGTGCAGTGGAATCAGAGCCAGTACAGGAGTGGAGCCAGCCGTGCAAGCCTGCAGGGAAGGTCGGAGGTCAGCTTTATAACGTGATGTAGATCCAATTCAGGTTTGGAATACGAGGACTGCGAAGCCTCCGGTAGTTAAAGGAAATTCTTAGACATGTGCACTGCCGAAAAAATGTTTCATTTGTTTTTTTATTTGTTTTTTTTTTCAATTTCCGGGGCATTCGTTATGATCGCAATTTGTAAATTCGAAGAATCGAAAATAAGAAAGAAAATCTGAAAATTTGATATTTAATAATATAATGTTTGTTATTATTATTGTTATTTATTATTATTAATTCATTACATTTCATTCGTTTAAATGCGGCATTCGTTATTTCGGATAATTCTTAACTTCGGATAAATTCATATTCGTTACGTTCACTAACAGTCCAATTTGATTGGAAATTCCAATACTTATAATCAGGACTCGGCCTCGCCCTTCACTCCCTTGTCACTGTAGTTGATTGACAGGAGTGGGAGCCAATGGCTCTCGCTGCTATCAATCTGCCCAATGGGGAGGGAGACAGCGTGAGAGCCGCTGCTCTCATTCACATCGCTGGATCGGATCAGGTTCAGGTTAGAATAAGGAGGGGGGTGGGGGGCTCTTGCAGCAGAGAAGGTTTTTTTTTTACCTTAATGGAAAGAATACATTAAAGCGGAGTTCCACCCACATTTTTCACTCCTCACCATGCAGCACTAATGTGCATCCTTGAAATGAATTGAATTTTTGCATCTTTAAAATGAATTTTTCTGTTCACTTACCTGATTTAAGCCTATATCTAATTTCACTTCCTCCTCTAGGGGGCCGCGGCCGTCCTTTCCGGTTTTGCATATGCTTCTGGGAGATCTTGGTCAGCTTGGCATGGCACTGCTCCAGTAACATTTAACATTGGCGTCTATGGAAATTCTTGGTCAGCTTGGCATGGCGCGGCTCCAGTAACATTTAACATTGGCGTCTATGGAAATTCTTGGTCAGCTTGGCATGGCGCGGCTCCAGTAACATTTAACATTGGCGTCTATGGAAATTCTTGGTCAGCTTGGCATGGCACTGCTCCAGTAACATTTAACATTGGCGTCTATGGAAATTCTTGGTCAGCTTGGCATGGCACTGCTCCAGTAACATTTAACATTGGCCTCTATGGAAATTCTTGGTCAGCTTGGCATGGCACTGCTCCAGTAACATTTAACATTGGCGTCTATGGAAATTCTTGGTCAGCTTGGCATGCCACTGCTCCAGTAACATTTAACATTGGCGTCTATGAAAATTCTTGGTCAGCTTGGCATGGCACTGCTCCAGTAACATTTAACATTGGCGTCTATGGAAATTCTTGGTCAGCTTGGCATGGCGCGGCACCAGTAACATTTAACATTGGCGTCTATGGCATGGCAAGCGGACCAAGTTTGCACCACACTGCACGTGCGCAAGATCGGCAGGGGCATGCTGGGTAGCCAGCATGCACGGAATCCAGGGAGAAGGACACTGTGGCTTCCGATTCCCACACTGGAGATGGCTGCGCTGTGCAGAAACTTTACAAAAGTAAGAAAACGATACAGCACAAATAGAAAACTGGGCATAGTTTACAGCATACCTTTGTTACATTGCACGAGGCATGAGTATTCTAGGGGTATTTTTATCTTAAAAGTCATATTTCAACCAGGAACTCCACTTTAAGGTAAAAAACCTTGAGGCTTTAGAACCACTTTAATGAATGGACTTTATGAATAAACTTTATGCATGGACTTTAAAGTGATTGTAAAGGTAATTAAAAAAATAAAAATAACAAACACGTCTATACTTCTACAATGGAATTGCACAGAGCGGCCGCGCACCTCCTCTTTTCGGGTCCCCCCCCCGGTGCTCCTGGCCCCTCCCCTCTGTCCCATTCCCTCATGGGAAGCCACCTCCCAAGGGGGCACTCATGCGAGCTTGCACTCTAGCCCTGCTGCTGTGTCCATTGACACAGACAGTGGGACTTGGCCCCCCCCCCCCCCCGCTCCTTTGTCACTGGCTTTAAATGATGGCACTGGGAGCCAATGGCCAGCGAGACCCGGAAGTGAGCTGCAGACATGCACAGCGCTGGATCGAATGAGGGCGATCGATCTTCCGATTTTCGGATCGTTAGTACGGTGCTTTCGACAGCCAATTCTGATTTTTCGTACGACAAAAGCTGGATGCGCAGACTATAACATTTTTGTCGGATGTGAACACAACGTCCAATTTTCATTTAATTAGTTCGGTTTTCATCTGAAAAAAATAATAAGAGCAAGACTACGCATGCTCAGAAACGAAAGAATACATACAAAACTATTCAACACATGACATCACTTCTGACGCTGTATTCTGTCGTACGAGAATTTTTGTATGGTGAGCAACCTCTTCACTTTCCACATGAGACCAGCATGCCACAAAAAACTGACAAACGGTCGTCCGAAAATCAAAGCGTGTGTACGAGGCTTAAGAATGGGCTTTAAAAATGGACTTTAAGAATGGACTAAATCATGGGTGATCAACCTGTGGCTCTCCGGCTGTTGCGAAACTACAAGTTCCATGAGGCATTGCAAGGCTGACAGTTAAAAGCATAACTCCCAAAGGCAGAGGGATGATGCGACTTGTAGTTCCACAACAGCTGGAGGCCTACAGGTTGAGCACCCATGGACTAAATGAATGAAATTCGTCACTGCAATGGCAACCATATAGACTTCTATTGCTCATCTCATTCACTTATCTCGCTGTTCTTTTCAGAGAAAATTCCTAGAGATTCCGTTAAGGGCGCACATACCCTATTGAGCTGGGGTGTTATTCATCATGAACAGCACCCCAACACACCTGAATTGCAGCGCATCACAACATAAGGCGCACACATCAGATTTTTTTTTTTAGGTACGTTGCCAGACTATTATATTCAATGGGCTACCTTAACGCATCAAATGATAATGCGCGACATAATGCACAATAATGCAGAGCAAAATGGAAATTAGCCCCCAGGCTAAGTTCAGACTGGCAGTTGGGGGGGGTGATTGATCTGCCATCATGACCCCCTGTATGCGGGGACACAGACAGCAGTAAAAAACAGGCAGAGGGTTTATCCCATCCCCACTATCTAAAATTATTTTAAAAAAATATGTTTGGTTTGACATTATTATTATTATTATACACCATTTATATAGCGCCAACAGTTTACGCAGCGCTTTACAATGTAGAGGGGGGACAGCACAATTATAGTACAGTTCAATACAGAAGGGACAGGAGGGCCCGGCTCGTAGAGCTTACATTCTAAAGGGGGGGGGGGGGGGGTGTTGGTACAAAAGGTAATAGATGCGGGGAATCATTTGATGGGGGGTGGCTCGGGGACATTACATGGACTTTAAAGAGACCAAGTCACCAACTTGCAGTTAAAAAAAACAAAAAAAACTGAGGATTTAAAATTCTTACTTGGGAGTGTTTCACCTCCTGACACGCAATAGTCATTCTGTTCTGAAGGTGTCTGTGCTGGCCCAGCTCCTTTGCCCCTCCCCTATATTATCTTTTATGTAGCTGCTAAGGAACAAGTGAAGGGGAATATTATAGATTGTCACCTGAGTGTGCTGGGGCTGCCGACATCACATCCAAGATGGCGGCACCCATCTACCTTGTTTAATTATTTTTTAATTTATTTCAGGTACTTGTATAGCGCCGTCAATTTACGCAGAGCTTTACATAGACATTGTACATTCACATCAGTCCCTGCCCTCGAGGATCTTACAATCTAAGGATCCCAACTCGCATTCATACATACACATACTAGGGCCAATTTAGACAGGAGCCATTTAATTTGCCAGCCTTTGTTCTGGTCCAATTGTTCTTCCCTACACTAAAGTCGTATCTGCTTCATAGGAGTGTAGGATATTATACCTGCTATTTGACAAATGACAGACAATTATGTGGGCAGATCATACTTTCCCTTTAACTAGCAACACACGTGTCCCCGCGGGCAGCCTTGTGTAATGTAAGGACCAGCTGTGTAATGCCGGTATGATGACAGCAACAAGTCTGCAATTTATGACAGCCTGGAGCCATGGTACTGGAAAATCGAGTGAATTCCTCCTTTCAGGGCTGAGCTATGTAATATACTTGCTGAGGGCAAGTCTTTGCTGCCGGCATTCTTGCTTCATCATAAAAATCGGTGTAAGGCCGGAGGAAAGAAATGAAGACAATCCACTGCGGCCATACACATGGAGACATGTCAGAGAGTAGACTCTCCCAACCTTCCAACACCGAGGAACCTTTCACATAACTTTCAGGTCTCAGAGAAACCCTGCTAATAATTAGCATATGTATATAAAGCTTACAAGACATTCGTGTGAACAGCAAGTTGCAGATAGAACAGAAAATAAAAGAAAAAGGGAATTTGGTGTACTCAGGGCCTTAGTACATTGGTGGTCAGTGGAAAGAATGCCCCTTACATGGTGGTTAGTAGGAAGATTATCCCTTACATTGATGGTCAGAGAGAAGAATGCTCCTTGGATTGGTGGTCAGAGGGAAGAATGCTCCTTGGATTGGTGGTCAGAGGGAAGAATGCTCCTTGGATTGGTGGTCAGAGAGAAGAATGCTCCTTGGATTGGTGGTCAGAGGGAAGAATGCTCCTTGGATTGGTGGTCAGAGAGAAGAATACTCCTTGGATTGGTGGTCAGAGGGAAGAATGCTCCTTGGATTGGTGGTCAGAGGGAAGAATGCTCCTTGGATTGGTGGTCAGAGAGAAGAATGCTCTTTGGATTGGTGGTCAGAGGGAAGAATACTCCTTGGATTGGTGGTCAGAGAGAAGAATACTCCTTGGATTGGTGGTCAGAGGGAAGAATGCTCCTTGGATTGGTGGTCAGAGGGAAGAATGCTCCTTGGATTGGTGGTCAGAGGGAAGAATGCTCCTTGGATTGGTGGTCAGAGAGAAGAATGCTCTTTGGATTGGTGGTCAGAGGGAAGAATACTCCTTGGATTGGTGGTCAGAGAGAAGAATACTCCTTGGATTGGTGGTCAGAGGGAAGAATGCTCCTTGGATTGGTGGTCAGAGGGAAGAATACTCCTTGGATTGGTGGTCAGAGAGAAGAATGCTCCTTGGATTGGTGGTCAGAGAGAAGAATGCTCCTTGGATTGGTGGTCAGAGAGAAGAATGCTCCTTGGATTGGTGGTCAGAGGGAAGAATGCTCCTTGGATTGGTGGTCAGAGAGAAGAATGCTCCTTGGATTGGTGGTCAGAGAGAAGAATGCTCCTTGGATTGGTGGTCAGAGAGAAGAATGCTCCTTGGATTGGTGGTCAGAGAGAAGAATGCTCCTTGGATTGGTGGTCAGAGAGAAGAATGCTCCTTAAATTGGGGATCAGTAGGAAGAATGCCCCTTACATTGGTGGTCAGTAGGAAGAATGTCCCTTACATTGGTGGTCAGTTGGAGAAATACTCCTTACATTGGTGGTTAGTGGGAAGAATGCATCTTACATTGGTGGTCTGTTGGAGGAATACTCCTTACATTGGTAGAAATTTAAAATTGGTGATAAAAGGGAAGAATGCTCCTTGAAATGGTGGTCAATGGGAACAATCCCCCTTACATTGGTGCTGCGAGGAAGGAATGCTCCTTACATTAGTGGTCAGAGGGAAGAATGTTCCTTGAATTGGTGGTCAGAGGGAAGAATTCTCCTTACGTTGGTGGTTAGAGGGAAGAATTCCCCTTACATTGGGGATCAGAGGGAAGAATACCCATTACATTGGTGGTCAGAGAGAAGAAAACCCCATTACATTGGTGGTCGGAGAGAAGAATGCTCCTTACATTGGTGGTCAGTTGGAAGAATACTCCTTACATTGCTGATCAGAGGGAAGAATGCGCCTTCATTGATGGTCAGTGGGGGAATACGCCTTACAGATGGTTAAACAGACCATTGGTGTCTTGGGGGGGAGGGGGGCTGCTCATCTTGGAGGCAGAAATTAAAAATTGCACAAGGAACTCCTAGCAAGCTCTGAAGGAACTCTAGGGTTCTGTGGATCCCTGGGTGAGGCTGTCATAAAGTCTCAGAACAAATAGTTGGTAAGACATTGGCCCATTTTTGAATGCTTCATTTTGAGAGGACCCGGCGCAGTCTTCTCTATGACTTAGTTCTTAGGGACGTGTTTCGTCTTTCCGCCTGTAATGCAGTGTTGAGCAACTGTCACATGTGCACAATTAACAGATACCCAATGCACTGAGAGACTTGAGGCTGGCTATAGATAGGCATTGATCATCAAACCCTTGAAAGACCCAATTATTCTTAGAATGTTGGCAATCTTGAATGGGGCACATCAATTGCAAAGACCTGTCCATTTGACACAGACACTCTTCATCATTTGCCAAGACACCTTCCTGCTTATCCCATCGGTCATAAAACTCCAATTATTGTGCTGATGAAAGAGTCTGTCACCCCAGCACTTCTTTGGCCTTTGTACTCAGGGACATAAAACAGTAGAAAATAATTTAAGACAACAGGTGACGCCACTGTCCAGGAAATGCTACAACTGCGCTAAATTCAGAATGCTCACAATAATTTCAATTCCTGGTAAAGATAATTCAGAATGGAGCACCACACCAACATGTCCAGATAAAGCAGCTATTTCAACCCCCCCCCCCCCCCCCAAAAAAAAAGAGAGGAATGGTCACCAGGCCAACACATGGGTGGGGGGGGGGGCAAAACATCTCTCTTTATCAAGCCTTAAAATTGGTAAAATTGTGTCCCGGACTGGAAACTGCACTTGGTGTGGATGGAAGGTACATTGTTTTTGGTACACTTGGTCTTTCAGCGGCTGGTTTAGGTGGCTATTTTTTTTTCCAAAGGAACCTTGAGAGAATGAAGGCTACAAGTGCAGTAAGTAAGAGCTTGTGGGCAATCTTAAAGGATAACTCTACTCTTGCACAGTTATCCTTTAAAGAGGACCTTCCATGCAAACAGAAGGTTTGCTTCCCTACAAACCCCCCACCAGCCAAACAAATAATACGTAATAAATATTTTACAAGAAATAGCATGAAATATACTCACCTCTGTCCTCCTTCCGGGAGGTGAGGGTGACATCACTGCTCCTCACTGCTGCCTCCAAACCACTCGAAATCCCATGAGTATGCACTGTTGCAATGGCCTGAGATGGGAATAGGATCCATTCTTGTGGGATTTAGTGTGATCAACTATCCCAGGAGGCAGCAGTAAGGCATGGTGACGTCACATGTGCCTTCCAGTGAGCTGGCAGTGAAGCAAACTCTCTATCATTTTTTGGAATATCCACTTTAACTTCTATTCATCCCACCCTCATAAAGTCTTATACTTGCCTATTCATGCTCCTGCCAGATCCAACCTGTGCAGGCCATGGGAAACCACAATGATCGATCAGCTATCCCAGTAAGCATGGTGACGTCACATGTGCCTCCTGGGGGGTCTGGCAGAGAAGTGGACCCTCCAATTTTTATGGAAGGTCCATTTTAACTTCTATCCATCCCATCCTCGTAAAGTCTTATACTCACCTGTCCATGCTCCTGCCAGATCCAACCCGTGCAGCCCACAGAGAACCACACAGAGCGATCAGCTATCCCAGGAGGCAGCAATAAGGCATGGTGATGGCACATGTGCCTTCCAGGGACCTGGCATGGAAGCAGACCCTCTATTTTTTATTTTTGGAAGGCCCACTTTAACTTCTATCTATCCCACCCTCTTAAAGTCCTATACTTGCCTGTCCATGCTCCTGCCAGATTTAACCTGTGCAGGCCATGGGGAAACCACACTGACTGACCAGCAAATCCCAGGAGGCAGCGGTAAGCATGGTGGCGTCACATATGCCTCCAGGGGGTCTGGCAGGTAAGCAGACCCACCAATTTTTATGGAAGGTACACTTCATTTATAGCATGTTCTATGGACGTGAAGCCCACATTGTGCACTCCCATCTATCAACTAGGCACTTCAAGTCTGATTTGTACTTTCAGCTGGTGTGTGACCACTCAGTACATGGTTTTGTGACAGTAGAGATAGAGATAGACATTAGAGATAGAGATAGAGATAGACATTAGAGATAGAGATAGAGATAGACATTAGAGATAGAGAGATAGAAATAGAGATATTTTAGGTTGTTCTTTATTTTTTTTCTGAGAAGTCAGTTCTTTTTTTGTCTCAGGCGGTCCTCCTCTATACCACTTCCGTGTCATTGTGCTTCGACTGAATCATCTCTTCTGCTTCCTCAAATCTACTGACCACCATTATTACATTTCCTCTGAGTTCTGCAGAAGGGTTTACCTTCATTAACATTACCATTAATAACATTTCCATCATGATAATAATGGATCAGTGCAATTCTACAGTCACTTTACTATTGGCTGAAGGAGACCCTGTCACTGGACAAAAGGAATAAGCTTTGGGGGTGATGGGAAGGAATAGTGCCCCTTCATTTGTATCAGTGGCAGGAATAGTGCCCCTTCATTGGTATCAGTGGGAGGAATAGTGTCCCTTCAATGGTATCAGTGGGAGGAATAGTGCCCCTTCATTTGTATCAGTGGCAGGAATAGTGCCCCTTCATTGGTATCAGTGGGAGGAATAGTGTCCCTTCAATGGTATCAGTGGGAGGAATAGTGCCCCTTCATTGGTATCAGTGGCAGGAATAGTGCCCCTTCATTGGTATTAGTGGCAGGAATAGTGCCCCTTCATTGGTGTCAGTGGCAGGAATAGTGCTTCATCATTGGTATCAGTGAAAGGAATAGTGCCCCATCATTGGTATCAGTGAAAGGAATAGTGCCCTATCATTGGTGTCAGTGGCATGAATAGTGCCCCTTCATTGGTATCAGTGGCAGGAATAGTGCCCCTTCATTGGCATCAGTGGGAGGAATAGTGTCCCTTCATTGGTATCAGTGGCAGGAACAGTGCCCCATCATTGGTATCAGTGGCAGGAATAGTGCCCCTTCATTGGTATCAGTGGGAGGAATAGTGCCCCTTCATTGGTATAAGTGGCAGGAACAGTGCCCCATCATTGGTATCAGTGGCAGGAATAGTGCCCCTTCATTGATATCAGTGGCAGGAATAGTGCCCCTTCATTGGTATCAGTGGCAGGAATAGTGCCCCTTCATTGGTATCAGTGGCAGGAATAGTGCCCCTTCATTGGTATCAGTGGCAGGAATAGTGCCCCATCATTGGTGTCAGTGGGAGGAATAGTGCCCCATCATTGGTATCAGTGGCAGGAATAGTGCCCCTTCATTGGTATCAGTGGCAGGAATAGTGCCCCTTCATTGGTATCAGTGGCAGGAATAGTGCCCCTTCATTGGTATCAGTGGCAGGAATAGTGCCCCTTCATTGGTATCAGTGGCAGGAATAGTGCCCCATCATTGGTGTCAGTGGGAGGAATAGTGCCCCATCATTGGTATCAGTGGCAGGAATAGTGCCCCTTCATTGGTATCAGTGGCAGGAATAGTGTCCCTTCATTGGTATCAGTGGCAGGAATAGTGCCCCATCATTGGTATCAGTGGCAGGAATAGTGCCCCTTCATTGGTATCAGTGGCAGGAATAGTGCCCCTTCATTGGTATCAGTGGCAGGAATAGTGCCCCATCATTGGTGTCAGTGGGAGGAATAGTGCCCCATCATTGGTGTCAGTGGGAGGAATAGTGCCCCATCATTGGTGTCAGTGGGAGGAATAGTGCCCCATCATTGGTGTCAGTGGGAGGAATAGTGCCCCATCATTGGTGTCAGTGGGAGGGGTAGTTCCTCATAGAAGTGGGAGGAATAGTGCAGCAAGGGCCAGAAAAGGGCTGCATCCGGCCCACAGGCTGCAGTTGGAGACCGCTGCACTAAGGTAACTCGCATGTACTGCAGTGAGCTGCAATGCACCACATGGCACTGTGTTGCCGCAGGCGTGAATGATGTCATTATGGCCATGGCGCGTGTATAGCCACAAGTGGTTGTAGGTTACTGTTCAGGGGGCGGTAAAACCACAGCTCATCCGCCTAGTATTACTGTCCCCCGGTCGCACATGTGAGTGAAGCCTTACCTATACATGGTATATGCTCAGTCTGGGACTCTAGAGGGTTTACCGTTGACTGCTAAGATGAATGGCCCCGGAGTTGGCTTTTGGCTCTTGGATTTTGTTCTCTGGCTCCTGACTGCTAAATACTCGGCAGAACAATGCAGGGAATGCACAAAGCCGATCAGTAATGTAAAACTGTGCGTCAATCCGCTTACAGCTAGACCCCTCTCCTCCCCGCACCTTGGATATTCACACACAGGGACTTATGGAATGTCACCAGCTTTACCGAAGTGCTAAATAAGGATTATGCCCGGTGAGCCCTCATAGGAGGTGTTCACCCGCTCAGACAATGGAAGGTCTAATGATCATAAGCTTGAATTGTTTCTTGTCTGCCGCAATTGTTCTCCATCCACACCTTTCACATTGTAGACTAAAAATTTTATATGGGGGGGGGGGGGGTTGCCAAAGGATTTGTATTATGTCCATCCAGTCCTCAGATTTACACAGCTCCGCCACACAGCACAGGAAGTGAAGAAAGATCTCCCCCAGTGGGTCAAGAAATAAAAACAGAAATGTTAACACTTCCCTACGAAGTTCAAATTTACAATGTTGACTTTTTTAAAGTTTTAAAGGGGACCTTCACCCTTGTTTTAACGTTGCGCTTCCCTGCTTCTTCCCCTCTCGCTATAACAAAATTGCAAAAAACAAAACAAAAAAAAAACCCCAATTTTTTTAAAGTAATTTTTTTCCCTATAGTTTAGGTCCGTCATTCTTGCCTAGCTGAGAAGGATGTCCCCGGACCTCACGCATACGCAGGAACACTACAGGTCACTCTGGGATCCATTGCAGCGTTTTGGCGCTTGCAAGAAAATCGTGCTTGATCAGTTTCCTCCCCGGTCAGCCCTGCCAGGGAATGGCGGCCCTGATCCTGGAAGTGCCAAAATTCAGCCCTATTTTGCTTCCCATCCCTACACATTGTACTTCCTATCCCTACACACTGCACTTCCTGTCCCTACACATTGCGCTTCCCATCCCTACACATTGTACTTCCCATCCCTACACATTGTACTTCCCATCCCTACACATTGCACTTCCCATCCCTACACATTGTACTTCCCATCCCTACACATTGTGCTTCCTGTCTCTACACATTGCGCTTCCTGTCTCTACACATTGCGCTTCCCGTCCCTACACATTGTGCTTCCCATCCCTACACATTGTACTTCCCATCCCTACACATTGTACTTCCCATCCCTACACATTGTACTTCCCATCCCTACACATTGTGCTTCCCATCCCTACACATTGTGCTTCCCATCCCTACACATTGTACTTCCCATCCCTACACATTGTACTTCCCGTCCCTACACATTGTACTTCCCGTCCCTACACATTGTGCTTCCCATCCCTACACATTGTGCTTCCCATCCCTACACATTGTGCTTCCCATCTCTACACATTGCACTTCCCGTTCCTACACATTGCACTTCCCATCCCTACACATTGTACTTCCCGTCCCTACACATTGTTCTTCCCATCCCTACACATTGTACTTCCCGTCCCTACACATTGTACTTCCCGTCCCTACACATTGTACTTCCCGTCCCTACACATTGTGCTTTCCGCCCCTACACATCGTGCTTCCCGTCTCTACACATTGTGCTTCCCGTCTCTACACATTGTACTTCCCATCCCTACACATTGTGCTTCCCCTCCCTACACATTGTGCTTCCCGTCTCTACACATTGCGCTTCCCGTCCCTACACATTGTGCTTTCCGCCCCTACACATCGTGCTTCCCGTCTCTACACATTGTGCTTCCCGTCTCTACACATTGTACTTCCCATCCCTACACATTGTGCTTCCCCTCCCTACACATTGTGCTTCCCGTCTCTACACATTGTACTTCCCGTCCCTACACATTGTGCTTCCCATCCCTACACATTGTGCTTCCCATCCCTACACATTGTACTTCCCGTCCCTACACATTGTACTTCCCGTCCCTACACATTGTGCTTCCCATCCCTACACATTGTGCTTCCCATCCCTACACATTGTGCTTCCCATCTCTACACATTGCACTTCCCGTTCCTACACATTGCACTTCCCATCCCTACACATTGTACTTCCCGTCCCTACACATTGTACTTCACGTCCCTACACATTGTGCTTCCCATCTCTACACATTGTACTTTCCATCCTTACACATGGTGCTTCCCATCCCTACACATTGTACTTCCCATCCCTACACATTGTGCTTCCCGTCTCTACACATTGTACTTCCCATCCCTACACATTGTGCTTCCCCTCCCTACACATTGTGCTTCCCGTCTCTACACATTGTACTTCCCGTCCCTACACATTGTGCTTCCCATCCCTACACATTGTGCTTCCCATCCCTACACATTGTACTTCCCGTCCCTACACATTGTACTTCCCGTCCCTACACATTGTGCTTCCCATCCCTACACATTGTGCTTCCCATCCCTACACATTGTGCTTCCCATCTCTACACATTGCACTTCCCGTTCCTACACATTGCACTTCCCGTTCCTACACATTGCACTTCCCATCCCTACACATTGTACTTCCCGTCCCTACACATTGTGCTTCCCATCTCTACACATTGTACTTTCCATCCTTACACATGGTGCTTCCCATCCCTACACATTGTACTTCCCATCCCTACACATTGCGCTTCCCATCTCTACACATTGTGCTTCCCATCCCTACACATTGCACTTCCCATCCCTACACATTGTGCTTCCCATCCCTACACATTGCGCTTCATGTTTCCTAGCACAAAAAACAATTAGCTGGCTGAAAAGCATGCTGATAGGAGGAGAGAGCAGAGTGACAGAGAGTTGAGCTGATCAGTCTGCTGCTTCTCCCTTCCCAGTCCAATCACAGGCTGGGGGAGGGACAGAACCTGTAAGTGTTATGCAATTTCAGCAGAGAAAAATCAGGTCTCCTTGTCATACCTGGACAGAGCAGAGCTGTGTACATTTTAGTACTGGATGGGCAGACATGGTG
Source organism: Lithobates septentrionalis (assembly GCA_037952835.1). NCBI lineage: Eukaryota > Metazoa > Chordata > Amphibia > Anura > Ranidae > Lithobates > Lithobates septentrionalis. The sequence goes on from JBBDGP010000459.1 coordinate 5,262,379, forward strand.
AATGTATTGTATGCGGTCTCCTGCGCTCCCTTTTTTTGATGTTTGCTCTCGTTGTGTATATACAGCCCATATCACACCATTCTTCACTCTTCTGTAGATACCTTTATCCTGCACTTCAATGTTGGAGATCCCAGTAATATAACCTGAGTATTTCTCCCACGAGAATGAGAAGAATGGAGTGCGGTGCTATGCATACATTGCTGGAGGGAGAGGCTGGGGAGATTATATGTTCCTGGGCGTGGAGATGTGTTCACACAGATATGTATCTCTGAGCCGGCCTGGAATGTGGATAGAACTATATAAGAGTCAATGTATGCAGGTCATGAGGTCGAATGTTATCGAGCGTGTGAGCGTCTGAAAGGAGCAAAAGAGAAGAAATGTTACATTATCGTGTGCAATCTACCAATATCATTAAAGTGGAATTCCAAGACAACCCTAACTACTGTTAAAACTGTCAGCCAGCGCCGCTGCAGGGGAGAGGAGCGAGCGCCCACAATGGATGGCTTATCGAAGCCTATGGGGGATGGCACCACTGCAGGCTTTACTAGCCACTGTCTGATCTCTCCTCTCCCCTGCAGCTGCTGCTGGCTGACACCGGGGATCATGTGACTGGACTGGAGCGGGCTATGCTTACTAACCTGTTTAAGAAAGATGTATATACTTATTTATTTTCAGGTCACATGATCCCCTGTGTCAGCCAGTGCAGCCGCAGGGGAAGAGGAGAGCGCTCCAACTACAGCAGTGATGACGTCACCCATAGGCTTCAATGGTCCTTCTGTTGTCGGCGCTCCCTCCTCTCCCCTGCAGCCTCCACTGGCTGACACAGTAGAGCGGGATCATGTGACCATAGCGGCCTGAAACTAGGCAAGTATATACATCTTTCTTACATGGGTTAGTGAACATAGGTGTTAGGAGGGGACAGATTTAGGAGTAGTTAGGGTTACGGTGATTCAATAGAGCATTTTTTTTTTTTTTTTGATGGTAGCGTCCCTTTAAAACGGCGATTCTAAAAAGCATTTGCGGCACTTTTCTAGTATTGGGGTCTCTTTAAAACCATAAATTCATTAAAACATTTGGGACATTTTTCTGGTGGTGGGATCCCTTTAAAATGGAAATTTAATATAGAGTATTTGCGACACTTTTCTGGCGGTAGGATCCCTTTGAAACAGCGATACAATAGAGTATTTGTGACTTTTTTCTAGCAGTAGTGTCCCTTTAAAAAGGCAATTCAATAAAGCCTTTGTGACACTTTTCTTTTCTTTGAAACAGCGATACAATAGAGCATTTGCAACACTTTTCTGGCAATAGGTTCCTTTTTAAAGACTGCGATTTAATGGAGCATTTGCGACATTTTTCAGGCGGTAGGGTCCCTTTAAAAACCACAATTCATTAAAGCATTTGGGACATTTATCTAGCCGCAGCATCACTTTTAAAAAGGCGATTCAATAAAGCATTTGCAACACTTTTCTGGCAGGAGGTTCCCTTTTTAAAACAGCGATTTAATCGAGCATTAACAACATTTTTCTGGCGGTAGGGTCTCTCCAAAAAGGCGATTTCATTAAGCATTTGCAACACTTTTCTAGTATTGGGGGTCTCTTTAAAACAACAATTCATTAAAGCATTTGGTACATTTTTCTGGCGGTAGGATCCCTTTAAAATGGAGATTCAATAGAGTATTTGCGACATTTTTTTTGGCGGTAGGATCCCTTTGAAACAGCGATACAATTAAGCATTTGCAACATTTTTCTAGCAGTAGCGTCCGTTTAAAAAGACAATTCAATAAAGCCTTTGCGACACTTTTCTTTTCTTTTAAAATGAGGATTCAATAGAGCATATGCAACACTTTTCTGGTGGTAGGATCCCTTTAAAAAACGGCGATTCAATAGAGTATTTGCGACACTTTTCTGGTGGTAGGATCCCTTTTTTAAAACGGCGATTCAATAAAACATTTGTGACACTTTTCTGGCGGTGGGTTCCCTTTAAAATGGCAATTCACTAAAGCATTTGCAACATTTTTCTGGCAGTAGCATCCCTTCAAAACCGCGATTCAGTAATGCATTCAGGACCTTTTTCTGGTGGTAGGGTCTCTTTAAAACAGGGGTTCAATAAAGCATTCCTAAAAAATGTCTGGTGATTTGGTCCCTTTAAAACAGCCTGCGCCTAATTCACGAAAGTCATGAGACAGTTTGGATAAGAGTTTGAGTGTGCAACAGATTCAGGGGGTTCTTTAAGAACCTTTCACTATATGCAACAAATTCAAAAACAATTATAGTTCGCAGATTAGAGAACTGGCGGCATTTAAGGCTCCACCCACTACAGGCTGCCTGCAGAAAACTATAGGAGGGGGGCGGAGACAAGAGCAATCAACCTGCACAAGGAGAAAGAGCAGAGCTGTGGGAGGGGCCCCAGCAGGCTCCACCCACTACAGGCTGCCTGCAGAAAACTACAGGAGGGGGGCGGAGACAAGAGCAATCACCCTGCACAAGGAGAAAGAGCAGAGCTGTGGGAGGGGCCCCAGCAGGCTCCACCCACTACAGGCTGCCTGCAGAAAACTACAGGAGGGGGGCGGAGACAAGAGCAATCACCCTGCACAAGGAGAAAGAGCAGAGCTGTGGGAGGGGCCCCAGCAGGCTCCACCCACTACAGGCTGCCTGAAGAAAACTACAGGAGGGAGGCGGAGACAAGAGCAATCACCGTGCACAAGGAGAAAGAGCAGAGCTGTGGGAGGGGCCCCAGCAGGCTCCACCCACTACAGGCTGCCTGAAGAAAACTACAGGAGGGAGGCGGAGACAAGAGCAATCACCGTGCACAAGGAGAAAGAGCCGAGCCGTGGGAGGGGCCCAGCAGGCTCCACCCACTACAGGCTGCCTGCAGAAAACTATAGGAGGGGGGCAGAGACAAGAGCAATCACCCTGCACAAGGAGAAAGAGCACAGCTGTGGGAGGGGCCCAGCAGGCTCCACCCACTACAGGCTGCCTGCAGAAAACTACAGGAGGGGGCGGAGACAAGACCAGTCACCCTGCACAAGAAAAGAGATCAGCAGTGAGTGGTCTTTATTACAGGAAGTCTCACACTGGATTACTGCACAGATCTGGAAGAAATACACAAAGTACACCAAGATTCAAGGAAGAAAACATAATAAATCGATAATTTTCCGCCCTGGCCGATCGACTTATCAAACGTGTCTAAATCGATCTGGCGTCTTCACATATAATGCAGGACCAGTAGTATTTGTAAGCAGGGCTTTTTTTCTCAGAGAATAGGTGCAGGTACCTCCTATTCTGAGTCACCCCTTGTCTCCGCTCCCTACCCACCTCCCAGTACCACCCTTTTTAGAGAATACAGAAGTGAGTATCATTTTGTGGTATGTGGTAATGAAAACAAGAAAAGCAGTAAAAGATTCCCTGCAGCCAGCAACAATAGACCCCACAGCAACAAAATATTCCCCCACAGCAACAATAGATCCTCCAGGGGCCAGTATCTGCAGACCCCTTCTTCAACAGTAGATCCCTTCCCCAGCAACAATAGACCCCCACAATAATAGATCTCTCAGCAGTCAGCATCAGGAGACCCTTCCCTTAACAGTAGATCCTTCCCATCAACACAAGACCCCCTTCCCCAGCAACAATAGATTCCCCACCAGCAACAATAGACCCCCACAACAATACATCTCCAAGCAGCCAACATCAGGAGACCCTTCCCTCAACAGCAGATCTCTCCCAGCAACAACTGACCTTCCCCAGCAGCAATAGATCCACCGCCAACAATAGATTCCCCACCAGTGACAATAGACCCTCCAGCACATCTCAGCACCCCTTGCCATTACATACATTCAGTGCTGGAGGTGCTGGCACTGCGTTCCCCCACATTCCTGCTGGAAAAAAAGACCTGCTTGTAAGTACAGCAAGGACAAGGGGGTAGGGAGGGAGTACAGTTTTCACTTTTGCATTTTTCTGTAAAGGAGTACTAACCCTTTATATTGCATAAATATCAACGAAACAGTACATGCAAAAATCAGAGACCGATACATTGATTTTTACTTTCTACACTTCTGCCCAGGGGAAGAATCACAACCTCTGTGTGTTTTCAGTGTTGTCCGTGTCCCAATCAGAGAAATTCTCAAAATATCCTGTCCGGGTGACACCAAAACATGAAATAAAACCAGTGCTAGGCCTCCCTGTTTCTGCTTATGGCAACTCTGAAATTCCACTAACACTTTGCATCCACCTCAACCCCCTGATGAAGAGGGACCCATAACCCCTGAAACGTGTTGGAAACAAGTGTAGCTTTTGCTGGATCTTTTTATGACAACATTCTATCATCAGGAATAAGGATAATAAGTGAGGCAAATGCTTTACTCTATTCAATTCTGAGTTGCTCTTTAAAAGCAGACCAGAGTTGCCGTCTCCTCTCTCAATCCTCCCGCAGTCCCTTTAATCTGAAGAAGTTCTTTGTAAAGCGAAAATATAAAGACGTAACACGGCCGCGTTACTTTCCTCTGTTTGGATAAAACACACTTGGGAGAAACTGCTGCACAAACAGCAAGCCTAGAATATTTTCCAACCCTGAAAACATCCCATAAAACACACACGGCGAGGGGAGAAATGCCAAGAATATCAGGCCGGGGACGGAGGATTCCTGCGGCACCAACACAGCACCGCGCTGTGATAGGGAGCTTCACCCGGCAACTCTGCTTGGAGGATGTGGGAGCAAAGTCACAGCTCAGGGATAATTCAGGTAATGGAATGTCAGACCGGCCAGTGTCTGAATTCCTGGCCCCACCCTATGTTTATATTAAAGGAGAACTCCAAGAAGTATCAAAAGAAAAGACTACAGGAGTTGTGTGTATAATATGTTAGTTATGTATACTGTACCTCCATGATGGGCCTTCCGATGGTACTTCCCATCCCTACACATTGTACTTCCCATCCCTACACATTGTACTTCCCGTCCCTACACATTGTGCTTCCCGTCCCTACACATTGTACTTCCCGTCCTTACACATTGTACTTCCCATCCCTACACATTGTACTTCCCATCCCTACACATTGTGCTTCCCATCTCTACACATTGTACTTCCCATCCCTACACATTGTGCTTTCCATCTCTACACATTGTGCTTCCCGTCCCTACACATTGTGCTTCCCATCCCTACACATTGTACTCCCATCCCTACACATTGTACTTCCCATCTATACACATTGTACTTCCCATCCCTACACATTTTACTTCCCGTCCCTACACATTGTACTTCCCATCCCTACACATTGTGCTTCCCGTCCCTACACATTGTGCTTCCCATCTATACACATTGTACTTCACATCCCTACACATTGTACTCCCATCCCTACACATTGTACTTCCCATCTATACACATTGTACTTCCCATCCCTACACATTTTACTTCCCGTCCTTACACATTGTGCTTCCCATCCCTACACATTGTGCTTCCCATCCCTACACATTGTGCTTCCCATCCCTACACATTGTGCTTCCCATCTCTACACATTGTGCTTCCCATCCCTACACATTGTATTTCCCATCCCTACACATTGTGCTTCCCATCCCTACACATTGTGCTTCCCGTCCCTACACATTGTACTTCCCATCTCTATACATTGTGCTTCCCATCCCTACACATTGTGCTTCCCATCCCTACACATTGTACTTCCCGTCCCTACACATTGTGCTTCCCGTCCCTACACATTGTACTTCCCATCTATACACATTGTACTTCCCATCCCTACACATTTTACTTCCCGTCCCTACACATTGTACTTCCCATCCCTACACATTGTGCTTCCCGTCCCTACACATTGTGCTTCCCATCTATACACATTGTACTTCACATCCCTACACATTGTACTCCCATCCCTACACATTGTGCTTCCCATCCCTACACATTGTGCTTCCCGTCCCTACACATTGTACTTCCCATCTCTATACATTGTGCTTCCCATCCCTACACATTGTGCTTCCCATCTATACACATTGTACTTCACATCCCTACACATTGTATTTCCCATCCCTACACATTGTGCTTCCCATCCCTACACATTGTGCTTCCCGTCCCTACACATTGTACTTCCCATCTCTATACATTGTGCTTCCCATCCCTACACATTGTGCTTCCCATCCCTACACATCGTGCTTCCCATTCCTACACATTGTGCTTCCCATCTCTATACATTGTGCTTCCCATCCCTACACATTGTGCTTCCCATCCCTACACATTGTGCTTCCCATCCCTACACATTGTACTTCCCATCCCTACACATTGTACTTCCCATCCCTACACATTGTGCTTCCCATCCCTACACATTGTGCTTCCCGTCCCTACACATTGTACTTCCCGTCCCTACACATTGTACTTCCCATCTCTATACATTGTGCTTCCCATCCCTATACATTGTGCTTCCCATCCCTACACATTGTACTTCCCGTCCCTACACATTGTGCTTCCCGTCCCTACACATTGTACTTCCCATCCCTACACATTGTGCTTCCCGTCCCTACACATTGTACTTCCCATCTATACACATTGTACTTCCCATCCCTACACATTTTACTTCCCGTCCCTACACATTGTGCTTCCCGTCCCTACACATTGTGCTTCCCATCCCTACACATTGTGCTTCCCATCCCTACACATTGTGCTTCCCATCCCTACACATTGTGCTTCCCATCCCTACACATTGTATTTCCCATCCCTACACATTGTGCTTCCCATCCCTACACATTGTGCTTCCCGTCCCTACACATTGTACTTCCCATCTCTATACATTGTGCTTCCCATCCCTACACATTGTGCTTCCCATCCCTACACATCGTGCTTCCCATTCCTACACATTGTGCTTCTCATCTCTATACATTGTGCTTCCCATCCCTACACATTGTGCTTCCCATCCCTACACATTGTGCTTCCCATCCCTACACATTGTACTTCCCATCCCTACACATTGTACTTCCCATCCCTACACATTGTGCTTCCCATCCCTACACATTGTGCTTCCCACCCCTACACATAGGGCGGCACAGTGGTGTAGTGGGTAGCACTTTTGCCTAGCAGTAAGAAGGGTCGCTGGTTCGAATCCCAACCACGACACTACCTGCCTGGAGTTTGCATGTTCTCCCTGTGCCTGCGTGGGTTTCCTCCGGGTACTCCGGCTTCCTCCCACACTCCAAAGACATGCTGGTAGGTTAATTGGATTTTGTCTAAATTGTCCCTAGTATGTATGAATGTGAGTTATAGACCTTAGATTGTAAGCTCCTTGAGGGTAGGGACTGATGTGAATGTACAATGTATATGTAAAAGAGCTGCATAAATTGACGGCGCTATATAAGTAACTGAAATAAATAAAAAAATAAATTGTACTTCCCATCCCTACACATTGTATTTCCCATCCCTACACATTGCGCTTCCCTTCCCTACACATTGTGCTTCTGATCCATGTGTTTCTGTTCCCTGCATATTGTACGTCTAATCCCTGTGCATCTTGTCTCTGCAATTGTGCTTCTACTCCCTGCATATTGGTGTTTTTTGTCCCTGCACATTGTGATTTTGTTCCCTGCACATTCTGTGTCTGGTTCCTGCACATTGTGCTTCTGCTCCCTGTGTTTCCGATCCCTGCACATAAATTTGAAAGGAATCATTCACAGTAATAGAAGTCTAGGGGCCACCATTGCAGACAATTGTTCTAAGAAGGGCCGGGTTTTCAGCAGGCTGTCTCTGGGAAAGGACAGCACAAGGGTCATTGCAGTTTACACATGACCTCCTGCAGTCCTTTCCGGTTATATTTCTTACAATTCTCCTTTAAATTGGAACTAAACCCTCCTATCCTTTTTTAGTCCAGAAAGCTGCCATCTTAGCCTGTTTGATTTGCAACTGCCATGGTGCTGCACATGTGATCAGTTACGACACCAGCCAGTTGGGTTGAGAGCACAAGCAACTGTGACAGTTATCATTCATAGCATGCCAGGAATATAACTGTTTAAAACCGTTAAATCGATGGAGTTAGTTCCACTTTTAAGAACAGCTCTGATCTAATTCAAGAGCTGTGTGAGCCCCTCCAAAGCAGACTTCTGATCTAACTGAAAACTGGGAAATTGCATGAAGCAGACCCCACACATCACAAAATCATTGTACAATCTCCTTTTAGATCTGTACTTGCACCCACATATCTTACAACCATTTTGGTAAATATAAATATTTTTCACTCAAACTCTTATATGTGAGGGTAGATTTAGGGTACATTAAACCTATGAAAACTCCAGGGCCTGGCGAGGATGTAAAGCTTTTTTTTACCATAGAAGGGACTCCTGTAACTTTCAGGTCTCAGGGAACCCCTGCTAAAAATGATTATATCACCAGCAGGAAATTAGTGTGAACAGTAAGTTGGGATTATAAGAAATAAAAGAATAATAAGGAATGTGATGTATATTTGACACCAAGACTTATTCTACACAACATGGTTTTCAACAATAGTAATAGTTCCTTCATGTTGGTGGTCAGTGACAGAAGGTCCACCTTATATTGGTAATCCGTGGAAAAATGCCTCCTGACATTGCTGGTCAGTGGTAAGAATGCCTTTAAAATGACAACATTGGTCAGTGAATTGCCCCCTACACTGGTAGTCAGTTGGAGAAAGGCCCATTATATAGGTGGTTAGTGGAAAGAATACCCCCTACATTGGTTAACACAGAGAAGAATGTCCCTTACCAAGGTGGTCAGAGGAAAAAAGTCCCATACATTGGTGATCCGGGGGGGGGGGGGGGGGGATGTTCCTTAGAACATGGTGATAAAAGAGAAGAATTCCCCTTACATTGGTGATCAGAGAGAAGAATGTCCCTTACATTGGTGGCCAGAGAGAAGAATGTTCCTTACATTGGTAATCAGAGGGAAAAATGTCCCTTACATTGGTGATCACAGGGAAGAATGTCCCTTACATTGGTGATCACAGGGAAGAATGTCCCCTACATTGGTGGCCAGAGAAGAATGTTCCTTACATTGGAGGCCAGGGAAGAATGTCCCTTACGTTGGTGGCCAGAGAAGAATGTTCCTTACATTGGTAATCAGAGGGAAAAATGTCCCTTACATTGGTGGTCACAGGGAAGAATGTCCCTTACGTTGGTGGCCAGAGAAGAATGTTCCTTACATTGGTAATCAGAGGGAAGAATGTCCCTTGCATTGGTGATCAGAGAAGAATGTTCCTTACATTGGTGGCCAGGGAAGAATGTCCCTTACATTGGTGATCAGAGAGAAGAAGAATGTCCCTTACATTAGTGGCCAGGGAAGAATGTTCCTTACATTGGTAATCAGAGGGAAGAATGACCCTTACATTGGTGATCAGAGGGAAGAATGACCCTTACATTGGTGATCAGAGAGAAGAAGAATGTCCCTTACATTGGTGGCCAGAGAAGAATGTTCCTTACATTGGTGGCCAGAGAAGAATGTTCCTTACATTGGTGGCCAGGGAAGAATGTTCCTTACATTGGTAATCAGAGGGAAGAATGACCCTTACATTGGTGATCAGAGAGAAGAAGAATGTCCCTTACATTGGTGGCCAGAGAAGAATGTTCCTTACATTGGTGGCCAGAGAAGAATGTTCCTTACATTGGTGGCCAGGGAAGAATGTTCCTTACATTGGTGATCACAGGGAAGAATGTCCCTTGCCTTGGTGGTCAGAGGGAAGAATGTTCCTTAGACTGGAAATCAAAGAGAAGAATGTCCCTTACATTGATGATCAGCGGGAAGAATGTCCCTTACATTTGGTGGCTAGAGGGAAGAATGTGGCCTGCATTAAGGGTCAGTGAAATAATACCTCTTGGTGGTCAGTGGGAAGAATGTCTCCTACATTGGTCATTGTAAACAACACCCCTTACGCAGATTGTCTTTGAAAAGACTGATAAAAAGGGAATTGATGCCACTGGTTATTTAATTGAGATTGCTCATGGCTGAAGTAACCCCTAGCAACCTCTGGAGGAACCCTGGTTGAGAAAGGTTGATGTTGAGTAGATATGAGTCAATATAATATAGCATACATAACACTTGCAGAGATTTTATTACCCCTGAGATGTTTTAAATTTTTTTTATTATCAAAAATTACATTTTCAATGTACTAAAGTTTTTTTTTTTATCACACAGATCGGCTGAATTTATCACGTGTAAGAGAAAAATGTGAGCTTCTACAAAGGTGTCTATTGAGGAGAGCAGAGGTTGCACACCTATGGGATATTTATGTGTTTCAATGAAATTTTCCCTGAACAGGGAAGTCTAGTGTGATAAATAAGCACAAAATAATGACTTATAAAGCTTAGTGCATTGGCCCTATGGAGTTCTGATAGGATGGTCAGGTTAGCCAGAGGTGACAATGACAAACTACAATTGCATTCGTAAAGAGACATTTGACAAGATCTTGAATCAGCAACTTAGAAAGACACCCCCCCCCCCCCCCCCCAAACAACAAAGAAAAAAGAAAAAAAAAAAACCCGATTTTTGCTGATGAATGTGTTTTTGGCACCAGGACCTCGGTGTGGTGTAGAAATTAGCAAACTTGAGAGTTTTCAGGTCCTGGAAATTTCCATGACAATTGTGAGATTATTGTGAAATGTCGCCATTTTGGTCAACCAATGCATGAAGTCAATAGGAAAGGCAAAATAAAGGTGTTCATTGAACTCACTCAAACAACTATTTCTTATTTTGTACCCCCCCCCCCACCCTTATACAAATACTAACAAAATTGATTCAAATTTTACTTACTCGATGTGCTGGTGTCTAGCCTAGGCCATACCCCACTGCCTCCTGGAATTGCAATGTCTCAGCTATCCCAGTAGGCAGTGGGTTCCTAAGCTGCAACTTCACGGCACATTTGAGTTGGCATGGAGGATTTCCGTGCATGTGCACAAATGCCGCCGGCAACTACATTGTCCATCCACCATTTTTGCACATGCATGGAAGTCCACCACCTGTACTGTCTGCCCCCATGTTGTAAAGCGCTATATATATCCTGAATAATAATAGTAATAATAATTACTGCTAGCAGCTATAGCCACTGAATGTAATCAAATGTAAAAAAAAAAATCCAACAGGCTGGTTGTACCCAAGTTGATCGATAGACTGACTTGGGTACAATCAGCCTGCTCATTCATGGATCAAATCTCAGCCAGTCCCTGCTGAGCCAGCCAAATTTCGATCCATGCATGGTCGGCTTTAGACCCCCCCCCCCCCTCTTTTCTGCAGATAACATACACATATATGGACATTTAGGCTTTAGGTGATGGGAGTGGGAGAGGTTATCTGACATTCTGCTGTCCTGGTATAGTCACACAATGGCTGCAGACAGGCCCTGATAAGAACTGGCCAAACTAGAGGGACAGGGGCCAATACGCCCCGGACAGGTAAACTTCCTCTTGTCCTATATTTACTGAGCAATAAAAGGCGCTGATGTTTGCCTGAGGAAGTCAAACACATTAGAACACCCATTATGATAATCTGATATTAGCCGTGTAAATATATCATTGTTGTTGATGGGGCAATCCCTCTTTGTCCAACAAGTCAAAGTGAACCTGTACTGCAATTTAAACTTCTGCCTAGGAGCAGCCAACCCAGGATCCCTGCTCTTATCATTTTCAGACAAAAAAGCCTCTTCCGTGCCCCTCTCTGATTTAGTTTCACTTTGTTATTGGGGTCAGACTTTCCTTGACGTCATGGCTGAGCCCCAACAGCTGACATTCCTCTGTCCAATGAGCACGCCATAGTGGCCAGTGGGTAAGGGAAGCTGCAAAGCTTTTATCCTGGAAGAAAAGCTTAGTTGGGTTGAATCTGAGCGAGAATCACTGCGAAGATAGAATTGCATGTTGTAAATTCTGCTGCAAAATGATTATAATCATCTCTCTAACTTGACACCCTCTCTTTAATTAGTAGTCTTGCCCGAGGGCCTCTGCTCCTAGCAGTCATCTACAGATTCCAGTTGCTTCTGTAAAAGTAAACTTCGCACAACAGGATCAGGATAAGTGTAGATGGCGGTTTAAAGTGACTCTGCCATGAGAAAAGTATGGGTTGTGCCATTGCTGGTCTTCTTTTGAAAGTCTAGTTGCCTGATTGGGTTGTTTTATCCTGCAACTGACCGGCAGCGTGAGAGCTTTGTTACATCCTCCTGACCCCTGCACTTTACATCGTTTTATATGTTACATCCTCCTGACCCCTGCACTTTACATAGTTTTATATGTTACATCCTCCTGACCCCTGCACTTTACATAGTTTTATATGTTACATCCTCCTGACCCCTGCACTTTACATAGTTTTATATGTTACATCCTCCTGACCCCTGCACTTTACATAGTTTATATGTTACATACTCCTGACCACTGCTATCTACACACTGGGGGTTATTTACGAAAGGCAAATCCACTTTGCACTAAAGGTGCAAACTACAAGTGCAAAGTGCACTTGAAATTGCACTGAAAGTACACTTGGAAGCGCAGTGGCTGTAAATCTGAGGGGTAGATGTGAAATGAGGGGAAGCTCTGCTGATTTTATTATCCAATCATGTACAAGCTAAAATGCTGTTTTTTATTTTCCTTGCATGTCCCCCTCGGATCTACAGCGACTTTACTTCCAAATGCACTTTCAGTGCAATTTCAAGTGCACTTTGCATTTGTAGTTTTCACTTGTGGTGCAAAGTGGATTTGCCTTCAGTAAATAACCCCCACTGTGTTGTATGCTACATACTCCAGACTGCTACTATGTGGGGATGAGCCTGATGTTCGCCATACAGCCAATATGCGGTGTTCGCGGCAAATTTCGAAAGCCACGAAACGCCGTTAAAGTCTATGGGACACTAACATGAAAAAACAAAAGTGCTCCTTTTAAAGGTGTAGCACCCTCTACCATAGGTGGGTGCTAAAGGGCTAGTGTTGTAGGTTCTGTCAGTACAGGTCAATTTTAGACATGTGCGATTAGTTTCGTACGAATCGAAAATTCGTACGAATTTCTGTAAATTCGTACATTCGGGAGGATCCGAAATACAAATTGCTATACTTCCGAATTTTGTACAAAATACGAAATTTTGTTTACGAATTTCGGATCCAAATTCTGTTACAACGGAAACGTGACTGGTGTTTTGTTGACCAATCAGAGGTTTTCTTCTGCTGCTGAGTGAGGGTTGGGAAAATGACCTTTTTTTAATATGGGAAAGGGAGACTGGTACTGGGAGTCGATGGGAGATTCAGAATCGGACAAAATAAGAATGTTTGTTAATTACGATTAATTACGATAATGAAGTTAAAAACCCAGGAAGTCAGCACAGATCAGGGATGGTGGGAGCTCCTTATAATGAGCACAGCACAGGGATGGTGGAAGCCCCTCATAATGAGAACAGCACAGGGATGGTGGGAGCCCCTCATAATGAGCACAGCACAGGGATGGTGGAAGCCCCTCATAATGAGAACAGCACAGGGATGGTGGGAGCCCCTCATAATGAGCACAGCACAGGGATGGTGGAAGCCCCTCATAATGAGCACAGCACAGGGATGGTGGAAGCCCCTCATAATGAGAACAGCACAGGGATGGTGGGAGCCCCTCATAATGAGCACAGCACAGGGATGGTGGGAGCCCCTCATAATGAGCACAGCACAGGGATGGTGGGAGCCCCTCATAATGAGCACAGCACAGGGATGGTGGAAGCCCCTCATAATGAGCACAGCACAGGGATGGTGGAAGCCCCTCATAATGAGCACAGCACAGGGATGGTGGAAGCCCCTCATAATGAGCACAGCACAGGGATGGTGGGAGCCCCTCATAATGAGCACAGCACAGGGATGGTGAGAGCCCCTCATAATGAGCACAGCAGGGGTACAGCCTCAGGAGGAAGTCAGCACAGCACAAGAATGGTGGGGGACCCTCATAATGAGCACAGCACAGGGATGGTGGGGGCCCCTCATAATGAGCACAGCACAGGGATGGTGGGAGCCCCTCATAATGAGCACAGCACAGGGATGGTGGGAGCCCCTCATAATGAGCACAGCACAGGGATGGTGGGAGCCCCTCATAATGAGCACAGCACAGGGATGGTGGGAGCCCCTCATAATGAGCACAGCACAGGGATGGTGGGAGCCCCTCATAATGAGCACAGCAGGGGTACAGCCTCAGGAGGAAGTCAGCACAGCACAGGGATGGTGGGAGCCCCTCATAATGAGCATAATGAGTCCGACGACTGCCATATTAAGAAAGGTATTTTTTCATTTTTTGAATTCATCATAACGAACGTTCGTAATTGTTACGAAAAGTTAACGAACCTTTGTATTTCGTACGAATCCAAATTGAGTTTCGGACACGAATTACGGAATACAAATTAACAGGTAATACGAAGCGAAACGGAACGAAACGAAACAAATTTATTGACGGCGCACATGTCTAGTAAATTTAAGCAGGCCTATGCTGCAAGCTGTTTTTGATCTGGGGGCTGGGAGTGGTTAGTGTAGCAGTTGGTGTGACCACCTGTGCTTTAGTTCTGAGGCGCCTCCCCTGCTTCCAGGGAGAATGTTCTGGAAGAGGGGCAGGGCCTAGAACTGGAGTGGCAGGCAGCTCGTGTGAGAAGCTCTGACCAATCCCCAATTGGAGTTGGCAGGGGGCAGGCCTCCCATGTAAGCTGAGGTAACAGGCCGCTGGGGGGAGTTGTCGGCTGGGTGAACTGAAGGATGGAGTGCTAGACTGCGTGCAGGAGGAGCACCCCCATCTGGGGGGGGGGTGTGCGATTCAGGCGGAGGAGCTCGGGAGCTGGTAGGGAGCCTCTCCTTTACACGGTAATGGGGAGGTGTCCTGGAACAGGATCTGGAGAAGCAGTCGGTCCACACGGCCCGGGAGAATCCTTCAGGAAGGACTCAGGGCAGAAGTCATTGAGTGAGGCACAGTGGAGATCTGGAAGAGGCATGCCAGGGGAGCTGGGTGCAGAGGCAGAGGAGAGACTGTGGGGTTTTGTGTCAAATCGTTGCTGTCCGAGGGCACAAGATTTGCAAGTCGGGCTTGCTGGGATCAGTAGTCCCTCATCAAATATCTTTCTCAACTAAATGTTCAAGGCCATCAAGAAGGGGTACTGCAGGCCCCTGGTTTATTAAGAATCATCAAGTGAAACTACTCTTCGGACTTATTCAGAGTGAGGCCTAGTCAGCTCAAGATGGTGGGACAGGATGTCTAATGCTGTGACAGGAAAGTGTGGTGCAGGAGGAGAAGTGTCCTGGAGGTAAAAGTCTGCAGGGAGAGCGCAGAGGAGGAGTATGACCTGAAGTAAAGCTGTCAAGATTAGAATCCACCATTTTTTTGTCTTATTCAAGTGAACGTAAAGCATAACTTCTAGTGACATTTGCCAATGTAAAGCTGGATCCGCTATATCATTGCAAATACTAATTTGTTCTATGGGCATCTCATACTCCCCTTTCCCCCAACCAAGTTCAATTCCCTAAATAAAACAACAAAACAAAGCAAAAGACTTTTCATTGTCTACGAGTGTGATGTCTGGCAGCAGGGTGAATATGCGTGGATGTCAGTAACTAGTGGCAACACACCGCTACAAAGGCTTATATGCAAGTTATTGCCAAAAAAAGGGTTTGGGGACCCGGGTCCTGCCCCAGGGGACATGTATCAATGCAAAAAAAAAAAAAAGTTTTAAAAACGTCCGATTTTTTCGGGAGAGGTGATTTTAATAATGCTTAAAGTGAAACAATAAAAATGAAATATTCCTTTAAATATCCTGCCTGGGGGGTGTCTATAGTATGCCTGTAAAGTAGCACATTTTTCCCGTGTTTAGAACAATACCACAGCAAAATGACATTTCTAAAGGAAAAATTGTCATTAAAACTGCTCGTGGCTGTAATGACTTGTCGGGTCCCGGCAATATAGATGAAAATCATTGAAAAAAACAGCATGCCCCCCACCCCAGTCCATTACCAGGCCCTTCAGGTCTGGTATGGATATTAAGGGGAACCCCGAGCCAATTTTTTTTTTAAAAAAATGGCGTGGGGTCCCCCCCAAAATCCATACCAGTCCCTTATCGGAGCACACAACCTGGCAGGCCGCAGGAAAAGGGGGGAGGGGACGAGAGAGCACCCCCCCCTCCTGAACTTTACCAAGCCACACGCCCTAAAGCACCTTGTCCCCATGTTGATGGGGGCAAGAGCCTCATCCCCACAACCCTTGCCCGGTGGTTGTGGGGGTCTGTGGGCGGGGGGACTTATCAGAACCTGGAAGCCTCCTTTAACAAGGGGACCTCCAGATCCCGCTCCCCCTAAGTGAATGGGTATTGGGTACATTGTACCCCTACACATTCACCAAATAAAAAGTGTCAAAATGTTAAAAATGACGAGACAATTTGGGACATCTTTTTTTTTATAATGTCCCGCGATGTCCATTCATCTTCGATCACAGCGCCTGACGACCCGATAAGAAAAAAACAAGAAAAACTCCGCCTCCACAAGAGGCTCCTGCTGACTAAAGCCTCTTCGCAATGACAGCTGTTATATAGCTGAGGTTGGGGCCACCCCGTAAAGTAAACAGGTGACCCGTCCCCTTTGACGTTACATGATGTCACATGACGTCAGAGGGGGCAGGGTCACCTGTTTACATCACCGGGTGGCCCCGCCCTCAGCTATTTAACAGCTGTCATTGCGAAGAGGCTTCAGTCAGTGGGAGCCTCCCATGGAGGCGGAGTTTTTGTTAATTTTTTTTTTTATCAGGTCGCCGGACGCTGTGATCGAAGATGAATGGACATCGCGGGACAGTTTTTATTTTTAATAAACGACTTGTCCCAAACTGTCTCTTGTCATTTTTAAAATTGACACTTTTTTTGATGAATGTGTAGGGGTACAATGTACCCGATACCCAATTACATAAGGGAGGCTGGGATCTGGGGGTCCCCTTGTTATAGGGGACTTCCAGATTCCGATAAGCCCCCCACAGACCCCCAAAACCACCGGTCAAGGGTTGTGGGGATGAGGCCCTTGTCCCCATCAACATGGGGACAAGGTGCTTTGGGGGCGACCCCAAAGCATCCTCCCCATGTTGTGGCCTGGTACAGTTCGGGGGGGGTGCTCTCCCCCGTTTCCTGCAGCCTGCCAGGTTGTGTGCTCGGATAAGAGTCTGGTATGGATTTGGGGGGGCCCTACAACATTTTTTTTTACATTTTGACACAGGGTTCCCCTTAACATCCATACCAGACTTGAAGGGCCTGGTACGGATTTTGGGGGGACCCCACACAATTTTTTTTTTAATGGGGGTGCAGGGTTCCCCTTAATATCCATACCAGACCCAAAGGGCCTGGTAATGGACTGGGGGGGGCCCCAATGCCGTTTTTTTTCAATGATTTTCATCTATATTGCTGGGACCCGACATTACATTACAGCTGCAAGCAGTTTTAAATTACTTTTTTTCCTTTTAGAAATGTCATTTTGCTGCAGGGACTGTTCTAAACACGGGGAAAATGCGCTACTTTACAGGCATACTATAGACACCCCCCAGACATGATATTTAAAGGAATATTTCATTTATATTGTTTCACTAAGTATTATTAAAATCACTGCTCCCCAAAAAAAGGCAGTTTTTAAAACTTTTTTTTGCATTGATACATGTCCCCTAGGGCAGGACCCGGGTCTCCAAACACTTTCTATGGCAATAACTTGCATATAAGCCTTTAAAATTAGCACTTTTGATTTTTCATGTTCGTATCCATAGACTTTAATGGGGTTTGCGTGTTCGTACAAATGTTTTGCCTGTTCGCAAGTTCTGGTGCGAACCGAACCAGGGGGTGTTCGGCTCATCCCTACTGCTATGTACCACTGTGTTGTATGTTACATACTCCAGACTGCTGCTATGCATACACAGTGTTGTATGTTACATATTCTTGACCACTGCTATCAGCGTGCAATGTTGTTTCTGACATACCCCTTTCTTTTGCTTTACAGTATATACACCTGTGTTGTATGTTACATACTCCAGACCGCTGCTATCTACCCACACTCCTGACTGCTGCTATGTATACACAGTGTTGTATGTTACATACTCCTGACTGCTGCTATGTATACACAGTGTTGTATGTTACATACTCCTGACTGCTGCTATGTATACACAGTGTTGTATGTTACATACTCCTGACCACTGCTATGTATACACAGTGTTGTATGTTATATACTGCAGACCGCTGCTATCAGTGTGCAATGTCACATACCCCTTTCTGCTGCTATACAGTATATACACAGTGTTGTATGTTACATACTCCTGACTGCTGCTATCTATAAACAATATTGTATGTCACATACCCCTGACTGCTGCTATATACTGTATACGCAGCGGTATACATCGTATACATCTGATTGCTGCTATCTATAGGCAGTGTTGTATGTTGGGGGGTTGGGTGTTGAGCAGTAAAACCATGGTTTAGCTGCCTGTTTTTACTGTCCCCCTAGCTATCCGTGTTAAATAGCCCCTAAGGTGGGGGAGGGCATTGCAATGAAATGTGTGACACTACAAGCTATAATTTCAAGCTCCCACACGTCTGGCCATTTCTCCCAAACCTGTCTGAGTCCCTCATTAGTTGGAAATGTTGGCAAGTACGGCTTCATGGCAACCCACAAAAATGTGGAAAAAAAGCGGGTGAGGTCAGAAATGTGAAAAACAGGAAAGAGAGGTCACTAGATGTCATTAGAAAAAATAAGAACACCGGCAATACGCTTGTAGATTTTATGACCAAAATATTCGACTGTAAAGTAAAAGTCGAAAAGCAGATTAGTAATTAGGAAGACCCAACATCGAAATGTCAGAACGACTCAGATCCAGCATATGAGGACATCTACAAATCCTGCAATATATTCACAGCTGACGTCCAAGTAGACACAGCAAATCTCTATTTAATCCAGTTATGTCTTCATTAGAAGATGAAAAACGTATTAGGTTCTTAATTATTGAAATGTATCCTCGTATCAACCTCCTGTGATCTCAGCACTTATAAGCCAATATTGCATTGTCCATGCGGTCAGTGCATACAGGAGAGCAGAGTGTGCTACCTGTTCTTCAAGACATACGAGGTGTGTCTAGAAAGTTTGGTGAATGGTCTAATAACTCAACGGCAACATGGACCAGGTGTATGCACATGGCTATCCAGAGACACGTTGAGAAGCGTGGACAGGGCCGTATTTAATATTGATTGGACCCTGGGCAAAACTTTTCTTGGGCCCCTCCCCCATGCAGTTTTGCTCTCCACCTGCTCTGAGACATACAATAAATAGCAGCTAGACTCAAAATCAGTTTACTGAATCAGATCAGGCAGCTATTGCGATTGGTTGCCCAAGGTTACAGTGTATCATTACCGCTCACTGACTGGTTGCTAGAGGTTACAGCACACATTACAGCTCACTGATTAGTTGCTAGAGGTTACAGCACATGATTTCTGCTTGTTGATTGGTTGCTAGAGATTACTGTGGATATGACCTCAGGGGGGCATGATATACATATCAATGCCGCCGGTCGCCCCTATTTACATATGAATGCAGCTGCTATTTACATATGAATGACGGTAATTTACATGCAAACACAGGGTCTGCTGGTGAGTCATCTGTACACAACAATAGGGCAGAGCTGGGGAGCATTAGTAGCAGCACTTCACCCTGAGATATTGGGACACAGCACAGGACTAAAACCTCAAGGGACGAGGGAATTTAAACCAGGATAGTTGGTAAATATGAGGCAGCTGCTTTGGGCCCCAAAACAGTGACAGGGCCCAGGGAAGCTGCCCCTTTTGCCCTGCCTTAAAAACGGCCCTGAGCGCGGAGTACACGTGACCATCAAGGTAAACCCACTACAGGCAGTCAAACGTAGTCAGTGTGAGAGATAGGGTCACTGTGCGATGGAGCAATGAGTGAACATCAAGTTTTGCTACAAATTGGGGGAAACGGCAACAGAGATGCATGAAATGTTAGTGCAAGTGTACAGGATGGAAGCCCTGAGCAGAAAATGTCTTTAAACGCTTTTGCGACGGGAAGGAAACTTTTGAGGATGGGCCACGTTCAAGTCGGCTGTCGACCAGCAGAACCACCAGACATGATCAAGCGAGTGTGACAAATGCTGGCACAAGATTGGCTCCCCAACAGTTATAGTGACTCTACGATTGATGGCGGAGGAATTAGGCATTAGAAAAGGACACAGTGCGTACCATCGTCCATGAAGATTTGGGTAATCTAAAAGATCTGTTCCTGGTTTGTGCTGCACAAGCTGACAGAAGAACAGAAAGAAAAACAGATGGAAACCTCTGGAGGACTTCATTACCATGGATGACCAGGATACATCCTTTTTGTGAACCAGGGGATGAGACCTGTGCACAAATTATTGGTTTAGAGCGACATACCTGTTCTCGATCATCCACCATACTCCCCTGATCTGGCGCCTGTGGAATTCTGTTTCCCCGCCTGAAGAGCCTCATGAAAGGCGCACGTTTTGCAGATGCGGCGACAATCCAAGAATGTGTGACAGCTGTTCTGCAATCGATTCCTAAGGAGGCCTTTGCTGCCATTTTCCAGAAGCTTTATGAACGTTGCTAAAAGTGTGTTGTGAAGGATGGTAATTTTTTTGAAGGCCAATAAAGGTTATTTCTTTGTATTTGCTGCTTTGTTTGTTTTCGGATACCATTCACCAAACTTTTTAGACACACCTCGTGAAGACAACATTATTGGGACTTTTTAGGTGCATGTTACGATTCCATTTATAGACTAAAACGTATTCATATATGAACATAAGACCAATATCATAAGAACAAGGACAACTATGGAAAATTATTCCACACCTTCTGATTGAGTTTCACATATTGTACAGTATAGTCATCCAAACACCTATATACATATATTTGTTGTTATCCTTTACTGAAGTCCACCAAGGGGATAAGTTTGTCAACCAAAGTCTACTTCTTCAGGAAAACATACAAGGAATAGTACATTTATAAATATCTACCAGCCAAACATACTTGAATTAGCCCAAAACTGTTAAAAAAACCCATCAAAATCCAAAAATGGTGCATTGCCACAAAGTTTGATTTGGGGTGTCATGGTCAGGGGCCAGGCTCAGAGACCATTAGCTGTAGCATTAGAGAGGCTCCAGCAGGATAGATATACAAGCAGGTCAAAGAAAACAAGTGTATAGGTGCTGCAACCTTCCCACATAAAAGCTCCGCCTGTGCTCCGACCTTGAGGCTGCTGTCCCCTCCAACGTACCAGAATAAGGAAAGAGATGGCCGGCACTTAAGATGACATCCAAAATAGTATTCCTTTATTAAATACACGTACAGAGCTGTAAAACACCCTACGCGTTTCGAACGTTACTCCTTAGTCATGGCTGATAAAAAACATAAATAGTATATACAAAAGTCACATGATTAACCAACAACACAGGTGAATTTAAAAATGCAAAAGGAAAAACCCAGCATGACTCCATGCAATGGAACACATCACAAGTAAACATATGAAAAACCAGGCATACAAAAAGTGACCCACAATAGCATGCGTAGTTAGTATTTTTTAAATTCACCTGTGTTGGGTAATCATGTGACTTTTGTATATACTATTTAAGTGTTACTAATTTCGTTTTTCTTTTCAGCCATGACTAAGGACTAACGGACGAAACGCGTAGGCTGTTTTACAGCTCTGTACATGTATTTAATAAAGGAATACTATTTTGGATGTCATCCTGAGTGCCGACCATCTCGTTCCTCGTTATTCTAATACAAGCAGATCACCCTGGCAGATAATGTGGGTTTACCCGGCGTGCAGGGTCTAAGCGCTAACCAATGTTAACCAGAGCTCTTGATGGTGGAGATGGGTTTTGCTGTGTGTTAGTACCAGGTCACGGTCCTCAGAATCGCCCCACAAGGAGGTGAGGGAGCTGGGGTCCAGTAGCAGATATAGCAGGTAGGGATCAAGCAGAAGTGTAGTCAGTAAACAGGTCAAAGGTCGGTAACGAGTAGTTGCAATTTGGGATCAAGTGGAAGCGTAGTCAATGAACAAGCCAAAGGTTGGTAACAAGCGGTAGTGAAGATATGGACAGCAGCAGGAGTGACAAGAGCAAGATATTGGCTGGACAGAGCACATTAATCTGGAAAACAGAACGTCTAAATGTATGGTTTAAATGGGCAGTTCATAGAAGGAGCAAAGCTTCAAGGTTTACCAGAAACGCAACACAAGACAAGGTTGTCTAAGGAATCAGGCAGGGAGCTATCCAGTATCTCAGCAAGAAGAGATACTGCCAGACACAGCAGAGGTTGCAGGTTCAGATTCAGGTCCTAACAGTCGGACCCTTGGGTGCCAATCGGGAGGAACCCCCCCCCCCCCCCCCCCCGGAAACCGTACTGTCCAAGTACATTCGAAAGCTTAGGCTTCACATTATGCCTAGAAAGTCCTTATGGATGGCCTTAAAGTACAACTAAAGGCAACACTTTTTTTGAAGTTGTGGATAGAACGGAGAGGGATTAGAACACCTGTCAGTTTTTATTGCTGTCTGTGCCCCCATTGGGGAGATACCCCCTCTCTGTTCGTCCTGTTTACTATTATCATTGAAAGTGAAAGTAAAAGAAAATCCCAAATTTTGGGTTGTTCCCAGAAAAGTAATAGAGGGGAAATCTTCTAATGGGACACTAGTTATGGTGACCTGGGGGACCCCAAGGAATTCAATTTATTTGAAGGGCTTTCCTCTCACTTCCTGTTTCGGATATGGGACAGGAAGTGAAGGGAAATCTAGGTATAACCCTACCTTACTCCATCCATAATGGAAAAAAAAAAAACGTTTTTGCCTATAGCTCTACTTTTAAAGCTTATGATGTATGATATATCTGAGTGTCACAGAGCTAGATTTGCAAATGAACAATCCTAGAGGTCTTGTTGCTGGGATCTCCATATGAATTATTTTCTGTGCACCTTTAATCAAACCCCCTGTCAGGCCAATTCCCCCCCAAAATTCTACATGCTCCTCCAGCTTCCCCCCTATGGCCACCACAGGCCTAAATCATGTACTAATTATTCTTCACTGTCCAGTCACAGGCTGGGGAAGTTTTTTTTAACTACAGTGAAAGGTCCAGGACCTGGCTGTGATGTGTGGAAGAGGTATCTGGTCAACGTTATATTTGCCAGCACACCACGGATCATCAATCTCATCCCAAACGCTTTTTTTATTGAAAGAAAGAAAGGTGCGCCGGGAGATGTCTGGATCACATGACTGATAGGACTAAGCTACGGGTCCTTTGGCAGGCAAGACCATATACAGTATCTCACAAAAGTGAGTACACCCCTCCCATTTTTGTAAATATTTTATTCAAACTTTTCATGTGACAACACTGAAGAAATGACACTTTGCTACAATGTAAAGTAGTGAGTGTACAGCTTGTATAACAGTGTAAATTTGCTGTCCCCTCAAAATACCTCAACACACAGCCATTAATGTCTAAACCGCTGGCAACAAAAGTGAGTACACCCCTAAGTGAAAATGTCCAAATTGGACCCTATTAGCCATTTTCCCTCCCCAGTGTCATGTGACTCGTAAGTGTTACAAGGTCTCAGGTGTGAATGGGGAGCACGTGTGTTAAATTTGGTGTTAACGCTCTCACTCTCTCATACTGGTCAATGGAAGTTCAACATGGCACCTCATGGCAAAGAACTTTGAGGATTTGAAAAAAAGAATTGTTGCTCTACATAAAGATGGCCTAGGCTATAAGAAGATTGCCAAGACCCTGAAACTTTGCTGTAGCACGGTGGCCAAGACCATACAGCGGTTTAACAGGACAGGTTCCACTCAGAACAGGTCTCGCCATGGTCGACCAAAGAAGTTGAGTGCACGTGCTCAGCGTCATATCCAGAGGTTGTCTTTGGGAAATAGACGTATGAGTGCTGCCAACATTGCAGCAGAGGTTGAAGGGGTGGGGGGTCAGCCTGTCAGTGCTCAGACCATACGCCGCACACTGCTTCAAATTGGTCTGCATGGCTGTCGTCCCAGAAGGAAGCCTCTTCTAAAGATGATACACAAGAAAGCCCGCAAACAGTTTGCGTTAGACAAACAGACTAAAAACATGGATTACTGGAACCATGTCCTGTGGTCTGATGAGACCAAGATAAACTTATTTGGTTCAGATGGTGTCAAGCGTGTGTGGCGGCAACCAGGTGAGGAGTACAAAGACAAGTGTGTCTTGTCTACAGTCAAGCATGGTGGTGGGAGTGTCATGGTCTGGGGCTGCATGAGTGCTGCCGGCACTGGGGAGCTACAGATCATTGAGGGAACCATGAATGCCAACATGTACTGTGACATACTGAAGCAGAGCATGATCCCCTCCCTTCAGAGACTGGGCCGCAGGGCAGTATTCCAACATGATAACAACCCCAAACACACCCCCAAGACGACCACTGCCTTGCTAAAGAAGCTGAGGGTAAAGGTGATAGACTGGCCAAGCATGTCTCCAGACCTAAACCCTATTCAGCATCTGTGGGGCATCCTCAAACAGAAGGTGGAGGAGCGCAAGGTCTATCACATCCACCAGCTCCGTGATGTCATCATGGAGGAGTGGAAGAGGACTCCAGTGGCAACCTGTGAAGCTCTGGTGAACTCCATGCCCAAGAGGGTTAAGGCAGTGCTGGAAAATAATGGTGGCCACACAAATTGACACTTTGGGCCCAATTTGGACATTTTCACTTAGGGGTGTACTCACTTTTGTTGCCAGCGGTTTAGACATTAATGGCTGTGTGTTGAGTTATTTTGAGAGGACAGAAAATTTACACTGTTATACAAGCTGTACACTCACTACTTTACATTGTAGAAAAGTGCCATTTCTTCAGTATTCAAACAAAATATTTGGGGGGCACACCCTAAAAGATGCATTAAAGATGGTGCAGCCATAAGACCATACAACAGAACAAAATATTACAGCGCACACATGCAAAAAAGACATTTACCTCCCGCAAGGCTTATTTAAAACACCTAGACATTTTCAAAAAAACATTATCAAAAAATATGGGGATTTGGTCACACCATATTGCTATATGGTGCTAAGCCCACTTACTGCGACAAAGTACCCCATGATTAGTGGGTCCTACACTAGCCATAGATTGGGAGATCCTGCTTCTCTGAACCATGGGAGCTACACTCTTCTATATGGGAGAACTTTGAGGTCTCCACCCATGACACAGGTGGACACTAATGAGAGGTACTTAATGAGGGAGTGGGGTGCTCCTCACCCAAAAGGATTTGGTCCAAATCCATACAATAGACAAACAAGATATTTGGGGGGCACACCCTAAAAGATGCACTAAAGATGGTGCAGCCATAAGACCATACAGCAGAACAAAATATTACAGCGCACACATGCAAAAAATACATTTACCTCCAGCAAGGCTAGTTTAAAACACCTAAACATTTTCAAAAAAACATTCTAAAAAAATATGGGGATTTCGTCAGTGTTGTCACATGAAAAGATATGATAAAATATTTACAAAAATGTGAGGGGTGTACTCACTTTTGTGAGATACTGTATATACAGTATGTGTATTTCACCTGTCTCTTCAGATGTGATTGAGGTTCAGTTTTTGGAGCTCTCAATTACGCAGTAGACCCTTGAGGAAGTGGAGGAACCCTTGAGAACCCTTGAGAACCCTTGAGGAAGCATGAAGAAACACTCTCAGCAGGGGAGACTCTTGATAAATCTGGGAGTTTAATCTTTCATTGAGCGCCCAAGCTCAAAGAATCTCTATCCATTATGATAAATGTCCAAAAGAAAAGTAGCTGGCAACTCCAGGAACCAAGTATAAAGTCTTTATTGCTACATATAGGTAAGGTTAAAAAACAGCTTACGCGTTTCGGCACAAAGCCTTATTTTTTTTTAATATCACCTATATGTAGCAATAAAGACTTTATACTTGGATCCTGGAGTTGCCAGCTACTTTTCTTTTGGACCTAGAGGGAGTGTGGCAGTCCTGGCGCCAATGTTTTAGCCAACTTCCATTCTCCACTATTCTTGAATGGGTGGAAAATGGTCTGTGTAGATTTCATGGATTAAAGTGGGTAAAACAAGCTCAAAGTAATCCTGTGTGATCATTTTTTATGGATGCTGCTCAGTACTGCCCCACATTGCTGCCACTGGAAGCCTGGGGAACACTCTATATAACTTTTAGGTTTTGGGCACATAGGCGCACATCCTGTCCAGCGGGGCATACCTAGCCCTACACCAACAGCAACTTCTAGAAAGCTGGTATTTTCAAAGGCCTAGGCACACCTCATGGGAGAGTACCTGGCAGGAAATCATGTACTTTTTTGCCCCAAACATGGTAGCACTGCGGATGGGGGGGGGGGGGGGGTGAGGTTGTTTAGTGAAGTGAAAAGCAATCTGTTTCTGGTGTCTACTATACAAATTTGCATGCATTAGTTTTGTTTTCATGCATTGATGCACACTGCCATAACCACTTCTGGACTGCCCTATAGCAGATTTACTGCTACAGGGTGGCCTTCCTGCGCAGAATCACGTATATATCTGTGATTCTGCACTTCCGTATAGGGGGCGCGCAATGGATGTCCGCTGGCACCCGCCGATCGGCAGGCAGAGACACAGGATGGAGCTCTGCCTATGTAAACAAGGCAGAGCTTTGTTCTGACGGGGGGGGGGGAGTGATGGATTTTGTGCCCCTGCAAAGCAGGGAATAAAATACATCACTTCCCTTAGTAAAAGCACCTCACATAATACACAAAAACACTGGCACACATTTAACCCTTTGATCGCCTTAGATGACGGTGCATATTTTTAATTTACAAGTAAAACAGGACGCAGTGCAACAGTGCCTCTATAAAGTATACCTTGATAGTCCAGGGGGGTCGGAAACTATATATAATGATTATATATATATATATAGAGACTGGTCTGTCAGGGCTGCCACCGATGGGACCAGAAGCAAGGTCCAAACAGGCTGAGAAGAGACAAGGAAAATGGGGCGCCTCTGAGTATGTATCAATAAACATTTATTATAAAAAATAATATCCACTCACATGGAAGATAGCATATCTGCATTCAGGCATGTCTCTGGATGAGAGGAGAGGAGAGGGACTGCAAGCTTCAGCATGTCCACAAACGGCTGGCGAATCCACATAAGATGATGTGAGGTGGTGGGGCACAGCGGTTCTTCTCCTTGGCACACAGAACTGAGATGTGATGATATGTAGAAGCATCCAGGCATGTGTGGGTTCCAGTGGAGGGGAAAGGAGGACGCCGGGTCCTGTCACAAGCTGTGCCGTGATGTTGTCAGTCTCCTCTGGTAGCACGGCCGTAGGGAGGGAACCAGACCGAGGCTTGGCACGCACAGCAAAGCGTGGCGCGGAGCCGTGATGTCACCAATGTGCGACGCATTTCCGAGTATACAGGCTATGGATGGTCGGCATAGCAGCACTCCTTTGTCAAGCATGCTACAGTGTTGTATGACCGCGCAATTGTCATTCAAATTGCGACAGCGCTGAAAGTTGAAAATTGGTCTGGGCAGGAAGGTGTATAAGTGCCTGGTATTGAGGTGGTTAAAGTTTATTAAAAGTCAGCAGCTACAAAAAGTGTCCCACGCTCCAGTGATGCGCCCGCTTCCCCCCCCCCCCCCCCCCGAAGCCTCGATTCTCTCCCTCTCCTCTCCGCGGTGCCGGCATGGCAAGAGTGGGCACTGGGCTGTGACCGCTTGCGGCTACACAGCCGGGTTCAAAGGCGTGAGGAGTGCTTAAAGCGGAAGTTACAATTTTGGGTGGAACTCCGCTTTAATTATTGGCAAAATTATATCATTCTAAAATACAGGCCACCCATCTACCACCAGCATGCCAGGATGCTGCGATGTGCCTACCCTTCATACAGATAAATAATACTTTACCGTCAATGCACCACATGAAACAAAATGGCTAATATCTACGCACACCAGAACAATGCATGACAAAATATCAGTGGTACCAAAAACCTTCAGATCAGGAATGCACTGGTTTTTTTTTTATTGGCGAGTACGAGTGCCAAAACTTACGCTCAAGTAATCGCCGATACCGAGTACCGATACCTTTTTGTGGTGCGATTTGAGCCCATACAAAATGAATGGGCTTAAAGTGGAGGGCCACCCTGAAAAAAAAAATTGCACCAAAAAATTCTAATTTTTTAAAAAAAAAACTTACCTAAACCCTTGTTGCTAGGCAGTCTTCCTAATCTGCCTCTTCCTATTCCGCGGCGCGTTCTGCTCCTCGGTGAGCGGCCCCGTTGTCTTCTGGGAACTGTGTGTGTTCCCAGAACACCACGGGGCCATTCACAGAGCGCCGCGCCGCTCGCGCGTGCGCACTAGGAAACTGCCAGTGAAGCCGCAAGGCTCCACTGCCTGTTTCCCTTACTTAGGATGGCGGTGCCGGGACCCGAGAGCCGAGGGATGGGTCGGCCTCGGTCGGCCGACATCGCGGGCACCCAGGACAGGTAAGTACTTATTTAAAGTCAGCAGCTACAGTG
Organism: Lithobates septentrionalis; assembly: GCA_037952835.1. Taxonomy (NCBI): domain Eukaryota; kingdom Metazoa; phylum Chordata; class Amphibia; order Anura; family Ranidae; genus Lithobates; species Lithobates septentrionalis. The sequence goes on from JBBDGP010000459.1 coordinate 5,290,890, forward strand.
TTTGTAGCTGCTGACTTAAAAAAAAATTTTTTAGCTGGCCGGAATCCCGCTTTAAATCTCACTACAAAGAATTGCATGCGGTTTGAACAGAAATGCGGCGCAATTCCTGTCCGAATGGCATGCAGTTTTCCGCACCGGTCCTGTGTGAACACAGGTTGAAGTCACTACGACAAGTCTTGGTTTTCACACAGGAGCAGTGGGGGAATCCGCATGTGATTTGGACAGGAATCGCACCGCATTCTTGTTCAATACACATGCGATTCTTTGCAGTGCAATTTGAGCCCATTCACTTTGTATGGGTTCAGATCTCATTGCAAAGGTATCGGTTTCAGGTATCGGAGCGCTCCTGCAAATGTTTAGTATCGGCACCGATATTAGGGTTGCCACCTGTCCAGGATTCACCCGGACAGTTCCGGTTTGGAATCATGCGTCTGGGTTTCAGACCACCAGAAACCCGGACACATTATTCAGACTGAGCTATGGCTTCCCAGCAGTTGCTGGCTGCGGTTGTGTAAGCCAATAATGTCTGTTACACTCTCTATCACACTGCCCAAAGCCACCACTAACAATCCCCCCAGGCCATTTTTTGCGATACGCCACTGCGTTGCTTTAACTGACAATTGCGCGGTTGTGCGACGTTGTACCGAAACAAAATTTATATCCTTTTTCCCCACAAATAGAACTTTCTTTTGGTAATATTTGATCACTTCTGCGTTATTTTATTTTTTTCGCTATAAAACAAAAAAAGAGCAACAATTTTTGAAAAAAAAAAACCACAATATTTTGTAGTTTTTGCTATAATAAATATCCCAAATTTAAAAAAAAATAAAAACCAAATTTTTTTCCTCAGTTTAGGCCGATATGTATTCTTCTACATATTTTTGGTAAAAAAAGAAAAAAAAAAAATCTCAATAAGTGTATATTGATTGGCTTGCGCAAAAGTTAGAGCGTCTACAAAATAGGGGATAGATTTATGTAATTTTTATTATTTTTTTTACTAGTAATGGTGGCGATCTGCGATTTTTATCAGGACTGCAACATTGCAGCGGACAGATCGGACACTTTTGACACCATTTTGGGACCATTCGCATTTATACGATCAGAGCTGAAAATAGCCACTGATTACTGTATAAATGTCACTGGCAGGGAAGGGGTTAACACTAGGGGGCGATCAAGGGGTTAACTGTGTTCCCTAGGTGTGTTCTAACTGTGGGGGGGTGGGACTGACTAGGGGAGGAGAGAGATCGGTGTTCATACTTAGTAAGAACACACAATCTATCTCTTCTCCCCTGACAGAACCGGGTTTTGTGTGTTTACACACACAGATCCCGGGTTCTCATTCTGTCACGAGCGATCGCGGGTGCCCAGCAGTCATTGCGCCCACCAGGCATGCTCATCGGCTCCGGGCATACGTGTCCTGTGATGTCATAAAGAAGCGACGTACAGCTACGGCGATTTGCGCAGCCGTGCCAACCTGCCGCAGTATAACTGCGGCGGCTGGTAAGCTAGCGGTTAATAGTCTGCAGTACACCTACAGAAAGGGCATTATTCAACTTTAGCCAGAGCTGCACAGTTTATTTTTATCTACAACCACCCCTTACCTGAGCAGGCAATTTTCCTATAAAAAACTAAGACTATTGTAGCACCCTCTACATAGGTAGGAGCTACATTAGTTTTTTTTTTTTTTTTCTGTGTATAGGCAAATTTAGGCAGGCCTAGCTCAAAGCTAGGCCTGTTTGTTTTGGTTTGTGTGGGCTGGGAGTGGCTCAGAGTTTAGCAGCTGGTGACTCACAGGCAGTGTCACTGAGACCTCCCTCTTTCTTCTAGGGCAGGGATCTTTAAACTACGGCCCTCCAGCTCTTACGGAACTACACATCCCACGAGGCATTGTAACACTCTGACATTCACAGACATGACTAGGCATGATGGGAATTGTAGTTCCTGAACAACTGGAGGGCCATAGTTTGAAGACCCCTGTTCTAGAGGATTCTAGGAGGAGAGGAGAGGTGGAGCTGCCTGGGGTGTTCTAAGGAGCCCTGACCAATCCCCAACCTGGATTGGCAGGGGGCTGGCCTCCTTAAATACCTAGAGTCAGCCTAGCTGGGGAGGAGTTGTCGGGTGGAAGAACTGAGGATGGAGAGCTAGGCTGTGTGGGCCTTTGAGGGAGCTCCCCTGTCTGGGAAGGGGGAGAGGGTGACCTTGGGCCTGGGCTCAGGTGCACGACAGAGCCCTCCAGGAAATCGTGGAGGCCCTGAAAAGGAGGTGGCACAGGAGGAGCGAGAGAGGACAGCAGGAGCTAGTACTGCTGGGCAAGTCTTCAGGGGGGAACCACCGGTTGCAGCCAGGAGGGCTGGTGAGTGACATGTGCAGTCAGGAGGACTGGGGAGGCATGCCTGAGAGGACTGGGAGCATGCAGTCAGAGATGGGTGCAGAGCCAGTAGTGAGGACTGCAATGTCATGGGCAGTGGAGTGGGGCAGCTGCAGCCAAGAGGGCTGGCAGGGCCTGAAGAGGACTGACTGGGAGCAGTAGTCCCCCTATAGGACAGCTAGCACAAAAGACTTTCCGCTACACCATAGGGGCCCGCGGTCCCTGCCTGCAAAGGGCAAGTTACTTGGGTCTGGCTGAGTCAGTGTCGGGCCTAACCATGTGCTAGCTGTTTCTGACAGTCAAGAGTTGTGCAGGAGGAAGAGAGAGAGCAATAGTCTGCAAGCAAGATTTGTGCAGAAGGAGACTGAAGTGGTAACTTGTACAGAGAAGTGTATATAGTTGTCCCAATTTATTGATATACAATTCACCGGGCATCCCATATTTCCCTTACTCCATCCAAGTTAAATACCCTAATAAAAATCATAGAAACAAGCAAATGGACTGTTTTATGCCTGAGAGTGACTAAGGAGTAAACACCGGTCTGGGCAGGGTGACAGGTGGGCCTCATCACTACTAGGGGGGGTACCGCTACATAATAGCCTAGGGATCGTAAGGTGGAATTTTTTGTTTTCTCCAGAAAAGGCATCAACCGTAAACGTTGGTATACGTGGTGTGCGGCCTGCATTTGTTTTGCATCATACAGCTTGCGGATAGGGCAAACCCTGCAGTCAGCCTGTACACCCCACTAGGCCGCCACACTCCTCACCTGTTGTGGAGGAGTCTGAAGGTGAAGAGTCTCCAGAGGAGCGTACACACACCATTCTGTACACTCGGGCCTAGTTGGCAAATAAGGAGATTTTTAACAATGTTATTCATTTCCAAGGCAGAATATTTTTTTCCCAGAAAAGGCCTCAACATTAACGTCGGGATACATGCTGTGCGGCCTGCGTTTTGTACTGTGTCAAACAGATTTCAGACGGAGGGCGAGCCCCAGAGTCAGTTTTGCACCCCCCCCCCCCCCCCGCTCATTCACACAGCTGAGGCAGCCTTTAAGCGGTGTAACCAAGACCTAAAAAGGCTTTGCTGGAACTTTTAGTTCCTCGCTATGTGCTGGCTATGTTCTGTACAGAGAACCCCTAAATAGAACTATAGGCAATTTTTTCTATTTTTTTTTTTTTTTGGATAGAGTAAGAGATGGTTATAACCCCTGTCAGGTTATTTTTTTGCCATTTGTGTCTCATTGGGGAGATTTTCCTTCACTTCCTGTCTCATAGCCAAAAAGGAAGTGAGAGGAAATCCCTGCAAATTAAAGGGAATCACTTGGGGACCCCCAGGTTATCAGAACTAGTGTCTCCATTGGAGGATTACTTTTCTGTGTACAACCCCAAAATTTAGGATTTTCTTTTACTTTCAATAATAATGGTAAACAGGACAAATAGAGAGAGTAAACCTCCCTAACGGGGACACAGACAGCAATAAAAATTGACAGATGTTCTAATCCAGGGGTCTCCAAACTTTCTTAAACAAAGGGCCAGTTTACTGTCCTTAAGACTTTAGGAGGCCCGGACTGTGGCCAGTGGGAGGAGAAAAAGTCCCGAAAAAATAATGGTCCATTGCTTATTTCATTGGTGTAACTGGGAGGAATTGTGCCCAATCACTGATGTTATTGGGCCCAATCACTGATGTTATTTGGGCCCCATTGTTGGAGTCGTTAAGAGGAATTGCACCCCATCACTAGTGTTATTGGGCCCCATCGTTGGTGTCATTAAGAGGAATTGTGCCCCATCCCTGATGTTATTGGGCACCATTGTTGGTGACATTGGGAGGAATTGTGCCCCATTGTTGGTGTCAGTTGGAGGAAATGTGCCCCCTTCATTGGTGTCAGTGGCGGGAATTAGGCCCCATTGTTGGTATTAGTGAAATAGTGCCGAGGGCTGGATAAAAGCAAGCAAAGGGCCGCATCTGGCCCCCGGGCCGCAGTTTGGAGACCACTGTTCTAATCCATCTCAACTCTATCCAAAAATTTTTTTAAAAACTTTTGCCTTTAGGCACAATTCCCAGCTGTGTTTTTTTGGAATTGTGGCAGAAATCGCGGCGATGCTGCCCACAATCTCGAAATGTACTACAATGGCAAAACACAGGTTCAGGTACCATTTTTTTTTTCAATGGCAGCTAAAACAAAGTGCGGTTTTACCACGATTCATCACATTATCTGAAGCTTGTCGCCCAAAATAAGCTCCTGTTCCGTTTTGGGCGCCAAGCTTCACGCAATTAGATTTGTTACGATTCATGCGTGAAAACGCATTGCGTTTTTAGGTGCCATTGAAAAATAAATGACACCTGAACCTGCTTTTTTGCCATTGTAGTGCGTTTCGAGATGCCTAGGTGTGCCTAGGTGTGAATGGAGCCCTAGTTGTACTTGAAATGGTCGGTATACGTGGTGTGTGACTTATGTTTACAAATTGTGGACGGAGCGAGCCCCGGAGTGAGCTCTGCACCCTTAAATTGTTCACGCAGCCAAGGCAGAGTTGAGGCGATGCAACCAAAACCTGAAAAAGGCTATGCTGGAACTTTTAGTTCCTCAGGTGCTGCTACAGGCTGGCTATGTTGTGTACAAAGAAACCTTAAATGTCGGTATATGTGGTGTGCGGCCTACATTGTATGGTGTCCCATAAAATCCAGGCAGGGCCGTCCCCGAGCAAACTTTGCGCCCATAACCTGTTCCCACTGCCGAGGCAGCCTTGAGGCGGTGCAACCAAAACCTGAAAAGGCTATGCTGGAACTTTTAGTTCCTCAGGTGCTGCTACAGGCTGGCTATGTTGTGTACAAAGTAACCTTAAAACGTTGGTATATGTGGTGTGCGGCCTACATTGTATTGTGCCCTACAAAATCCATACAGGGCAGTCCCTGAGCAAACTTTGCACCCCTAACTTGTTCCCACTGCCGAGGCAGCCTTGAGGCGGTGCAACCAAAACCTGAAAAGGCTATGCTGGAACTTTTAGTTCCTCGCTACTGCTACAGGCTGGCTATGTTATGTACAGAGAAACCATAAACGTTGGTATACTTGGTGTGCGGCCTACATTGTATTGTGTCCTACAGATTCTGAATGGGACAAACCTCAGAGTCGTTTTGCGCCTCCAGCTCGTTCATACCGCCTTTACGCGCTTACGGTGTAACCAAAACCTAAAAAAAAGGCTATGCTGGAACTTTTAGTTTTTACAGGCCGGCTATGTACCGAGATTTAGCTCCTTTTAAACTCCATGGGTCCCTGACGAAACCACAAGGCATTACTAGTAAGTAATCTGACAGATATGCTTAGGTCTGACATCCAAGGAACTACAATTCCCAGTATGCCAGTGCTGGCTTTCTTGTACTGTACAGCTCTTTCCAATAACCACATCAGTAAAGAGACCGGTCAAGAGAAAATGGCTGCCAAAGAGAGCATGCCAAAGCCACGAGGTGCTAACAGTCGTCCAAATGCCAGAATTCTGCAGCCCTGGCAGCCTACATTGGCCAAGGAACTACAAGTTCCAAGATGTCCGCCAACACACACTGGGACTTGTAGTTCTTCGACTGCTGCTGCAGATTCGTCAGTGTTCCTAAAGATTTTTTTTTTTTTTTGTTTGCTTTTATCACGCCACATTCTCAGGCTTGACTCGATGCCAGCTTGCCTCCTGCGAGACGAGGATTCCTACAAATGCATAATCCTTTTTCTTTCCTGCTCTCTAGGCCAGCCATGTGCTTCCCAAGGCTGAGAATAGATGCAGCCAGGCCTTGCACTTTTTCAGACGAAATGCCACCCCCCCCCCCTCCGGACTATCAAAAAAGAAACGATTCAATGCCAGCCATGCCACCTCATCTGTGCCCACTCTCCATCCAAGTAATAAAGACGCCTTTGAATTCTGAAGGCAAACAACTGGCAACGAACGTGTCTTTTTCTGAGTTTTGATAGATCAGGATCATATGAACGTATATTTTATATGACACGATGCATTAAAAACCTTTTGCAGCCCTGGAATGGTCGTACGACCACGGCTCGATTTACAGGCCTGACAATGGGCCAAATCCAAATTCCTGGTAAAATAACTTAAATCTAAAACACAAATATAAGATTTTAGAACATGGTAAAGCATTTTTGTTTATCGCGTCACATTATAAGATGAACCGTACAGCACAAAGTACCAAATGTTACAAGCTCGATTTTTTTTTTTTCTTTGCCATGTGCTTTGGCAATAACGTTTGCAGCCTAGACACCCTAATAACCCCAAAATCCTCCAAACCCTCTTATATCCAACCAAAATCATCCCTTCCCCATCTCCCCTTGTAAACAAACATGCTCTTTCTTTTTGTTTCATTATTGATAATCACTGATCTGTAGTGAAAGGCACACAAAAATGGCAGCCTCGACGAAGGGGGGGTGGGTGTTGAAAGAGGCACGTCCTCTGAAGGGTTAAAAATAAACCAGAGTCCATATAAAAATAACAAAACGTAAACTAGGCCACGACTTGGAGGGGGGGTGAGCACACATGCCTCAGGATCTTGCTCCAAAAACCCTCGAAAAGGAAGATTTTACGGTAACCCGAGCGACCGAGTTTTCGACTTTTGCGTCGAAACGCGGGTCGCTTCTGCAAAAACGGCGACAGGTTTTCTGCGGTTCCTAGTGCAATCACTACCTAAAAAGTCAGTGCTTTTGTCTAATGAAGAAATAAGCTTAAAAGATCGATACTTACGAATCGGGGCGCTCTTCGTTCCCGGGGAGGGGGTCGTACGGCATCGTATAATCCATGGGGGGAAAGTAAACCCGGGTGCGCCGAAATAATAAGTCCCCAGATGAGAAGATTTGCCCAGCAGCTTCCATGTGCTCAAAGTAGCACGCGCTCAGCTCAGTTGAACAATCTGCTGTCGGTCAGGACTGACGTCACATGCACACAGACAGGCAAACACACACACCCCCCTGACTGCCTACAGCCATACACCGCTCACTAGGAAGACAGGCTCTGGTGATGCTGCAGCACAAACATTACAGAGCCTAGCACTGGCTGATGGGGTGGGTGGCTGGTTTTGGGAATCACAAGGTTTGTGCACAGCTGCAGATGGATTTTTTTTTTTTTGTTTTAAGGAAGACGTTAGATCCTTTTAAGACTTTTTTGGAGGAGTTCGAAGACGAAAGAGCCTTGAGGGACTCCAGCTATGGACCTACAGAAAGTATATCGAGAGCCGTTTACTTTTACAGACCAAAGTTCTGAGATTCCGACAGTTCTGCAGCCCATGCGCAAAGTCATCGTAGTTGTATTTGTAACAAAAAAGTTGCTGTATGTGATAGTTTATTTATTATTTGCAAACTTTTTTGTTAAACAATTGCACAAATACAACTACGGTGACCTAGCGCATGAGCTGCAGAAATTTCGGAAACCTAGGATCCAAGCCCATCTGAGCTAATCACACGTCAACGGTAGAGTAGAACTCTTGAAAGTTTGTCGTCAACTGTTGCAAATAAAAACAAACTTTCAAGAGATCTACTCTACCGTTGAGGTGCGATAAGCTCAGATGGGCTTGGATCCTAGGTTTCCGAAATTTCTGCAGCTCATGCGCTAGGTCACCGTAGTTGTATTTGTGCAATTGTTTAACAAAAAAGTTGCAAATTAAAAAATAAAGTATCACATACAGCAACTTTTTTGTTACAAGTGCACAAATACAACTACGGTGACCTTGAACATGATTTGTAGAATTGTCGGAAATCGGAACCTGTCTGACCTCAGCACTAGTCAATGGTAGAGTAGATGTCTCGAAAGTTTTAAAGTCAATTTTAACTGTTGCAAATAAAAAAAAATTAAAAAAAAGTATTACAGCAACAATTGATGATTGCCAAGCTTTCGAGAGATCTACTCTACTATTGATTAGTGATGAGCTCAGACAGGTTTGGATCCAAGGTTCTGAAATTCCGATAATTCTGCAACTCTTGCACAAGGTCATCGTAGTTGTATTAGTGCACTTCCAAAAAATTTTTTGTTGTATGTGATACTTCGTTTTCATTTGCAACAGTTGATGACCTTTCAAGAGACTTTCTGTACCATCGGCTAGTGATGAGATCAAACGGGTTTGGATCCAGGGTTCTGAAATTCCAACAGTTCTACGACCCTTGTGCAAGGTCACCATAGTTGTATTAGTGCACCTGTAAAAAGTTGCAAATAAAAACAAAAGTATCACATACAGCACCTTTTTTTTTTTTTTTTTTTTTTACAAGTGCAAAAATACAACTACGGTGACCTTGTGCAAGAGTTGCAGAACGGTTGAAAAAGGGGGAAGGGGAGTTTGGGACTTTATATGAAGTATGCGGCCAAAATGAACAACATGAACAGAGAGTGACTTGTGGATAACTGATAATAAAAAAAAACAATCACATAGGGGGTTATTTACTAAAGGCAAATCCACTTTGCACTACAAGTGCAAACTTCAAGTGCACTTGAAATTGCACTGAAAGTGCACAGTCGCTGTAGATCCGAGGGGGACATGCAAGGAAAATAAAAAAACAGCATTTTAGCTTGCACATGATTGAATGATAAAATCAGCAGAGCTTCCTCTCATTTCAGATCTACCCCTCAGATTTACAGCGACTGCACTTCCAAGTGCACTTTCTGTGCAATTTCAAGTGCACTTCACACTTGTAGTTTGCACTTGTAGTGCAAAGTGGATTTGCCTTTCGTAAATAACCTGCATAGTGTTATGGCATGTACATAGTAACGTAACATGAACCAATAGCATGATTAAGAGGTTTAATAAACATGACAATCATATAATAGTAAGTTTAACATAGGTCACATGAAAAGTACATGACATTAACAACATAATAACAGGAAAGAGGGAAACCACCAGATTCAAATTCTGTGCTCATGTATTGTATCAGGTTCATAAATATCTTGGTAGAGGCCGGTAGAAACAACAAAATAGTAGACATGTTGTGGAATATCACTCTTGAATAAAATTGGTATTCTAGGCATCTATAGAGCTCGACGCGTTTCATGGATATCTCCAATCTTCAGGAGCAGATGCAATAATCTATGAATGTAACGTACAGTAAATTGGTAAAACTGGCCAATTAGAAAGGGTAAATTGGAAAAAGAGGGGCTTAGGGGATGGGTATAACAAGAATTGGTATAACAACGATGATATAAAAGTATAGCCCGTAGACAACTTACAATTGAGCTGAGATAGTATGTGGCAGTGCAATGGGCCAGGACCAACTGGGAAAGTGGTCATCCTCCCGGGAGCTGAGGCAGTAAATCCCGCGGGCGAGATGGAAAAACCAAAGTGGAAGAAAGATGGCTGAGGAACGGTAAGCCATATGCCTAAAGTGTAAAAATGTTCAAAATAGTAGTGTTGGTGAAAAAAGTAAAAAAGTAGAAAGTGTTGGAAACATATTACTAATTAAATGTTAAGGGGTAAATGAGAGGGATCAAAAGATCACATAGTAGTCCATATCAGTGTACTAATAGTAGTAAAGTATACGTCTTGTAGCAATGGGTGATCTTATAGTAGACATAAAATGTAAAAATATGGTGGTGTAGCATGATAATGCAATAATGTTAAGGAATATACTGATAACCCAACCAAAAGGTTGATAATGTGAAAAATCCTAATTAAAAAGTACCACAACTGAAGATTACCTTGGTGAAACAAATACTCCCATGTGACCTAGCTGATGCTCAATGGCAATGGACAAAACCGCTCAACAAGAACCCATCTGTTACATATGGGGGGAGTATATGTACTCCAGTGTGGCCAATGGGTAACCACCAACGTCACGTGGCGGCTGAATAGGGGGAGGAAGCGCATACACCTGAGCAAGGAAGCCGCTCGGTGTATGGCGCCAAAATTCCCCCATCATCGGAAGCCGCCAAGATGGATATCAAGCGTGCGTGTCACGATGTCAGTTGTGACGTCGTGCGTAAGACGCTAGGTGCGTGGCGTCGATGCGCAATAGGAAGGTGCACCCCAACGCCCGCGTCACAAGCGTTGCAGAACTGTCGGAATTGTAACTTTGAAACCAAACCTGTCTGAGCTCATCACTAGTCAATGGTAGAGTAGATGTCTTGAGTAGATCTCTTGAAAGCTTGTCAATCATCAACTGTTGCAAATAAAAATGAAGTGTCACATACAGCAACTTTTTGTTACAAGTGCACAAATACAACTGCAGTGATCTTGCATATGAGTTGCAGAACTGTCGGAGTCTGAACTTTGGATCCAAACCTATCTGAGCTCATCACTAGTCAATGGTAGAGTAGATGTCTTGAAAGCTTGTCAGTTTTAACTGTTGCAAATAAAAAAATAAAGTATCACATACAGCAACAGTTGATAATTGACGGGCTTTCAAGAGATCTACTCTACCACCGACTAGTGATGAGCTCACATAGGTTCGGAAACCTGGTCTGAACCCACCTGAGCGAGCCTGCCAGGAAGCTGTCACTGGGTCAATCGTCTGAGGCCGGGGCATTATCAAATGGGTGTGCATACATGTGGCTGCAGGGCAGGGAATGTCTTGGCCAACTAGGATTAGCTCTATACAGTGACAGCTTCCTGGCAGGCTTGCTCAGATGAATTCGGACTAGGATCAGAACCCATCTGAGCTCATCTCTAGTCTTGACCTACAAAAAAGAATAGATATCTTGAAAGCTTGTCCAGAAAAATAAACTGTTATGCCGCGTACACACGGTCGGACTTTTCGGCTACAAAAGTCCGACAGCCCGTCCGCCAGACTTTCGACGGACTTTTGGCGGACGTGCGGCGGACTTTCTAACGAACGGACTTGCCTACATACGATCACACAAAAGTCAGACGGATTTGTACGTGATGACGTACACTGGACTAAAATAAGGAAGTTGATAGCCAGTAGCCAATAGCTGCCCTAGCGTGGGTTTTTGTCCGTCGGACTAGCATACAGACGAGTGGATTTCTGGGTCCGGCGTAGTTACGATGTAAAGATTTGAAGCATGTTTCAAATCTAAAGTCCATCAGATTTGCGGCTGGAAAAGTCCGCTGAAAGTCCGGGGAAGCCCACACACGATCAGATTGTCCGCCGTATTTGGTCCGTCGGACTTTTGTAGACGAAAAGTCCGACCGTGTGTACACGGCATTAGGCCCCTTTCACATGGCCATTCTGATCAGATCCACCTTTCAGCCAGTTTTTCAGGTGGATCTGAGCAGAAGATCAATGGAAGCCTATGGGCAGATGAATGGAAATGAATGCACATCGGATTACCTCCGTGTCCATCTAGTTCCAAATAAAAGCAGAAAAAGTTTGAGTTCTTTTTCATTTTTTTTGGACCTAAATGTGACCGATTGGAGTTAAAAGATGTATATAGAGCAGGGCCCTCTGATTCCGCCTGTATTGAATTGTATTGTAACTGTACTGTTGCCCTAACATTGTAAAATGCTGCACAAACTGTTGGCACTATATAAATCCTGTATAATAATAATAAAAATAATAATAAAAATAGGGCTGCCCATAGTCATAACATGGGTCCGTTAAAGCCCAGTTCCAAGAAACCTAAAAATGCTCCCTTGCTGTGGGTCTGTGCCTGCATGGCAAAGCTTAAGTCAGGGCTTGACTAATTTGCTTTGCATCTAAGAGCCAGCTAAAAAAAGTTAGGAGCCAGTTTTTTTGTTTTTTTTTAACTAACAAAGCTTTATTTTCTGTTCAGAGTATAAAATGGAAGAATAAAATAAAAGCTATAAATTACTTATACTTATGTAACAAATAAATGGCCCCCACCTATAACTGGCCTTCACAGCAAGGAGTAAATGGAAGGGCAAATGCATGAAAGACAAAAACAGAACATTCCATAGCTCAACTCACCAACCAGTCTGCCAACTGACCAAATTAACACGGGAGCGTGCCCGCAAGCACTCAATACCATGCGAGGGAGCTTGCATGAAAGTGTTGAGTCCTTGCGGGGGGGAGCCGAGACAGCCGCCGAGGGACCCCAGAAGAGCAGGTTCAGGGCCACTCTGTGCAAAACAAGCTGCACAGTGGAGGTAAGTATAACATGTTTGTTATTTAAAAAAAAAAAAAAATAGCTTTAGTGATCCTTTAATTTGGTCAGTTGGCAGACTGGTTGGTGAGTTGAGCTATAGAAAGTTCTGTATTCGTCTTTCCCAAATTACTTGTACTTACCCTGCCGGTCCAATGAGAGGGGCAATTAAAAGTCATTTATGGCTTTTATTTTATTTAATTTATTTAAATCAGACAGCTGTTTTATTCTGTAAGGCCTCATGTACACTGTTGCTGGTAAACGGACGTTTAGGTGCAGTTGGGCATTTTTTTCAGCTGCTCCTGAACTCTCCTCTATGTTATTTTATCAGTATATGTACACAGGGTCGTTTATAGTCATTTCTAGACAGTTGAGTTTAGAGGCATTTTTTGGAACGCAAAAACAAAAATGCGTTCAGGACGGATGTTCAGAGGCATTTGAAACGTCAAATGCCTGTAACAGCCTGTAAGCGCTACTAAACGCGGTAACTCACTTTAGCAGCGTTTCGTTTACAGTCGTTTTTCATTTTAACAAAAAAAAGAAAATAATAATTATTTACATTTTTTTTTACAAGCGCTTCTAGACGCAAACAGACATTTTTAGGTGCCGGTTTCTAGCTGTCAAGTTAAATCATTTAGGAGAGGTTAAACAACGTCTCGTGTAGATGAAGCCTTACAATGCTACTGAATTAGACAGGTAATTTCAAGGGATGTCGCATAGGGTTGCCACCTCATCCCTTTAAACCCGAAACATACTAATTACACAGGTTCTGTGGCTGAATAAGGTGGTAATTAAACTCACTTGGTGCCTTATCTGCATTTAATTAGCCTCAGAACCTGTATAATTCATATGTGTTCGGGTTTAAAGGGACGAGGTCACAACCCTAATGTCGCACAATATTACCGCAAAAGTTAATTTTAGGGCACAAAAATGCAATAAATTACCAGATTTTTTTGGTAAAATACAAAAGCCGAGGTTGCACCGAGTAAATAGATACCCATAATGTCAAACCTTAAATTTGTGTGAAATGGCGACAAACTTCAGCATCCTATATTTTCTATAGGCAATGCTTTAAAATCCCCTTATAGGTCATCAGTTTAGCGTTACGGAGGAGGTCTGGTACTGGAATTATTGCTCTCATTCCGGTGTGCGCGACAATGTGTATCGTAATCGACGTTTTCATACATAGGTGCCCCACTGTGTACGTTTGTACGTGTGTGTATATGTGGGGGGGGGGGGGGGGATTTATGTGAGAAACCAAGAAACCATGAAATCAGACCGAGACAGAAATACATAATAATAATACAGTTACATCACACTTGTTTAATAATAAAAGTAAAAAGAACAAACGTAGTCAAAACATAGCCGAAGTTCAGTAACCGGAACGGATAGTCAGCCAAGCCAGAAGTTAGGGATCAATGTAGTGGAACAGCAAGCAGGATCTGGAGCCAGAAGGGGTGTCAGCAAAGCCAGTCTTTAAACAGGAACACAGGAGATAGTCTCTTGTGATGTTGACCAAGGCGAAGGCAGAGATCCTCTGGGCTGAATGGCTCAAGTAGGCAGGTCTGACGAGCAGGATATCATCAACAGCTGAGTAACTGTGGAGAGATAGGAGCTGGCAATTAGCTGACAGCTGAGTGGCCAGCTCTGAGAAGAGAAGGGCTGAGCCCAGCCCTGACAGCATCCCAGCAACAGTGAATGGGCTGACAAAAGCCCAGGCACAGGACGTAATCTCTGGCCGCCATGATTACCAGGCACCTTGGATTTGCCGAGCCCTGGCTTAAAGGGGTTGTAAAACTTCTGGATGCATTAAGGTGAAAAAGCTTCTGGCAGTGACCCCCGCCCCCCTATTTTACTTACCTGAGCCCCTTCATCCCCCTAATTCTCCTTTAAGGGGGTGTGGCAGGGGGCGTGTCCTATGCCTACATACATTTGCTAGTAGGTGTCCCTCATTCCCATCTCAAACTGTTTGGAATTATGGAAAGGTTCAGTTGATGCTTGCAATGTGGGTGAATTCGCATTGCAAGAGGGAATTTTTATGATTCCAGGAGTTTAGCTTAAAAGTGATTGTAAAGGATCTTTTTTTTTTTAAATAACAAACATATCATATTTACCTCCACTGTGCAGCTCATTTTGCACAGAGGGGCCCCGAACATCCTCTTCTGGGGTCCCCCGGCGGCTCTCGTGGCTCCTCCTCACATCAGATAACCTCCTAGGAGAAGCTCTCTCCCGAGGGGGTTACCTTGTGGGGGCACGAGTCCAGCATTTGCGTCCATAGATACGAATGCCGGACTCGGCCCCGCCTTCCCCCGGTGCCCACGTCATTGGATTTGATTGACAGCAGCGGGAGCCAATGGCTGCGCTGCTATCAATCTATCCAATCAGGACATGAGACACCAGCTAGTGCTAGTGTGCTCATTCCCGGGAGGAAAAGACCTGGTTCAGGTAAGTAAAATGGGGGCTCTGGGGGGCTGCAGCATGAGAGAAGGTTTTTCCCCTTAATGCATAGAATGCATGAATGAGGGTTTATAACCCCTTTAAGCTCCACTTTGTGGACAGAATAGACATGGATGCCTCAAAACTGACATTTTGCTCCAAATCAACAGGGGATCTGTTCATGCATCCCCTCCTAATCGGAATGGACGCCACCTGTGTGACAGGACCCCTAGTGCACAAAAAGAAAGGATCATGTACACACAGTGGTGTTCAACGTACATGGTGTAGGCCAGTGCTGGCGAACCTTGGCACCCCAGATGTTTACATTTCCCATGATGCTCATTCACTCTTCAGTGTAGTTGAGCATCATGGGAAATGTAGTTCCAAAACATCTGGGGTGCCAAGGTTCGCCATCACTGGTGTAGGGGCTTTAACTTTGGCCCTTGACAGCTCCAAAGGGTCTATTGCACTGAATTTGATTGTGGGACAATAAGGACTCTTCACGTCGATTGAATTTTTTTTTTTTTTTTTAGCAAATGCACATGTGCACTTTTTATGAAAGGTTTCCAATTTTGGTTTATTGCTCAAATAATTTTAAAAGTGTATCACATAAGCACATAAGCACCTTCAACATTTATATAGGGTCACAATAACCGCAAGTTGATGCGATTTTGTTTGACCCCCTCCTACATTTTATGTTTTTCAATTTTATTAATTTTATTTTTAATTTATTCTACACTACGATACATCTGGTTAACACTACCACCACCCACTCAAATAATAAGACACCAAAGATTACTAAAAAGGAACAGCGCCACACCCACACTCCACTTTCCAATTTAGCTCTTCCCACTTCATGTGGTGAGTGCACTCTGGGGGGCAGCAGTTCCAGTTCACCTGAAATTTACTGTAGATCACCTCTCTTTATTTCCTCTGCGCGGGTCACTATTATATTTTTATGCTCCATCGTACTTTTGCTGGCTGAATTCCAGCCAGCAAAAGATTAAGAGCATGTTCTCAATTTTTCGGTCAGAAAAAGTTCCCATCCGAAAATGCGATTGTCTGTGGCAATTCCGAAGCGCAAAATTCCTACGCATGCTCAGAAACAATTCGACGCATGCTCGGAAGCATTGAACTTCATTTTCCTGGCTCGTCGTAGTGTTGTACATCACCGCGTTCTTGACGGTCGTAAGTTCAGCAAACTTTTGCGTGACCGTGCGTATGCAATGCAAACTTGAGCGGAATCCCGTCGGAAAAGCCGTCATATCTTTTTCCAACGAGAAGTCCGATCGTGTGTACGCGGCATTAGAGTTCTCTTCACTGGAACTAAGGGGCCAAGCCCAACTCCTAAAAAACGACCCCAACACCATAATCCCCCTTCCACCAAATGATTTGGACCAGTGCACAAAGCAAAGTCAATAAAGACATGGTATGTAGGAGGACAACGTATGTAGGAGGATTTGTTTCATCTCTGAGTACCACCTGAGGCCAGTCACTTCACTGGGTATATGTAAGGGTTTACAACCACTTTGAAGGAGCCATGTGGAAACAAAATTAGCTGAGCAGTGACTACAGCCAATCAGAAGCAGCCACTGTTCGATTCTGACACCGCATGTGCCGATTGTCAAAATACAATAGGTGGCAGTGGAAGGTTCATCCATCCAAGATGTTTAGCATGGATGGGGGGGAGATCTATGGATATTTTTTGCTCAGCCCTGTCTTTAGATGTATGACCAGCTTTAGTGTTGGGCCTTACTGGCTGGGAAGGAGAGCCAAGTAACCAAATATTAAAATGGTTAACAAGGAGGATAAATAGAGGTCATTTACCTGATTGGGTAGATGTGGGCAAGTTATGAGAAACTCCAGGGGTGGAACTTAGGGTGAGGCAAAGTTCAGTTGGAGATCTGCAGACGCCCTATACTATTGGACCTGGACGATCTGGACAAAAGTCATTGCTGTTGGTGTGCGTTTTGGGGGTCTTTGAAAGTGGTCCATTTGGTGGCATTGTAAAATGGTCTGGAACCCATCTTAGTTGTGGTGTCCCCCATTCTGTGTGGTCAACTTTTGACAGATATCTTTGGATCAATATGTGTCCGTGGTTAGCTGATCTTCTTTGAGGCAGTGTACTGTGGCTGGGGCCTATTAAAGGTAACCAGTGCTGCAGACAAATGGATGGTATCTTGTATCTATGGTGCCTTCAGAAACATGGATGGTGCCTTGCATCTATGGTGCCTTTAGACACATGGATGGTGCCTTGCATCTATGGTGCCTTCAGACACATGGATGGTGCCTTGCATCTATGGTGCCTTTAAACACATGGATGGTGTCCTGTATAAATGATGTCTTGTATCTATGGTGCCACAGACACACAGATGATGTCTTGTATCTATGGTGTCTTCAGAAACATTGATGGTGTCTTTGTATCTATGGTGCCTTCAGACATATGGATGGTGTCTTGTATCTATGGTGCCTTTAGACACATGGATGGTGTCTTGTATCTATGGTTTCTTAAGACACATGGATGGTGTCTTGTATCCATGGTGCTTTCAGAAACATGGATGGTGTCTTTTTCTATGGTGCCTTTAGAAATATGGATGGTGTCTTGTATCTATGGTACCTTCAGATGCATGGATGGTGCCTTGCATCTATGGTGCCTTCAGACACATGGATGGTGCCTTGCATCTATGGTGCCTTCAGACACATGGATGGTGCCTTGCATCTAGGGTGCCTTGCATCTATGGTGCCTTTAAACACATGGATGGTGTCCTGTATAAATGATGTCTTGTATCTACGGTGCCACAGACACACAGATGATGTCTTGTATCTATGGTTTCTTCAGAAACATTGATGGTGTCTTTGTATCTATGGTGCCTTCAGACATATGGATGGTGTCTTGTATCTATGGTGCCTTTAGACACATGGATGGTGTCTTGTATCTATGGTTTCTTAAGACACATGGATGGTGTCTTGTATCCATGGTGCCTTCAGAAACATGGATGGTGTCTTTTTCTATGGTGCCTTTAGAAATATGGATGTGTCTTGTATCTATGGTACCTTCAGATGCATGGATGGGGTCTTATATCTATGGTGCCTTCAGATGCATGGATGGGGTCTTGTATCTATGGTGCCTTCAGATGCATGGATGGGGTCTTGTATCTATGGTGCCTTAAGACACATGGATGGTGTCTTGTATCTATGGTGCCTTCAGAAACATGGATGGTGTCTTTTTCTATGATGCCTTTAGAAATATGGATGGGGTCTTGTATCTATGGTGCCTTCAGATGCATGGATGGTGTCTTGTATCTATGGTGCCTTCAGACACATGGAAAGTGCTATGTATCTATAGTGCTTTCAAGGCACCTGGAACCATATCAGTCTTCTACTGTTGTGTTATTATGTAAAATGTTCATAGTTATAATAAAAAGACTTCCATGGCTATTTCAACCCCACTCAGGTGTAATATGTTTTCTTTTGAGCAAGATTACCTCTGAAGGACCTTTTTGATCATGACTTTTAAAATTACTTTAACTTGTTAAAGCTTTTGGGGTTTTTTTGTGATATGGATTTGGGGGTTTTTGTGATACGGTTTACATTTACTGATCTGTAATGGGGATATATAAAATAACTTTTTTTATATGTGTATGTGCATGTATATGCTAATCAAGCTGCCTCTGGTGCAGGGTAATACCTGAACAAAGCTTACCACCCTACTGCACCAACATCGCTCCCTAAAATCCCAACCCCTATAAACATGCTCTTCTTTCTGTCACCGCCCACAATGCAGTATCCAATGGCTAAGTGACCTATCACCAGGCCCGAGCACTGTCACATGGTAAGATGAGCCTAGCCCTGTGCTAATGCAGACTTTCATAAAGGTATTAGCAGAATTTCGTGGCGCTCTGCTGGGTAAGAACATTGTGGTATAGGAAGGTGTATGATTGCCTTCCAGAGTTTTAACTTATATAAGTACATTACAGGTTCACTTTATAGGCCAACTTCATCTTTTACTTAAAGTAGAATTCCAGCCTTTACCTAACTTGTCTTAAAAATGTCCCCTCTCCCCTCTTAACACCTATTCTGACTGACCTTTGTAAGAAAGGTATACTTACCTATTTTCAGACTGCTCTGGTCCAGTCATGTGATCCCCTATGTCAGCGGCTGCAGGGGAGAGAAGAGGTCATTCCGACAATGGCTGGTAATGCCAGGGACTGGTGATGTCACCCATAGGCTTTATTGGCCCATCAGTTGTCGGAGCTCCCTCCTCTCCCCCACAGCCACTGATGGTTGACACAGGGGAGCCGGATCACATGACCAGACTGATATCTTTTATTAAGCCCTGTCTTTAGATGTATGACCAGCTTTATGCCCCATACACACGATCTAAAAATTGGACGACAGGTCATCTGACTTTTTTTGCTTGCTAGTCAAAAGTAGAAATTGAAGTGGTGACTAAAGTTACAAAAATTCACATACGACAGAATAAAAATGCGGAGGTGATGTAATGTATTGTAGTGTATTTGTATTGTATTGTCCAACGACAACTGTACTGATTAAACAAAAATCGTAAATCTGGTATTGTACAAGAAAACGTTTTGTGCTTGTCCGATCGGATAATATTGGATGAACTATCGTAATCAGCTAGTACTAATGATCAGATTATCAAACGATTGCTTCGAAGGCGGTATTTTTCATATGATTTTTGGATCATGTGTATGGGCCATTAGTTTTGGACCTTACTGGGTGAGAAGGAAAGCCAAAGTAACCAAAGGTTAAAATGGTGAGCACAGTGGTTAAATTAGGAGGTCTTTTTCTTGATTGGGTAGATGTGGGCTAGTTAGGAGAAACTCCAGGGAGTCGTATTTAGGCTGGAGTGAGGCAAAGTTCAGTTGGAGATCTGAAGGCTGTCTGAAGGCATCATTTATACAGGACACCATCCATGTGTTTAAAGGCACCATAGATGCAAGGCACCATCCATGTGTCTGAAGGCACCATAGATGCAAGGCACTCCATGTGTCTGAAGGCACTATAGATGCAAGGCACCATCCATGTGTCTGAAGGCACCATAGATGCAAGGCACCATCCATGTGTCTGAAGGCACCATAGATGCAAGGCACCATCTATGTGTTTAAAGGCACCATAGATCCAAGGCACCATCCATGTGTCTGAAGGCACCATAGATGCAAGGCACCATCCATGTGTCTGAAGGCACCATAGATGCAAGGCACTCCATGTGTCTGAAGGCACTATAGATGCAAGGCACCATCCATGTGTCTGAAGGCACCATAGATGCAAGGCACCATCCATGTGTCTGAAGGCACCATAGATGCAAGGCACCATCCATGTGTCTGAAGGCACCATAGATGCAAGGCACCATCCATGTGTCTGAAGGCACCATAGATACAAGGCACCATCCATGTGTCTGAAGGCACCATAGATGCAAGGCACCATCTATGTGTTTAAAGGCACCATAGATCCAAGGCACCATCCATGTGTCTGAAGGCACCATAGATGCAAGGCACCATCCATGTGTCTGAAGGCACCATAGATGCAAGGCACCATCCATGTGTCTGAAGGCACCATAGATGCAAGGCACCATCCATGTGTCTGAAGGCACCATAGATGCAAGGCACCATCCATGTGTCTGAAGGCACCATAGATGCAAGGCACCATCCATGTGTCTGAAGGCACCATAGATGCAAGGCACCATCCATGTGTCTGAAGGCACCATAGATGCAAGGCACCATCTATGTGGTTAAAGGCACCATAGATCCAAGGCACCATCCATGTGTCTGAAGGCACCATAGATGCAAGGCACCATCCATGTGTCTGAAGGCACCATAGATGCAAGGCACCATCCATGTGTCTGAAGGCACCATAGGTGCAAGGCACCATCCAGGTGTCTGAAGGCACCATAGATGCAAGGCACCATCCATGTGTCTGAAGGCACCATAGATACAAGGCACCATCCATGTGTCTGAAGGCACCATAGATGCAAGGCACCATCCATGTGTCTGAAGGCACCATAGATGCAAGGCACCATCCATGTGTCTGAAGGCACCATAGATGCAAGGCACCATCCATGTGTCTGAAGGCACCATAGATGCAAGGCACCATCCATGTGTCTGAAGGCACCATAGATGCAAGGCACCATCTATGTGGTTAAAGGCACCATAGATCCAAGGCACCATCCATGTGTCTGAAGGCACCATAGATGCAAGGCACCATCCATGTGTCTGAAGGCACCATAGATGCAAGGCACCATCCATGTGTCTGAAGGCACCATAGATGCAAGGCACTATCCATGTGTCTGAAGGCACCATAGATGCAAAACACCATCCATGTGTCTGAAGGCACCATAGATGCAAGGCACCATCCATGTGTCTGAAGGCACCATAGATGCAAGGCACCATCCATGTGTCTGAAGGCACCATAGATGCAAAACACCATCCATGTGTCTGAAGACACCAATGCCTGTTGGCTGGTAATGCCTAGGAATAGTGATGTCACCCATAGGCTTCGATGGCCCATCCGTTGTCAGAGTTCCCTCCTCTCCCCTGCAGCTGCTGATGGCTGACATAGGGGTGCCAGATCACACGACCAGACTGAAAATAGGTAAGTATTTTCATTTTTCCAGCTTTAAGCTGGCCCCATGCAGACAAGGGGCCCCAGTATTTTAAAATACACTGTATGAATTGCAAAAATATTGTTTAATGCAAATGCCATACCTGTAGGCCTTTATTATCACACCTGAAGCCTGCCCAAGATACTCCCAATATTACCATTCCTACATCCTGACTTATTTTCAGGACAGGACGGAGGTTGGGCAAATGCTTCCAGCCTCGCAGAAGAGAGCACACTTCCTGATTCAAAAGCCACGCATGCGCAGTGCACGCTCCCTCTCCCCATCCCACCAGCGGCTGAGCTCAACGTCTTCTGATCACAAAAAAGAACCTGACAGAGGTCCTATCCTTCACCAACTATGGAAAAAACTGAAAGAAAAAAAAAAGAACAGTTTGGCTGAAATTTACATCTGCAGATTAACTAAAAATTAAAATCACTCCCAACATTACCCCACAAACGCCTGAGCAAATGTATACTATAACACGGTATATTATCACAGCATTAAGGCGAAAATACAATCAACATTTTTTTTTCTTGTTTTGGATGGAGCCATTGCTGTCTTGTGCCCTCTATTTTGAAATATTTCCATCACTTCCTGTCTTGTGACACCTGTGCAAACAACGAGGGTTGTGGTAATCAGAGACAGGAAAGCATCGACAGCAACAAAAATAATGTCACAGGTTCTAACCCTTCCCCATTCCACCAAAAAAGTGTTTTTTGTCAACTTTCCATTGGAAACTTTTCCTATTACTTCCTGTCCTAACAGGATGTGAAGGGAAATCTTCCCAACTGGGACATATACAGAAATCCTAATACTTCCTCTCTCTATCCAAACACAACAAAGCCCAGGTGGTCAGGTCCCAGAGGGCTGATCACACTGTACAAGCATGTCCCTACACTGCTCCTGAATAGAATCCCAAGTCTGTGCTATGGGCAGAGAAAGTCACAAGGTGCAGCAGGGGCTGATCTGTGTCTGACATTTGTCTACACAACCAAGAACTGCACAGGAGCTAGAATTTACATGACTACCGTATATACTCGAGTATAAGCCGAGTTTTTCAGCACATTTTTTAGGCTGAAAAAGCCCCCCCACGGCTTATACTCGAGTGAGGGTCTCGAGTGAGGGTGCCCATCTGCAGCTGTACCTTTGATTACTAAAACAGCGGGTGTCTCCCGCTGTGTCATGCAGTCTGTTCGGCGGCCGTCCATTGTAACAAAGCCCCGCCTCCTCCTCCTCCTCGTCCATGATAGACAGAACACTGATAGAACAATGATACAGTTTCCCAGCATTGTATCAGTGTTCTATCTATCACGGACGAGGAGGAGGCGGGGCTTTGTTACAATGGACGGCCTCCGAACATACTGCATGACACAGCGGGAGACACCTGCTGGTTTAGTTATCAAAGGTACAGCTGCAGATGGGCACAGTGAGGCTGCAGATGGGCACAGTGAGGCTGCGGATGGGCACAATGAGGCTGCAGATGGGCACTGATGATACAGGTGGGCACAGTGAGGCTGCAGATGGGCACAATGAGGCTGCAAGTGGGCACAATGAGGCTGCAAGTGGGCACAGTGAGGCTGCAAGTGGGCACAGTGAGGCTGCAGATGGGCACAATGAGGCTGCAAGTGGGCACAATGAGGCTGCAAGTGGGCACAATGAGGCTGCAAGTGGGCACAGTGAGGCTGCAAATGGGCACAATGAGGCTGCAAGTGGGCACAGTGAGGCTGCAAATGGGCACAATGAGGCTGCAAGTGGGCACAGTGAGGCTGCAGATGGGCACAATGAGGCTGCAAGTGGGCACAATGAGGCTGCAAGTGGGCACAGTGAGGCTGCAAATGGGCACAATGAGGCTGCAGATGGGCACTGATGATACAGGTGGGCACAGTAAGGCTGCAAATGGGCACAATGAGGCTGCAGATGGGCACTGACGATACAGGTGGGCACAGTGAGGCTGCAAATGGGCAGTGAGGCTGCAGATGGGCATTTTTTACCGAGTAGCTGCTGCATTTCCCACCCTAGGCTTATACTCGAGTCAATACGTCTTCCCAGTTTTTTGTGGTAAAATTAGGTGCCTCGGCTTATATTCGGATCGGCCTATATTTGAGTATATACGGTATATCATCTCTGAGCCAGCATCTCAGTCCAGGAAGTCCTGGAAGTCAATACTGACCCTGAATGATGGCTGAACAAAGATTTTGGCAGCACACATCATGTATTGCAGTGAGTTGCAATGTTTGTTAGCACACGTGCATTCTGGAAGCACGGGGACGCCATTCCTAATTAAATGACAACCCAACACACTACATGTGTGGGGTTCGCTACTGAAAACTGTTTTACTGTGCGATACCACAATGCAAGTAATATGAACGAGCCTGAACAAGAGATGTAATCCTGGGCTACTGACCTCTGTCGCTGTATGCACTCTGGAGCAATTCATCCTCAAAGTTCACAGCAGAAGCACTGAAGTCACTAAAGATGTTCTCTTTGCATTTCAGACTCCTCCCCACTTCTCTCTTCCTGCAGTGACTCAGGAACTGGGCTCCGCCCTTCCAGCACTGACACAGCAGCTCCCTACCCTCTACAGCAGGGGGTCTCAAACTGGCCGCCCTTCAGCTGTTGCGAAACTACAAGTCCCATGAGGCACTGCAAGGCTGACAGTTACAAGTGTTTCATCAGGTTTGGCGAACCCGTCAGAATTTGTAACGGAAGTGACGTTCCGTCGTCACCATCTTGCTACACCCTGCACTCCTCCATAGTAAGGATACACTGAGAAGGGGGCAAGCGAGCATCTTGTTACACCCACCGGAGTTTTGCATTTCACTCTAATTTTTAGCAGTAAACGGAGCTTAGAAGTTTAAGCACTTACGGACCGCCCGTCGTCGTTATACGTCGGCTGTTTGAAGAGGGACATCGTTGTTATGGCAGCAGCTAGCTGCCATGACCCCGGTTTCCTCTTCTTCAGCGCTGGGCCCGCTTTCAGATAAAAGTGGTGTCTGCAGCGGATTCGCCACAAGATCACTTATATCCCACTGCGCTCCAGAGCCCTCCGCCGCTTACCGGAACTGCCGGCAACGGCGGAGGCGAACGCGTCTGCTCCCGTCTGTGGTATGGAGCTGAGTGAGGGGAAGATGGCCCCCACCCCTCTCCATACCATTGCAGGGCGGAAGCGACGTCAAAACGTCACTTCTGCCCATATCTCTTAGAGCCCTTTCACACTGGGGCGGTTTGCAGGCGCTATTGCGCTAATAATAGCGCCTGCAAACCGACCCGAAAGTGCCGCTGCTTGCATTCCAGTGTGAAAGCCCCGAGGGCTTTCACACTGGAACGATGCGCTGGCAGGACGGTAAAAAAAGTCCTGCCAGCAGCATCTTCGGAGCAGTGAAGGAGCGGAGTGTATACCGCTCCTTTACTCTGCAGAGGCGCTTTGCGGTGGTATTTAACCCTTTCTCGGCCGCTAGCAGGGGGTAAAATCGCCCCGCTAGCGGCCGCATACCGATGGTAAAACGCTGCTAATGATAGCGGTGTTTTACCGCCGACGCCGCCCCCCGCCCCAGTGTGAAAGGGCTCTTATAGAGACATTTTTATTTATTTTTTATTTTTTCAAACAACTTTTTCTTTTTTTTATTGCATTTTAGTGTAAATATGAGATCTGAGGTCTTTTTGACCCCAGATCTCATATTTAAGAGGTCCTGTCATGCTTTTTGTTCTTTTACAAGGGATGTTTACATTTCTTGTAATAGGAATAAAAGTGACACATTTTTATTTATTTTTTTTTTAAGTACAGTGTAAAAAAATAAAATAAAAGGTAAAATAAAAAAAAAAAAAAAAAGTTTTTAAACATGCCCCATCCCGCCGAGCTCGCATGCAGAAGCGAACGCATACGTAAGTAGCGCCCGCATATGAAAACGGTTTTCAAAGCACACATTTGAGGTATCACCGCGATCGGGAGAGCGAGAGCAATAATTCTAGCCCTGGACCTTCTCTGTAACTCAAAACATGCAACCTGTAGAATTTTTAAAACATCGCCTATGGAGATTTTTAAGGGTAAAAGTTTGTCGCCATTCCACGAGCGGGCACAACTTTGAAGCGTGACATGTTGGGTATCAATTTACTCGGCGTAACATTATCTTTCAGAATATAAAAAAAAAAATTGGGCTAACTTTACTATTGTCTTATTTTTTAATTCAAAAAAGTGTATTTTTTCTAAAAAAGCGGTCTTGTAAGACCGCTGCGCAAATACGGTGTGACAGAAAGTATTGCAATGACCGCCATTTTATTCTCTAGGGTGTTGGAAAAAAATATATATATAATGTTGGTGATTCTAAGTAATTTTCAAGCAAAAAAAAAAAAAAAAAAATGATTTTAAGTCTGAAAAATAGGCCCGGTCTTAAAGTGGTTAAAAAACAGGATTTAGAAATCCGACGGACTGTTTACATGTTGAATTATAACATCAGTGGTGTTCTGTCACAACAGGTTTGCCGCTGCTTTTAAAAATGAACATGTAAACAGTCGGTCGGATTTCGAAATACTCTATTTTACCTTATAAGCTCCGTTTACTGTTAAAAATAAGTGTGAAATGCAAAACTCCGGTGGGTGTAACAAGATGTCCGCTTGCCCCTTCTCTCTGTATCCTTACTGTGGAGGAGCTCAGGGTGTAGCAAGATGGCGACAACGGAATGTCACTCCCATTACAAAATCTGACGGGTCGCCTAATCTGACGAAACACAAGCATGACTCCCACAGACAGAGGCATGATGAGACTTGGAGTTTTGCAACAGCTGGAGGGCTGCCAGTTTGAGACCCCTGCTCTACAGTAACTGAGCTGCTCAGCTCCCATGGCTTCCCCTCCAAAAAAGTCACTCAGCAGCTCAGCAACCCTCCCAGATGTTAAAGTGTTATTAAACACACAACAGTAAAATCAGTCTGTATACGCAGTAAAGCATGCTTGTTATACTCACTGTGGAACCTAAGGGGTTAACCCTCCGCAGTGTGTAAAAAGGCCGTTTGATCCTGTCTTCTCTGATCCTCTCCGTCTTCCACTGTCCCCAATCCATCTGCTGATAGAACAGAGCCTTATGCCGCGTACACACGGTCGGACTTTTCGTCTACAAAAGTCAGACAGCCTGTCCGACAGACTTCCGGCAGACTTTCGGCGGACCTGCGGCGGACTTGCGGCATACTTTCTAACGAACGGACTTGCCTACACACGACCACACAAAAGTCCGACGGATTCGTACGTGATGACGTACACCGGACTAAAATAAGGAAGTTCATAGCCAGTAGCCAATAGGTGCCCTAGCGTGGCTTTTTGTCCGTCGGACTAGCACACAGACGAGCGGATTTCGGGGTCCGTCGTAGTTACGACGTAAAGATTTGAAGCATGTTTCAAATCTAAAGTACGTCGGATTTGAGGCTAAAAAAGTACGTTGAAAGTCCGGAGAAGCCCACACACGATCGGATTACCAGCCAGCTTTAGTCCGTCAGCGTCCGTTGGACTTTTGTAGACGAAAAGTCCGACCGTGTGTACGCGGCATTAGAGGCACTCTGCACATGCTCAGTTTGGTATGTATTGCTAAAGATTTTTTTTTTTTTGCATCTTATTAGCACAGGGCCAATCAGCACTGTCCAGACAGAGGACCAGGGGTCATGCAGCCTCTTAGGACAGTCAGAGGAGAATGAAAACTCCTCCTACAAGCTTTAACCAAACACTGATAGAAGTCACAAGATTTGGCAGTTTATATTTACTAAAACAATTTCATTTCCATGTTCTGTGTACTGTGGGAAACCAGATATAGTGAATGCAGGGTCCTGGGTTTAGTAACACTTTAAAATTGCCATACACTGTTAGATTTTTTTTTTTTCAACCTGCGAGCTGAATAAGCAAAAAAATCTAATCAATTCCTCCATCCAGCTAGATAGACAAGTCCTCTGCTCTCCCCTCCCAGCAGTGACTGAGTTGCTCTGCTCTCCCTGCTTCCTCTCCCAGCAGTAACTGAATTGCTCATCTTTCCCTTCTCCCAGCAGTAATTCAGCAGCTCAGCTCCCTCTGCTCCCGACTCCCACAAGTAATCATGTTGCTCAGCTCCCCCTGCTTCCTCTCCCAGCAATGAATTTGAAGCTTAACTTTCCCTGATCCCCCTTCCCAGCAGTAACTGTTTTGCTCAGCTCCCCCTGCTTCCTCCCCCTGCAATGACTTGGAAGCTTAGCTTTCTCTGTTCCCCCTCCCAGCAGTAACTGTGTTGCTCAGCTCCCCTTCTTCCTCCCCCTACAATGACTCAGAAGCTTATCTTTCCCTGCTCCCCCTCCCAGCAGTAGTCATGTTGCTCATCTCCCCCTGCTTCCTCTCCCAGCAATGAATTGGAAGCTTGGCTATCCCTGCTCCCCCTCCCAGCAGTGCCTGGACAGTTCAGGTCCCCTGCTCATCCCTCCAGGATAAAAATCAATGAATTTTTTTTAAATATTAATACAAATTGATAAGATTATTTATATTAAGCTGCTCCCTTAAGATATATAAAATAATAGTCACGTCTATGAATAGTCATTATTAATAATGTGAAGGATGTTTGGGTGGGGGGGAGGGGGGCAGGGTCTGTCTTATAATCATATTCCCTCCTGCAGAGCTCACATAATACATAACGGAATATTTGCAGCATCTGCTCTTATCTCCGACGTCTCTCTGTGTGCGCAACCGCCAAGGTTGTCTAAATATGGAAAATAAAGAGCCCGCCGGGCACTTCAAGGTAATTTTGCTGTATAAATAGAGATGAAAGGCCGGGTCATGTCCACAGAGGAGGGCACAGTGACCTGCATTTTCCTTTTCTCTGCACTCTGCTCAATTGAACAATATTGCTGGTCATTCACCCCCAGCCAATAGTCAGAGTGCGCGGCGTGGACCTCATTCATACTTGCAGTTAGGTGGTGGTGGGGGGGGGGGGGGGGGGGCGGTGAAAATAGACTACTGAGCCGTGTTATTACTGACCCCTCATCACCACCCTTAAGCTGCAAAGGTAACGAGACCGGGTTGTACTCACGAGGCGTCGCAGTTGTGCAAATTACACCCGGCTGCGAGGGGGCGGTCGTGGCACAGCGTCATAGACTTGCATGGGTCACAATCGGCCGACTGAATGTGACATGCCAGGTTTTCATGCTTCTTGGCCGGACAAGTACAGCGCCTTGAAAAAGTATTCATACCCCTTGACATTTTGCACATTTTGTCATGTTACAACCAAAAACGTAAATGTATTTTATTGGGATTTTATGTGATAGACCAACACAAAGTGGCACATAATTGTGAAATGGAAGGAAAATGATAAATGGTTTTCAATTTTTTTTACAAATAAATATGTGAAAAGTGTGGCGTGCATTTGTATGGCGCCCCCCTGAGTCAATACTTTGTAGAACCGCCTTTCACTGCAATTACAGCAGCAAGTCTTTTTGGGGATGTCTCTACCAGCTTTGCACATCTAGGGGGTGACATTTTTGCCCATTCTTCTTTGCACAATAGCTCAAGCTCTGTCAGATTGGATGGAGAGCGTCTGTGAACAGCAATTTTCAAGTCTTGCCACAGATTCTCAATTGGATTTAGGTCTGGACTCTGAATGGGTCATTCTAACACATGACTATGCTTTGATCTAAACCATTCCATTGTAGCTCTGGCTGTATGTTTAGGGTCGTTGTCCTGCTGGAAGGTGAACCTCTGCCCCAGTCTCAAGTCTTTTGCAGACTCGAACAGGTTTTCTTTTAAGACCGCCCTGTATTTGGCTCCATCCATCTTCCCATCAACTCTGACCAGCTTCCCTGTCCCTGCTGAAGAAAAGCATCCCCACAACATGATGCTGCCACCACCATGTTTCACGGTGGGGATGGTGTGTTCAGGGTGATGTGCAGTGTTAGTTTTCCACCACACATAGCGTTTTGCTTTTAGGCCAAAAAGTTAAATTTTGGTCTCATCTGATCAGAGCACCTTCTTCCACATGTTTGTTGTGTCCCCCACATGGCTTCTCGCAAACTGCAAACAGGACTTCTTAAAACTTTCTTTCAACAATGGCTTTCTTCTTGCCACTCTTCCATAAAGGTTAGATTTGTGGAGAGCACGACTAATGCCGCGTACACACGAGCGGACTTTACGGCAGACTTTGCCCGGCGGACGGGATTTCGTCGGACAATTCGATGTGTGTGGGCTCCAATGGACTTTGTTTTCTCAAAAGTTGGACGGACTTAGATTTGAAACATGTTTTAAATCTATCTGTCGAAATCGAGTCCGGTCGAAAAATCTGCTCGTCTGTGTGCTAGTTCGACGGACAAAAAACGACGCTAGGGCAGCTATTGGCTACTGGCTATGAACTTCCTTGTTTTAGTCCGGTCGTACGTCATCACGTACGAATTCGACGGACTTTGGTGGATTGTGTGTAGGCAAGTCCGTTCATTCAGAAAGTCCGTCGAAAAGTCCGCCGGGCAAAGTCTGCCGTAAAGTCCGCTCGTGTGTACGCGGCATAATAGTTGTCCTGTGGACAGATTCTCCCACCTGAGCTGTGGATCTCTGCAGCTCCTCCAGATTTACCATGGGCCTCTTGGCTGCTTCTCTGATGAATGCTCTCCTTGCCCGGCCTGTCAGTTTAGGTGGATGGCCATGTCTTGGTAGGTTTGCAGTTGTGCCATACTCTTTCCAGTTTCAGATGATGGATTGAACAGAGCTCCGTGAGATGTTCAACACTTGGGATATTTTTTTGTAACCTAACCCTGCTTTAAACTTCAACAACTTCATCCCTGACCTGTCTGGTGTGTTCCTTGGCCTTCATAATGCTGTTTGTTCACTAAGGTTCTCTAAAAAACCTCTGAGGGCTTCACAGAACAGCTGTATTTATACTGAGATTAAATTACACACAGGTGGACTCTATTTACTAATTAGGCGACTTCTGAAGGCAATTGCTCCCACTAGATTTTAGTTAGGGGTACCAGAGTAAAGGTGGCTAAATACAAATGCACCCCACAGTTTTTTGAGATTTTTTTTGTAAAAAGAAATTGAAAACCATTTATAATATTCCTTCCACTTCTCAATTATGTGCCACTTTGTGTTGGTCTATCACATAAAATCCCAATAAAATACATTTATGTTTTTGGTTGTAACATGACAAAATGTGGAAAATTTCAAGGGGTATGAATACTTTTTCAAGGCTCTGTATGTAGCCCTTAGAGCAGAAGGACTGAACGGTGGCGGGAGAGGTAACAGGCTTTCTAACATGACCCGGTCTTCTCTCCTCTCCTCCTCATTCTTCTGATATAATAAAGTTTGTTATAATTGACCCGGTTACAGCATGACTCAGAATAGCGGCTTCTTCCAGGCTGACTCATGATCCAGCAATAGTGTGTGAGCCGAGTGCCCGCTGCTGAACTCCGCCATGGAGGAGATTTATAAATAATCATTAATCTAATGTCAGATAAAGGAGGACTCCGGACACACAGCTAAATACAGGTTCATGGGGACTGCATCCAATGCCGGAGGATGCCAACTTCTGTTCTGCCAGTCTTATGATCTGGACACCCCTTCTAATATCTGTTCTGCCAGTTTTATGATCCAGACACCCCTTCTAATACAGTATCTGTTCTGCCAGTCTTATGATCTGGGCACCCCTTATAATATCTGTTCTGCCAGTCTTATGATCTGGGCACCCCTTCTAATATCTGTTCTGCCAGTCTTATGATCTGGGCACCCCTTCTAATATCTTTTCTGCCAGTCTTATGACCCAGACACCCCTTTTAATATCTATTCTGCCAGTCTTATGACCCAGACACCCCTTCTAATATCTATTCTGCCAGTCTTATGATCTGGGCACCCCTTCTAATATCAATTCTGCCAGTCTTATGATCTGGGCACCCCTTCTAATATCTATTCTGCCAGTCTTATGACCCAGACACCCCTTCTAATATCTATTCTGCCAGTCTTATGATCTGGGCACCCCTTCTAATATCTATTCTGCCAGTCTTATGATCTGGGCACCCCTTCTAATATCTATTCTGCCAGTCTTATGATCTGGACACCACTTCTAATATCTATTCTGCCAGTCTTATGATCTGGGCACCCCTTCTAATATCTATTCTGCCAGTTTTATGATCCAGACACCCCTTCTAATACAGTATCTGTTCTGCCAGTCTTATGATCTGGGCACCCCTTATAATATCTGTTCTGCCAGTCTTATGATCTGGGCACCCTTCTAATATCTGTTCTGCCAGTCTTATGATCTGGGCACCCCTTCTAATATCTTTTCTGTCAGTCTTATGACCCAGACACCCCTTTTAATATCTATTCTGCCAGTCTTATGACCCAGACATCCCTTCTAATATCTATTCTGCCAGTCTTATGATCTGGGCACCCCTTCTAATATCAATTCTGCCAGTCTTATGATCTGGGCACCCCTTCTAATATCTATTCTGCCAGTCTTATGACCCAGACACCCCTTCTAATATCTATTCTGCCAGTCTTATGATCTGGGCACCCCTTCTAATATCTATTCTGCCAGTCTTATGATCTGGGCACCCCTTCTAATATCTATTCTGCCAGTCTTATGATCTGGGCACCCCTTCTAATATCTATTCTGCCAGTCTTATGATCTGGACACCACTTCTAATATCTATTCTGCCAGTCTTATGACCCAGACACCCCTTCTAATATCTATTCTGCCAGTCTTATGATCCAGGCACCCCTTCTAATAGCTATTCTGCCAGTCTTATGATCTGGGCACCCCTTCTAATATCTATTCTGCCAGTCTTATGACCCAGACACCCCTTCTAATATCTATTCTGCCAGTCTTATGATCCAGGCACCCCTTCTAATAGCTATTCTGCCAGTCTTATGATCTGGACACCACTTCTAATATCTATTCTGCCAGTCTTATGACCCAGACACCCCTTCTAATATCTATTCTGCCAGTCTTATGATCCAGGCACCCCTTCTAATAGCTATTCTGCCAGTCTTATGATCTGGGCACCCCTTCTAATATCTATTCTGCCAGTCTTATGATCCAGACACCCCTTCTAATATCTATTCTGCCAGTCTTATGCCAGGCACCCCCCCCATGCTGTTTTCCGGTCAGTCCGGCACTTACCCCATCGTGGCAGGTAGCATGGTGCAGCAGCTCGCCTCCGAGTCCTCTCCTCCATGGCGGCTCCCAGCTCCTCCCCTCCTCCTAGGCATCCAATATGATCGCCTGTCCTTTCAGCCAATCGGGTAATGGGTGTCAAAAGCCGTTTCCTGATTGGCCAGGAGGAGGATCAGTGTTACAACAGTGAATATTGATTTGCTGTTGTAACACACCTGGGTGGGCTCGGAGCGCACTCTCTGCGACCCGAACCCACCCTAGATTGAAGCCTATTAAAGCCTCTGGCTCTAATCGGTGCTTCAAAAAACAGCCCCTCTGCATTGGAATCCATGCGCCGGTGTCCTGAAAGGGGCCGGACCCATGGATGGGGGGGGGGCGCCCATGTGCCCTTAAAGGACGGACCGCCTCCTTCTCTGTTCAGCCAGTCTTATGATTCCGGTACCCCCCAGACAGACCCTTCTCCTCCTCTGCAGACTACACTGCAATGTAAACCTTTGTGGTCTAGTGACAGAGAAGGAGCTCCATCAACCTGCTGATAAAATCCTCACTCTGCTCTCTTCTACCACTGATCGATGGACAGCACTGTGCAATGCACTGATCGATGGACAGCACTGTGCAATGCACTGATCGATGGACAGCACTGTGCAATGCACTGATCGATGGACAGCACTGTGCAATGCACTGATCGATGGACAGCACTGTGCAATGCACTGATCGACTTCCTGCGCTCTCCAAACACCCCCGTCCCCCCCCCGTCCCCCGTCCCCCATCTCTTTCCATTCCATGAGGCTGATATCAAGATTCAGATGCCTAAACACATAATAAAAATACTTAAACTGAAACACTAAAAAGTGATATAACCTTTACCATGGTATTACAATTTCAGAAGTATAGCGGGTAAGCTAGTAAAACCTGTGCTGTGGGGCAGAGCTGTGTAAATCTCAGAACTGGATGGACAGAAATCCTAATTCTTTGGCGGGTAAAACGGCTCTTGCACGTATTTAGCCGTTTTCCTGGAGTTCGGCTTCAATGAATCCATAACTGGAATAAATGGCAGTTTGTTTGGAGCTCAGCTTTTAATAATTCACAGGCACATCATAGCAGTGACAGTCTGTGCCTAGAGAATGGCTTCACCTCTTTATCAATATGGATTTCTTTGTATCAGGCTGTACTGAGTAAAGGCCGTAGCTGGGGCCTGCTGTGCTCTACCAATATAAAATCATATGTTCATTTCCACATTGTACTTCAGTTATTATTTCTAGACTTCTATCAATCTGAACAATCTTAAAGTTTGTAAACTTACATTGTGAAGATCCTCACACATCGGCTTCCCTGAATCCTGCGACCCGCACTCACTATGCCATGTGAGTAGGCACTGCTGTGTCACACAGAGCCCGCCTTCTGATCTACACAGGAGATGAGAGGAGGAGTTTCAGGAGGCGGAGTCGGTACAGGAATCACTGCTTGCAGGCAGCAAGTTACCATGGGACATGTAGTCCTTAGAAATGGAGGAAGAGCTGCAAAGCATGCAGGGGAACACAGGAGGTTGTGGAAAGAGGCAGCCAGCAGACAGGCAGCACATGCAAGTCGACCTTATAATTAACCACTTCAATACCGGGCACTTTCACCCACTTTCTGCCCAGGCCAATTTTTAGCGCTGTCACACTTGACACAATGACAGTTGTGCGCTCATGCAACGCCGTACCCAAATTAAATTTTTATCATTTTTTTTTTCACACAAATAGAGCTTTATTTTGGTGGTATTTAATCACCGCTGGGTTTTCTATTTTTTGCTAAACAAATAAAAAAAGACCGAAAATTAAAAAAAAAAAAAAAAAGGTTTCTTTCTGTCTGTTATAAAATTTTTAAATTTTTTTCCTTCTCTGATGGGCACTGATGAGACACTAATATGCAGCACTGATAGGTGGCACTGATGGGCACTGATGAGACACTTATATGCAGCACTGATAGGTGGCACTGATAGGTGGCACTGATGAGGTGGTACTACCCTGTTTCCCCCAAAATAAGACCTAGCGTGATTGTCGGTGACGGTTGCAATATAAGCCCTACCCCCCAAATAAGCCCTACCCTGTTTCCCTGATAATAAGCCCTACCCTGAAAATAAGACCTACAAGGACTTTAACTAGGGCTTATTTGGGGGGTAGGGCTTATATTGCAGCCATCACCGACCATCACGCTAGGTCTTATTTTAGGGGAAACAGGGTAATATGCAGCACTGATAGGCGGCACTGATGAGAACAGTTAGGCAGCACTGATAGG
The DNA here is from genome assembly GCA_037952835.1 of Lithobates septentrionalis. NCBI lineage: Eukaryota > Metazoa > Chordata > Amphibia > Anura > Ranidae > Lithobates > Lithobates septentrionalis. The sequence goes on from JBBDGP010000459.1 coordinate 5,325,720, forward strand.
CGGCACTGATGGTCACTGATGAGGAGGTACTAATATGCAGCACTGATAGGCGGCACTGATTTGCAGCACTGATGGGCACAGTTAGGCAGCACTGATAGGTGGTACTGCTGGGCACTGATAGGCGGCACTGATGGGCACTGATGAGGAGGGACTGATGGGCACTGATAGATGGCACTGATAGCAGCACTGATGAGGAGGCACTGACAGGCATTACTGATGGGCACTGCCATCCCTGGTGGGCACAGGTTGGCATCCCCGGTGGGCACTTGTGGGCATCCCTAAAGGGCCTGCACTGATAATCAATGCGCAGACCCCCCCCATCAGGAGAGCCGCTTGTCAGCGTGAATAGAGGTAAAGCCGATAACTGGCACTTCCTGGTTACGATATAATCAGCTGTGATTGGACACAGCTGATCACATGGTAAAGAACCTACGTCAGGGGCTCTTCACTAGGATCGGAGATGCGATGTGTCACAGCGACACACCACATTACCGATTTGCCACGCGAGCGGCTTATCCTGCTGGACGTCATATCACGCTCAGTCAGGATAACTGATCCCCACCCGGCCGTCATTCTGCTAGAGGCCGGGCGGGATGTGGTTAATGGGGTTGTAAACCCCAAATTAATTATTTTTTAAAATAACAAACATGTCTATACTTACCTGCTCTGTGCCATCGTTTTGCACAGAGCAGCCCCGATCCTCCCGCTTTCCCTGGATCAAAAACGCACCAAAAACGCATCAAAAAAGCACCTGGAACACATCCGGACTGCGTTTCTATGGTGTGAACTGGCCCTTAAATCATAATTTTTAAAGAGCAGCTGTCATCTCTGTCCCCCAGCGCCTCCTCCTCTGACCCGCTGGTGACTCACCGACAGTCCCGATCACTTTAATGGGATGGCTGGTGATGGGGCAGTGACGCAACAAGGTGAGGGACGTGGCGGCAGCAGGTGAGTGGATGTCCACTAACAGGCGCTGCCATGATGGATCTGAAATGACAGGTGCTCTTTACATGTAAGGACTCATTCTTGCTGGTAGTTAGAATCTTTAATATTTGCAAAAAAAATGAAGGTTTCCTATTTAGAATAATAAGCTGTCAGGTTAGTAAAACAGCGAGATCAGAACCGATTGAATCATACAGTTTGCAGTGTACATAGAGTTGCGAAATATTCCTGAAGGTTTATCTCATGGTTACTGTGACATTGTGTGAATGCATCAATGCATCGCATGTTATCCCAGCTTGCAGAGCTTGGATTTATTGAATGAGTTTACCAAAAATGTAAATATTGCAGAATATACAGTCTCATGCTACATAACTAAACTCCATTTCATGCTGAATAAACTAAATTATTAATGTATCTTAAATAGAAAAACTATCTTTAGATAGATTTTTACTCCAAAAGTGTTTTATTAAAATAAATTTGATTAAAAAAAAAAAATAGATTTAAATCTCAAAAATCTGATTTTTTTAAATCATTGATTTTTATCCACCCTGGCTTCCAATCATGTGACCACTTTGACAGCCTATCACGGTGATCATGTGATTGGGCTGTCCTTTCCACCCCCTGGGTGTAAAGACCTAGGTAACAAGTTGCCGACCAGCCGCGGCAGTTACACTGCGGCAAGTTGGCTTGGCCGTGCGAATCGACATACTGGTAAGTAGGTTCTGGCACTGGCTTTTGCGGGCGCGTGCCTAACCCGACTCGGTGTTCACCAGCCACCCGCGAACGGGAAAGAGAGCCAGAACGGGGATCTGTCGTAAACAAACAGATCCCCATTCTGACAGGGGAGGAGAGAGAGATTGTCTGTTCCTAGTGATCAGCGATCTTTCTCTACTCCCGGGCAGCCCACCACCACCGCCACACACAGTTAGAAACACCGCCCTAGGGAACACACTTAACCTCTTGATCGCCCCCTAGTGTTAACCCCTTCCCTGCCAGTATCATTTATACAGTGACAGTTCATTTTTATAGCACTGATCAGTTTATTGTTGTCACTGGTCCCCAAAAAGTGTCACTTGGGGTCAGATTTGTCCGCCGCAATGTCGCAGTCCCGCTAAAAATCGCTGCTATTACTAGTAAAAGCAATTTAAAAAATAAAAAGTCCCTAAATCTTTCCCATAGTTTGTTATAGTTTCTATAACTTTGGCGCAAACCAATCAATATACGCTTATTGCGATTTTATTTTTTTACCAAAAAAATATGTAGCAGAATACATATTGGCCTAAACCTGATGAAAAACATTTGTTTTTATGGGATTTTTTTTTCGATATGTATTATAACAGAAAGTAAAAAATATTATTTATTTATTTATTTTTCAAAATTGTCGCTCTTTTTTTGTTTATAGCGCAAGAAATAAAAACCACAGAGGTGATCAAATACCGCCAAAAGAAAGCTCTATTTGTGGGGGGAAAAAAAGGGACGTCAATTTTGTTTGGGTACAGCGCCGCAATTGTCCGTTAAAGCGACGCAGTGCCGTATCGCAAAAAATGGCCTGGTCAGGAAGGGGGTAAGTCCTTCCGAGGGCTGAAGTGGTTAAAGGGGTGCAGGGGCTGGGTTAGAAGTTTAAAGTGACACTAAAAGCCCTTTCACACTGAACCGCGCCAGGCGTCAGCGGAAAAGCGCCGCCATTTTTAGCGGCTCTATACCGTGGTTTTAGCGGCGCTTCTCGGATGCTTGCGGGGAGCTTTTAACCCCCGCTAGCGGCCGAAAAAGGGTTAAAATCGGCGCTGCCCCATTGATTTCAATGGCCAGGGGCGCTTTAGGAGCCGTGTATACCCACCTTAATAGGATGCATTAAGGTGAAAAAACACAAAGGTTTACAACCCCTTTAAGGATACAGACAGCAGAGTTTTAGTTTCACTTTAATACTTAAATCGGTTTTAAACCCAAAGCCAAAAATGTAATATATTACAGCTTACTAATCATTAGATGTGGTGGCTGCATTCATTTTCTTTTTTGTCTTTATTCCCCTTCGTTTTCACCTGGTGATCTGGTCAGTAACACACCTCCTGTATTAGTGAGACACAACTCTGGAGGAATGACCACAGGAGGCACAGCAGACCGCAGCATTGTCCGTCTGGGAGGGGGGGGGGGGTAGTGTTAAAAGTATTAGCAGATTTAGATACACTATCAAAACTGAAGCCAAGCTCCAGGTCACACTTTATAATCAGTTACAGCAGACAGTGTTTTCCTTTTGGGTGAACATAAAAAAATAAAAGCTGATTGCAGTGGCGTCGCTAGGGGGTGGCTTTTCGGGCTATAGCCCCGAGTCTCCGCAGGGGTCTTCAAGGGGAGGGGATGCTCTCTTGGGACCCTGATGTAAGAGGGGGCTCTCTGGGGACCCTTATGTTAAGTGGGAGGGCTCTCTTGGGACCCTGATGTAAGTGGGAGGGCTCTCTTGGGACCTTGATGTAAGGGGGGGGCTCTCTGGGGACCCTGATGTAAGTGGGGGGCTCTCTGGGGACCCTGATGTAAGTGGGGGGCTCTCTGGGGACCCTGATGTAAGTGGGGGGCTCTCTGGGGACCCTGATGTAAGTGGGGGGGCTCTCTGGGAACCCTGATGTAAGTGGGGGGGCTCTCTGGGGACCCTGATGTAAGTGGGGGGCTCTCTGGGGACCCTGATGTAAGTGGGGGGATCTCTAGGGACCCTGATGTAAGTGGGGGGCTCTCTGGGGACCCTGATGTAAGTGGGGGGATCTCTAGGGACCCTGATGTAAGTGGGGGGCTCTCTGGGGACCCTGATGTAAGTGGGGGGCTCTCTGGGGACCCTGATGTAAGTGGGGGGCTCTCTGGGGACCCTGATGTAAGTGGGGGGATCCCTAGGGACCCTGATGTAAGTGGGGGGCTCTCTGGAGACCCTGATGTAAGTGGGGGGCTCTCTGGGGACCCTGATGTAAGTGGGGGGCTCTCTGGGGACCCTGATGTAAGGGGGCTCTCTGGGAACCCTGATGTAAGGGGGAGGCTCTCTGGGAACCCTGATGTAAGGGGGAGGCTTTCTGGGGACCCTGATGTAAGGGGGGGGCTCTCTGGGAACCCTGATGTAAGGGGGAGGCTCTCTGGGGACCCTGATGTAAGGGGGAGGCTCTCTGGGGCCCCTGATGTAAGTGGGGGGCTCTCTGGGGACCCTGATGTAAGTGGGGGGCTCTCTGGGGACCCTGATGTAAGGGGGGGGGCTCTCTGGGAACCCTGATGTAAGGGGGAGGCTCTCTGGGGACCCTGATGTAAGGGGGAGGCTCTCTGGGGACCCTGATGTAAGGGGGAGGCTCTCTGGGGCCCCTGATGTAAGTGGGGGGCTCTCTGGGAACCCTGATGTAAGTGGGGGGCTCTCTGGGGACCCTGATGTAAGTGGGGGGCTCTCTGGGGACCCTGATGTAAGTGGGAGGGCTCTCTTGGGACCTTGATGTAAGGGGGGGGCTCTCTGGGGACCCTGATGTAAGTGGGGGCTCTCTGGGGACCCTGATGTAAGTGGGGGGCTCTCTGGGGACCCTGATGTAAGTGGGGGGCTCTCTGGGGACCCTGATGTAAGTGGGGGGGCTCTCTGGGAACCCTGATGTAAGTGGGGGGGCTCTCTGGGGACCCTGATGTAAGTGGGGGGCTCTCTGGGGACCCTGATGTAAGTGGGGGGATCTCTAGGGACCCTGATGTAAGTGGGGGGCTCTCTGGGGACCCTGATGTAAGTGGGGGGATCTCTAGGGACCCTGATGTAAGTGGGGGGCTCTCTGGGGACCCTGATGTAAGTGGGGGGCTCTCTGGGGACCCTGATGTAAGTGGGGGGCTCTCTGGGGACCCTGATGTAAGTGGGGGGATCCCTAGGGACCCTGATGTAAGTGGGGGGCTCTCTGGAGACCCTGATGTAAGTGGGGGGCTCTCTGGGGACCCTGATGTAAGTGGGGGGCTCTCTGGGGACCCTGATGTAAGGGGGCTCTCTGGGAACCCTGATGTAAGGGGGAGGCTCTCTGGGAACCCTGATGTAAGGGGGAGGCTCTCTGGGGACCCTGATGTAAGGGGGGGGGGGCTCTCTGGGAACCCTGATGTAAGGGGGAGGCTCTCTGGGGACCCTGATGTAAGGGGGAGGCTCTCTGGGGCCCCTGATGTAAGTGGGGGGCTCTCTGGGGACCCTGATGTAAGTGGGGGGGGCTCTCTGGGGACCCTGATGTAAGTGGGGGGGCTCTCTGGGGACCCTGATGTAAGTGGGGGGCTCTCTGGGGACCCTGATGTAAGGGGGGGGGCTCTCTGGGAACCCTGATGTAAGGGGGAGGCTCTCTGGGGACCCTGATGTAAGGGGGAGGCTCTCTGGGGACCCTGATGTAAGGGGGAGGCTCTCTGGGGCCCCTGATGTAAGTGGGGGGCTCTCTGGGAACCCTGATGTAAGGGGGAGGCTCTCTGGGAACCCTGATGTAAGGGGGGCTCTCTGGGGACCCTGATGTAAGGGGGGGCTCTCTGGGGACCGTGATGTAAGGGGGGGGTTCTCTGGGGATACACACACACACATATATATATACCCCTGCCCAAGTGTTTGACTTTCTTTACTATGCTGCTATGGGCTCCAGCCCCAGATCCTTTGTAGACCTAGCAACGCCCCTGATTGTCAGCATCCCTGTCAGTGTTGGGTGGTTTGTCTCATCCCTGTAACTGATACATCTGGAAGAGAGCTTGTGCTTTTGAAAAACAACAGACTTGTTGGATCACCAGATGAAATTAGAAGCCTAAAAAAAAAAAGAAAACAAATGCAGCCATCACATCTAAGAATTGGTAAGCTGCAATATAATAAATGTCTACTTTTAGGATTAATGCGGCTCTGGTGAAATGTCGATTTTTTTTTTTTTTTAAATGCAAGCAGTGTGAGTATCAGAATTTGACTGGATACTAGCCTCTTGCAGTCAGCGGTACAGCAAAGCTCAGACTGGGGGAGGGAAAAGCAGGGAGAAGAGGGCCGTTTAGGTGTTCTGCAATGGCAAGAAGCACGCCGATGGAAGGAGAGAGCAGAGTGGCAGAGAGATGAGCTCACCAGTTTGCTGATTCTCCTTTGACTGTCCATTTAGGACCTGTTAGGTGGAAGCAAAACTGCAGCAGAAAGCATGAGGTTCCCCTTCCTTAACCACAGGCAGGGCCATGCTGGCTGTGTGGCAGAGCTGTGCAAATTCCAGGAGTGGATGGACATAAACACTAATCCTTTGGCAGGCAAAACGGCTCCCTTACATGAATATTATCTGTGTATCTGGGGTTGGGTTTTAGTTTTTTGAACACTTGGTTCTCTTGTGTACAGACCCAATATATGGCGTCTATATTGTGGGAACGAGGACGTGATTGATTAATGGATCCAGGTGCGGACCGCATTGTGCGTTGTTGACGCTCTTGAACAACAGAGCTCTGCCAAAATATTCCTTTTCCTCTTCTTTTTGTTCTGGGCACAAGACGTATAAATATAGTCCGATCACCAGATAAGGCTTTTCGGGAAGATGAATGGCGCATTCGCTCGGACTTCGCACTGCGTAACGCCAACATCTGCTTCTCGTCTTCTGCGTCATATAAAAATGCGAGTAATCTGAGAAATAATGAGAGCCAAGCTGGCTGAGTCCAGGAAGTCGGTGTTGAGAAATCCAGCAGTCAGGAGGAACTTTCTAATCATGTAAACGTTGGAGGTTCGCGGCGCGCCGGGAGTCCAGCACTGGAGTGAGGAAGCCGGCAAAGTACTTCTGAATTGTCTGCAGTGTGTCGTAATATCTCCTTCCACTGAAGACCACAGCCTGACAGCCGGGACCCCCTACCACTGACACAACCAGGGTGTTTGTAAAATAGGGTAAACAAATTCCTCCCACTGGCCCTTTAAGAGATCATGTGATCACTGTGATGGGCCAGGCTTCTGATTAGACGGGTGCACTGCCGAAAAATGTGTTAGTTTTCGTTTCATTCATTTTTTTTTTTTTCGTTTTTTCAAGTCATTCGTTATGATCGCAATTCGTAAATTCGAAAATTCGTAATTTTGTAAATTTGAAAATTCATAAATTCAAAGCTTCGTAAATTCATAATTTTGAAAAATTAGTAAATTCGTAATTTCGAAAATGAGTAAATTTTAACATTCGTAAATCCGAAAATTTGTAAATTCGAATATCTGAAAATCCATAAATTCTTAATTTCGAGAATTTGAAAATTCAAAAATTCGAAAATCCGAAAATCCATAAAATCCGTAAATCTGTTAATTTGTAAATTTATAAATTCGAAAATTTGAAAATTCGAAAATAAGAAAATAAGAAAATAGTTTTCGTTTCGTTAATTTTTTTTTTTTTCGTTTTTTCAGGTCATTCATTATGATCACAATTCGTAAATTCGAAAATTCGTAATTTTGTAAATTTGAAAATTCATAAATTCAAAGCTTCGTAAATTCATAATTTTGAAAAATTAGTAAATTCGTAATTTCGAAAATTTGTAAATTCGAATATCTGAAAATCCATAAATTCTTAATTTCGAGAATTTGAAAATTCAAAAATTCGAAAATCCGAAAATCCATAAAATCCGTAAATCTGTTAATTTGTAAATTTATAAATTCGAAAATTTGAAAATTCGAAAATAAGAAAATAGTTTTCGTTTCGTTAATTTTTTTTTCTCGTTTTTTTAGGTCATTCATTATGATCGCAATTCGTAAATCCGAAAATTCGTAAATTTTAAAATTCATAAATTCAAAAATTCATAAATTCATAACTTCGAAAAATTAGTAAATTCGTCATTTCAAAAATGTGTAAACTTGAAAATTCGAAAATTCGTAAATTCGAAAATTTGAAAATCCGTAACTTCTTTATTTCGAGAATTCGAAAATTCGTAAATTCGAAAATTCAAAAATCCGAAACTCCGTAAATTTGTGAATTTGTGAATTTGTAAATTCGTAAATTCGAAAATTTGAAAATTCAAAAATAAGAAAATAAGAAAATAGTTTTCGTTTCGTTAATTTTTTTTTTCGTTTTTTCAGGTCATTTGTTATGATCGCAGTTCGTAAATTTGAAAATTCGTAATTTTGTAAATTCATAAATTCAAAAATTCGTAAATCCGAAAATTCGTAAATTCTTAATTTTGAAAATCTGTAAATTCGTAAATTTGAAAGTTTGAAAATTTGAAAATGAGAGAATTCGAAAATAAGAAAATCTGAAAATTCTAAATAATAACTAACTATTAAATTATAGGTATTGGAATTTCCTTTCAAATTTGGCTGTTAGTGAACGTAAAGAATACAAATTTATCCGAAGTTACAAATTATCCAAAATAACGAATGCCGCATCTAAACAAATAGAGCAGAATGAATTAATAATTAATAATAATAATTATTATTATTGTTAATTATTATTAATGATATGGCATTCGTTATTTCGGATAATTCGTAACTTCGGATAAATTTGTATTCGTTACGTTCACTAACAATCAAACTTGAAAGGAAAGTCAAATACTTATAATTTAATAGCTATTATTTCAGATTTTCGAATTCTCATGTTTTTGGATCTTTGAATTTTGCATTTCAAATTTACGAATTTTCAAATTTACGCATCTACGAATTTACGAATTTTCAAGTATTCAATATTACAAATTATGAGAAAAATTCGTAAAACGGGTTTTCATTCATTCGGATGTTTCCGAATTAACGAATTTGTCGAAATTTGTTAAAAAACAATTCGGAACGAAACGAATTGCACATGTCTACTTCTGATCATAGCTAGATGACCGACAGTGCAGTCGCAGTGCTGGGGGTGCTGAATGAGTGTGCTCCCAGCCCAACGCAGCAATGCCACTCAAAGACATAAAGACATCTGAGTGACAGCATGGTATAAACCCGGCCACCGACCATATCCACTTGACCTCTGAAAGATTTACCCCCACCCCTCCTGACCAGGCCATTTTTTTGCGATACGTCGCTGCGTTACTTTAACTGACGATTGCGCGGTCGTGCGACGCTGTACCCAAAAAAAAAAAAAGTATGTCTTTTTTCCCCCCCACAAATAGAGCTTTCTTTTGGTGGTATTTGATCACCTCTGCCGTTTTTTATTTTTCGTGCTATAAACAAAAAAAGATCGACAATTAAAAAAATAAAATTTTTTTTTACTTTCTGCTATAAAACACATCCAATAAAAAAAAATATAAAAAATCCAATTTCTTCATCAGTTTAGGCCAATATGTATTCTGCTACATGTTTTTGGTAAAAAAAAAATCCCAATAAGCGTATATTGATTGGTTTGCGCAAAAGTCATAGCGTCTACAAACTATGGGATATTTACTGGAATTTTTACTTTTTTTTTTATACTAGTAATGGCGGCAATCAGTGACTTATAGCGGAACTGCGATATTGCGGCGGACAGTCTGACACTTTTTTGGGACCAGTGACACTAATACAGTGATCGGTGCTAAAAATATGCACTGTCACTGTACAAAAGACACTGGCTAGGAAGGGGTTAAACATCTAGGGCGATCAAAGGGTTAACTGTGTGCCTAGCCAGTGTTTATGTGTACTGTATATTGTGCTTTTACTAGGGGAAGTGGTCGATTTCATCCCCTGCTTTGCAGGGAAAAAGAAATCTAGCACTTCCCCAATGATAGGACAGGCCTCTTGCCTTGTTTACATAAGAAGAACACTGTCCTGTGTGTTTTTTGGACGATCGGTGGGTGCTGGTGGTGACCTATTGGCCGGCACCTGCTGATCGACATATGCTGTGTTTAATCACAACACAGTGGGGCTGCCGGCGTTGCGCACATGCGCCCCCTACCCAGAGGTGAGGGATCACGTTCTAGGTGCCTGATCTGGTGCAGCAGGGCCACCTTGCCAGCGTATATCTAGGTTATACAATCGGCAAGCGGATATGCTTATATGTGGTAGACCAGTGGTGGGGTTTATACCATGCGGTCACCCATATACATTTGGCCAGCATCCAGTGTTGGGCTGGGAGCACACTCAGTCAGCACCTGCAGGACTGTGATTGCTTGACTTAAAGGAAATAAACACGCAACAGAGATCAGATAATCTTAGCTATGTGCCTTAAAGGGGTAGTTCGCGTTTGCCAAAAAACTGCCTATGCAGGTAAGGGGCACTTATAGATAAAACCACACTGTGCAGCTTTGACCAAAGCTGAATAATGCCCTTGCTATCAGTGTAGGCCATTTTCATACCTCATGAAGTCTAGTCAAAAAAATCCCAGAGAATACATATTCCAATCCTGCCTTGTTGCTTGGACGTTGCTAAGACACCCCCAGCTATTAGTGCTCACCCCCATCACCACAGGAGTGAGCTCTCAAATGTGTGGTTCACCATCTCTTCCATCACAGCTCTGCTGAGCTCTGAGCTACTGCAACAGGGGAAAGGGAGCGCATGTGAGGGGGTTTGAATTGGAGAAAAAGGACACTTTTTAGATGGTGGAGCAGCAATGGCTGGGAGCGACTTCGCGACATCCTAACAACAAGGCAGGGTGGGGATGGAATCTCTGGGAGTTTTTCCTCTAGGTTTTGGGAGGTGCGTAAATGGACTACACCTACAGCAATGACAATATTCAACTTTAGTCAATGCTGCACAGTTTGTTTTTATCTGCAGACATGCTACAATAGATGATCAAAGACTGGAGACATGCTACAGAAGATAGCCAAAGACTGGAGACATGCTACAGAAGATAGCCAAAGACTGGAGACATGCTACAGAAGATGGCCAAAGACTGGAGATATGCTACAGAAGATGGCCAAAGACTGGGGATATGCTACATAAGATGGCCAAAGACTGGAGATATGCTACAGACAATGGCCAAAGACTGGAGACATGCTACAGAAGATAGCCAAAGACTGGAGACATGCTACATAAGATGGCCAAAGACTGGAGATATGCTACAGACAATGGCCAAAGACTGGACACATGCTACAAGAGGTGATCAAAGACTGGAGACATGCTACATAAGATGGCCAAAGACTGGAGACATGCTACAGAAGATGGCCAAAGACTCGAGACATGCCACAGAAGATGGCCAAAAACTGGAGACATGCCACAGAAGATGGCCAAAGTTTGGAGGCATGCTACAGAACATGGTCAGATACTTTGGACATGTTTCAAGAGATGGTCAGAAACTGCAGACATTCTGCAAGAGATGGCCAAAGACTGGAGACATGCTACAGAAGATGGCCAAAGACTGGAGACATGCTACAGACAATGGCCAAAGACTGGAGACATACTACAGACAATGGCCAAAGACTGGAGACATGCTACAGAAGATGGCCAAAGACTGGAGACATGCTACAGACAATGGCCAAAGACTGGAGACATACTACAGACAATGGCCAAAGACTGGAGACATACTACAGACAATGGCCAAAGACTGGAGACATGCTACAGAAGAGCGCCAAAGACTGGAGACATGCTACAGAAGATGGCCAGAAGATGGCCAAAGACTGGAGACATGCTACATAAGATGGCCAAAGACTGGAGATATGCTACAGAAGATGGCCAAAGACTGGAGACATGCCACACAAGATGGCCAAAGTCTGGAGGCATACTACAGAACATGGTCAGGTACTTTGGACATGTTTCAAGAGATGGTCAGAAACTACAGACATTCTGCAAGAGATAGTCAAAGACTTGAGACATGCTACAGAAGATGGCCAAAGATTGCGAGCATGATAAAGGAGACGTCAGAGACTGCAGACATACCACAAGAGATGGTCAAAGACTGGAGGCACGCTACAGGAGATAGTCAAAACGTGCAGATATTCTACAAGGGGTGATGAAAGACTGGAGACATGGCACAGGAAAAGGTTGAAGACTGCACAAGCTATAGGAGATGGTCAGAGACTATAGACATGTTTCAAGAGATGGTCAAAAACTGCAGAGATGCTACAAGAGATGGTCAAAGACTGGAGACATGCTATTGGAGATGGTCAGAGATTGTGGTCATGTTTCAAGAGATGGTCATAGACTGTACACATGCTACAAGAGATAGTCAAAGACTAGAGGCATGCTACAGAAGAAGGTTTAGAAACTTTAGACAAGCAACAGGAGATGGTCAACGACTGCAGACATGCCACAAGAGATGTCAAAGACTAGAGACATGCTACAGAAGATGGACAGAGATTGGAGACACGCTACAGGAGTTGGGACATGTGGTCTGGGACAGAGACAATGGACATGTTTCAAGAGATGGTAAAAAACTGCAGAGATGCTACAAGATTTGGTCAAAGACTACAGACACGCTACAGAAGATGGCCAGCTGCAGGCATGCTACATGAGGAGGTCAGAAAGTGCAGATATTCTACAAGAGATAATGAAAGACTGCAGACATGCTACAGGAGATAATCGAAGACTGCACAAGCTAAAGGAGAATGTCAGAGACTATAGATATTTTTCAAGAGATGGTCAGGGACTGCGGACATGCTACAAGAGATGATTAAAGACTGTAGACAGGCAACAGGAGATGGCCATGGACTATGGAAATGTTTCAAAAGGTGGTCAAAGGCTGGAGACATTCTACAAGAGATGGTCAGAGACTATGGACATGTTTCAAGAGATGGCTAAAGACTGCAGACATGATACAGAAGATGGCCAGCTGCAGGCATGCTACATGAGGAGGTCAGAAAGTGCAGATATTCTACAAGAGATAATGAAAGACTTCAGACATGCTACAGGAGATAATCGAAGACTGCACAAGCTAAAGGAGAATGTCAGAGACTATAGATATTTTTCAAGAGATGGTCAGGGACTGCGGACATGCTACAAGAGATGATTAAAGACTGTAGACAGGCAACAGGAGATGGCCATGGACTATGGAAATGTTTCAAAAGGTGGTCAAAGGCTGGAGACATTCTACAAGAGATGGTCAGAGACTATGGACATGTTTCAAGAGATGGCTAAAGACTGCAGACATGATACAGGAAATGGTCAGAGACTGAGTATGTGTTTCAGTCATAGACTGGAGAAAATATGTATAAGACTGCTTAGAGGCCATCACTACTAAAGCCCCCTTAAAAATGCCTTGTGCCGCATTAAGGCCTGGTTCACACCTATGCGTTTATTAGTGCTTTTTGCAGAAATGCATGCTTTTTTTTAGATGCTGCATTTTGGGGAAAGGTCATGGACTTTTTTAGGCACAAAATGATGTGTTTTTGGTTTGATAGACTTCAGTGGAGAAGCTGCAGAAACGCATGTAGCGCTCAAAAACACTCAAGCTCAAGTAAAGCAAATGGAACCTTTGGCTCCACCCAGTGGTGGCCTGTCCCTTAGGGGCGCATGGGCGCCACCTCCCAATCCATGCATCCGGCCCTCTGATCTACATGCCGGGCGCATGGGTTCCAATGGGGTTTTTTTTTTTTTTAAGCACCTGATTAAAGCCAGAGGCTCTAATAGGCTTCAAAAAAGGGTGGGCTCGGGGCACAGAGCACTGCACCCAAAGCCCACCCAGTTGTGTGACAATAGTGAATGAATATTCGCTATTGTAACACTGATTCTCCTCCCGGCCATTCAGGAAGCGGGTCATGAGACCCCTCACCCGATTGAGACGCAGGGGAAGCGAGGAAGCAGCTGGAGAGAAGCGACGCCGCACGCTGCCCGGAGCCCTGCCACCGAGATGGGGTAAGTGTGGTTGATGTTTGCCATCCATGACCCGCCCGACCGGGTGGTGGAAGAGGGTGGATCGTTTGCCGCCCCCCTAAAAAAAAAAAAAAACACCAGCCGCCACTGTCTCCACCATAGGCATGTAGTCTGTGCTATGCAACAATTTTATTTCCGGGTGGAGTCCTCCTTTAAGATAAACTCTCTGACCTTTTTTTTATGCAACATAAGCCGCAAAGCCTTTCTGTCATTTGCATCTGCACTGGGTTGACCTTGTAAAATGAAAACCCGCGCTCCGTGCCCAGTCACAATGTAATTATTATGGAGGCTCCTCCGGTGCTGAATCTGGCCGTCTGTGAAGCTGCAGCCCGAAGTGACTCGGAGAGGCGAGGAAATGAGAATCTCTTCCCACAGCCGACTCTATAATTATATGTCAGGGTGATGTACTGCCGCTGATTGTCATACAATAGGCAGCGGGCACAGCTCAGCGTAATGTCACAACATGTTATATGTAATTATAGGATGGGAGAACACGGATTGTGACTAATGTTTAGAAGCGATGGGCGGAAAGTGGTGTGTGAGGCTTCTTTTATTGGAGAAAAGTGATGTCTCTCACGGTAACCAATCAGATAATGGAAAATGGCAAAAGCAGGAATATGATTGGTCTATTTGTATCATTAGTGTTACAAATATTATTTAAAAAGCAACCATGTAAGTATTTCTAAACCCAAGTACAAAGGTGTCATATGGTGCACATTACCAGGCCTCAGAGGTGACGACTGCATTCGTTTCCTTTTTTGCAGGTGTCCAGCAGAGTTCTCCCCTACATTTAGGAGTGTCCAGCAGAGTCCCCCCCCCCAATCCACCAATCAATGTGTGCCCAGCAGAGTCCCCCCTTACATCTAGGGATTCCCATCCGAGTTCCCCTTTACATTTAGGAGTGTCCAGCAGAGTCCCCCTTTACATCCAGGAATTCCCATCAGAGTTCCCTTTTACATCTAGGAGTGTCCAGCAGAGTTCCCCCCCCCCCCTTGCATCCAAGAGTACCCATCAGAGTATCCCCCCACCACCACATCTAGGAGTGTCCAGCAGAGTCCCCCTTTACATCCAGGAGTTCTCAAGATCAAGGTCCACAAGATATATCGGATGCTAGGTCCACAAGATATAGCGGATGCTAGGTCCACAAGATATATCGGATGCTAGGTCCACAAGATATATCGGATGCTAGGTCCACATGATATATTGGATGCTAGGTCCACAAGATATATCGGATGCTAGGTCCACAAGATATAGCGGATGCTAGGTCCACATGATATATCGGATGCTAGGTCCACAAGTTATATCGGATGCTAGGTCCACAAGATATATCGGATGCTAGGTCCACAAGATATATCGGATGCTAGGTCCACATGATATATCGGATGCTAGGTCCACATGATATATCGGATGCTAGGTCCACAAGATATATCGGATGCTAGGTCCACAAGATATATCAGATGCTAGGTCCACATGATATATCGGATGCTAGGTCCACAAGATATATCAGATGCTAGGTCCACGTGATATATCGGATGCTAGGTCCACATGATATATCGGATGCTAGGTCCACAAGATATATCGGATGCTAGGTCCACATGATATATCGGATGCTAGGTCCACAAGATATATCGGATGCTAGGTCCACATGATATATCGGATGCTAGGTCCACAAGATATAGCGGATGCTAGGTCCACATGATATATCGGATGCTAGGTCCACAAGATATAGCGGATGCTAGGTCCACATGATATATCGGATGCTAGGTCCACAAGATATATCAGATGCTAGGTCCACAAGATATAGCGGATGCTAGGTCCACATGATATATCGGATGCTAGGTCCACAAGATATATCAGATGCTAGGTCCACATGATATATCGGATGCTAGGTCCACAAGATATATCGGATGCTAGGTCCACATGATATATCGGATGCTAGGTCCACATGATATATCGGATGCTAGGTCCACAAGATATAGCGGATGCTAGGTCCACAAGATATATCAGATGCTAGGTCCACATGATATATCGGATGCTAGGTCCACAAGATATATCAGATGCTAGGTCCACATGATATATCGGATGCTAGGTCCACATGATATATCGGATGCTAGGTCCACATGATATATCGGATGCTAGGTCCACAAGATATAGCGGATGCTAGGTCCACATGATATATCGGATGCTAGGTCCACATGATATATCGGATGCTAGGTCCACAAGATATAGCGGATGCTAGGTCCACAAGATATATCGGATGCTAGGTCCACAAGATATATCAGATGCTAGGTCCACATGATATATCGGATGCTAGGTCCACAAGATATAGCGGATGCTAGGTCCACATGATATATCGGATGCTAGGTCCACATGATATATCGGATGCTAGGTCCACATGATATATTGGATGCTAGGTCCACAAGATATAGCGGATGCTAGGTCCACATGATATATCGGATGCTAGGTCCACATGATATATCGGATGCTAGGTCCACAAGATATATCGGATGCTAGGTCCACATGATATATCGGATGCTAGGTCCACAAGATATATCGGATGCTAGGTCCACATGATATATCGGATGGTAGGTCCACAAGATATATCGGATGCTAGGTCCACATGATATATCGGATGCTAGGTCCACATGATATATCGGATGCTAGGTCCACATGATATATCGGATGCTATGTCCAAAAGATATATCGGATGCTAGGTCCACATGATATATCGGATGCTAGGTCCACAAGATATATCGGATGCTAGGTCCACATGATATATTGGATGCTAGGACTACATGATATATCGGATGCTAGGTCCACATGATATATCGGATGCTAGGTCCACAAGATATATCGGATGCTAGGTCCACATGATATATTGGATACTAGGTCCACATGATATATCGGATGCTAGGTCCACAAGATATATCGGATGCTAGGTCCTCATGATATATCGGATGCTAGGTCCACAAGATATATCAGATGCTAGGTCCACATGATATATCGGATGCTAGGTCCACATGATATATCGGATGCTAGGTCCACATGATATATTGGATGCTAGGTCCACATGATATATCGGATGCTAGGTCCACATGATATATCGGATGCTAGGTCCACAAGATATATCGGATGCTAGGTCCACATGATATATCGGATGCTAGGTCCACATGATATATCGGATGCTAGGTCCTCATGATATATCGGATGCTAGGTCCACAAGATATATCGGATGCTAGGTCCACATGATATATCGGATGCTAGGTCCTCATGATATATCGGATGCTAGGTCCACAAGATATATCGGATGCTAGGTCCACAAGATATATCGGATGCTAGGTCCACATGATATATCGGATGCTAGGTCCACATGATATATCGGATGCTAGGTCCACATGATATATCGGATGCTAGGTCCTCATGATATATCGGATGCTAGGTCCACATGATATATCGGATGCTAGGTCCTCATGATATATCGGATGCTAGGTCCACAAGATATATCGGATGCTAGGTCCACAAGATATATCGGATGCTAGGTCCACATGATATATTGGATGCTAGGTCCACAAGATATATTGGATGCTAGGTCCACAAGATATATCAGATGCTAGGTCCACAAGATATATCAGATGCTAGGTCCACAAGATATATCGGATGCTAGGTCCACAAGATATATCAGATGCTAGGTCCACAAGATATATCGGATGCTAGGTCCACAAGATATATCAGATGCTAGGTCCACAAGATATATCGGATGCTAGGTCCACAAGATATATCGGATGCTAGGTCCACATGATATATTGGATGCTAGGTCCACATGATATATCGGATGCTAGGTCCACATGATATATCGGATGCTAGGTCCACATGATATATCGGATGCTAGGTCCACATGATATATCGGATGCTAGGTCCACATGATATATTGGATGCTAGGTCCACATGATATATCGGATGCTAGGTCCACAAGATATATTGGATGCTAGGTCCACATGATATATCGGATGCTAGGTCCACAAGATATATCGGATGCTAGGTCCACATGATATATTGGATGCTAGGTCCACATGATATATCGGATGCTAGGTCCACATGATATATCGGATGCTAGGTCCACAAGATATATCGGATGCTAGGTCCACAAGATATATCGGATGCTAGGTTCACAAGATATATCGGATGCTAGGTCCACAAGATATATCGGATGCTAGGTCCACATGATATATCGGATGCTAGGTTCACAAGATATATCGGATGCTAGGTCCACATGATATATCGGATGCTAGGTCCTCATGATATATCGGATGCTAGGTCCACAAGATATATCGGATGCTAGGTTCACAAGATATATCGGATGCTAGGTCCACATGATATATCGGGATGCTAGGTCCTCATGATATATCGGATGCTAGGTCCACAAGATATATCGGATGCTAGGTTCACAAGATATATCGGATACTATGTCCACAAGATATATCGGATGCTAGGTCCACATGATATATTGGATGCTAGGTCCACATGATATATCGGATGCTAGGTCCACAAGATATAGCGGATGCTAGGTCAACAAGATATAGCGGATGCTAGGTCCACAAGATATATCGGATGCTAGGTCCACAAGATATATCGGATGCTAGGTCCACATGATATATCGGATGCTAGGTCCACATGATATATCGGATGCTAGGTTCACAAGATATATCGGATGCTAGGTCCACAAGATATATCGGATGCTAGGTTCACAAGATATATCGGATGCTAGGTCCACATGATATATCGGATGCTAGGTCCACATGATATATCGGATGCTAGGTCCACAAGATATATCGGATGCTAGGTCCACAAGATATATCGGATGCTAGGTCCACAAGATATATCGGATGCTAGGTCCACAAGATATATCGGATGCTAGGTCCACAAGATATATCGGATGCTAGGTTCACAAGATATATCGGATGCTAGGTCCACAAGATATATCGGATGCTAGGTCCACAAGATATATCGGATGCTAGGTCCACAAGATATATCGGATGCTAGGTTCACAAGATATATCGGATGCTAGGTCCACAAGATATATCGGATGCTAGGTCCACATGATATATCGGATGCTAGGTCCACAAGATATATCGGATGCTAGGTCCACAAGATATATCAGATGCTAGGTCCACAAGATATATCGGATGCTAGGTCCACAAGATATATCGGATGCTAGGTCCACATGATATATTGGATGCTAGGTCCACATGATATATCGGATGCTAGGTCCACATGATATATCGGATGCTAGGTCCACATGATATATCGGATGCTAGGTCCACATGATATATCGGATGCTAGGTCCACATGATATATTGGATGCTAGGTCCACATGATATATCGGATGCTAGGTCCACAAGATATATTGGATGCTAGGTCCACATGATATATCGGATGCTAGGTCCACAAGATATATCGGATGCTAGGTCCACATGATATATTGGATGCTAGGTCCAACATGATATATCGGATGCTAGGTCCACATGATATATCGGATGCTAGGTCCACAAGATATATCGGATGCTAGGTCCACAAGATATATCGGATGCTAGGTTCACAAGATATATCGGATGCTAGGTCCACAAGATATATCGGATGCTAGGTCCACATGATATATCGGATGCTAGGTTCACAAGATATATCGGATGCTAGGTCCACATGATATATCGGATGCTAGGTCCTCATGATATATCGGATGCTAGGTCCACAAGATATATCGGATGCTAGGTTCACAAGATATATCGGATGCTAGGTCCACATGATATATCGGATGCTAGGTCCTCATGATATATCGGATGCTAGGTCCACAAGATATATCGGATGCTAGGTTCACAAGATATATCGGATACTATGTCCACAAGATATATCGGATGCTAGGTCCACATGATATATTGGATGCTAGGTCCACATGATATATCGGATGCTAGGTCCACATGATATATCGGATGCTAGGTCAACAAGATATAGCGGATGCTAGGTCCACAAGATATATCGGATGCTAGGTCCACAAGATATATCGGATGCTAGGTCCACATGATATATCGGATGCTAGGTCCACATGATATATCGGATGCTAGGTTCACAAGATATATCGGATGCTAGGTCCACAAGATATATCGGATGCTAGGTTCACAAGATATATCGGATGCTAGGTCCACATGATATATCGGATGCTAGGTCCACATGATATATCGGATGCTAGGTCCACATGATATATCGGATGCTAGGTCCACATGATATATCGGATGCTAGGTCCACAAGATATATCGGATGCTAGGTCCACATGATATATCGGATGCTAGGTCCACAAGATATAGCGGATGCTAGGTCCACAAGATATATCGGATGCTAGGTCCACAAGATATATCAGATGCTATGTCCACACAATATATCCGATGCTAGGTCCACTTTAAGAGAGAGCTTTACCCCAAGACATCTATGGGAGCCATGGGCCGTACTAGTTATTCTGGTTATGACGCGTCCGCTCAGCGCAGAAAACCCTTGGATTCAACACAAGTTTAAATTAGCCAGAGCGACTTCACATGACGGTGCTTCAAGCCAATTATCTGTAAGTGATAATTAACGTCAACTTCTATCCATAACCTGCACACAGCAACATGTTCCTAATTGCCGGGATCTGGCTCTGCGTGCGTGAGAAATGCCTCCTCTCCATCGCTCTTGTGCAATTCCCCGCCTGTTAAGTGAAAGTAGGGCAACAACGAGGTGCCAATGACTTCGCTCCCCGTCTGGAGAGAACAGAGAAAAGAAAATTTAACGAGCCAATAAAGACGAGCGCCTAAGAATAGGTTTAAATTGTGTCGGCTGTTTTCTGCTGTTATCAGGACAAGCGCACCTTTTATAATAAACAAAAAAAAATGAAAGGCTGCTCCCTCTTCCAGGCTGACATCATACCTAATAGAACGGCTTCTATAAAGTTAAAGCTTTCTGTGTTGTCTGGGAATGCATAGATAAACAGAAGAGATGCAGAATGAAGGCATGCTGGTTTCTTTTAGCTACAAAAGTCCATGTGACCTCATTTGAGAAGGCTTTTAAGCTTTGTTCACCCACATAAGGATGCACAGGTGTTCCATGCATCCCCATGCAGGCAGTCCCATTGATGTCAATTGGGATGCAGCAGCTGCATGAACACAGCCGCTGCTCCCAATTTGACAGCTGTGCAGGTGCACCAGCACGGATGTCAGACTGGGAGCAGTGGTTGTGTCTGTGCAACCGCTGCTTCCCAATTAGAGACGAGAGGACGCTGCACACCACCAGACTTCTACGATTAATCCGTGATGGGTGGGACGAAACGCGCCAGAACATTCCCTGGCTGTGTCTGTGCAACTGCTGCTTCCCAATTAGAGACAAGAAGACGTCGAACCCCACCAGACATCTACAATTAATCCCCGGTGGGCAGGGCAAAATACATCAGAACATGGTATGGCTGTGTCTGTGCAACCGCTGCTTCCCAATTAGAGACTAGAAGACGCTGCACACCACCAGACCGCTACGATTAATCCGTGATGGGTGGGGCGAAATGCGCCAGCACATGCCCTGGCTGTGTCTGTGCAACCGCTGCTTCCCAATCAGAGACAAGAAGATGTCGCACACCACCAAACCTCTACAATTAATCCCCCCGGTGGGCAGGGCGTAATGCGTGGCTTAGGAGGAGTCACAGGCTGAGGCCATTCACATCTCTCTCCACCAGATGAGCTGGCAGTGTGGGGCATCCTCTTGTCTATATATGTTCCAGTGCTGTCTGGATTAGGCACTTAAAGAAAGTGTTTCCACCGCTCAGGCTGACACTGACCCAGGTGTAAGTGGAAGTTTCAGAGCAGAAGAGCTCCAGGTGCTGGCTGAATGCTAAGCAAAGCAGGCTTGAATGGAGGAGAAGATTTGGATGCCGCACACCGGATGTAGTCAAAAAACTTCACTTTATTGAAAAAATGGGATCATCAAAATAACAAGACTGTCATGCAGAAAGTACAGGTAAGCTGACGCGTTTCGCACTCAGGACTGAGTGCTTACTCATAGCTCCAGCTCCAGCTATGAGTAAGCACTCAGTCCTGAGTGCGAAACGCGTCAGCTTATCTGTACTTTCTGCATGACAGTCTTGTTATTTTGATGATCCCATTTTTTCAATAAAGTGAAGTTTTTTGACTACATCCGGTGTGCGGCATCCAAATCTTCTCCTCCATTCAAGCCTGGATTAGGCACTTGACAGTGTGCACCCATTTAATACTGTGAGACACCGGACTTGCATGCTACTAGAACCCCTAGAGCAGCACTAAAACATATTGCATATGGCATTGTGTGCTACTTTCCTATTGACATCAATGGGACTACCTGCAGGGAATGCATGGAACACCTGTGCATCTCCGTGTGGGCAAACATGGCCTTCGAACGGGTGTACGCTTAAGTACACCTGTGTGACTGAAGCCTAATTAAAGAGATACTAAGGCTGATTTACTATGGGTCAGTTCACGAGGGTGGCAAAGGGGCAGTAAAAAAAAGCGATCTGCGGTTTTCCCACCCCCTTCGACTACCCACCTAAATCCTAACATTGCGAGTGGAATGGTGTAAGACACAATCCATGACTACAATGCTTAACTTTGCCGCCACAACTCAGCTTGCAGAGTTTGACAGGCGGCAGGTCATACACAGAGGCAGAAGGAGGTGAAGGGGTTAATGTACAGGTGATCTACAGTGGGAGGATGGAGAGGAAGGGGCTACTATGCAGGCTATATCTGGGGTGACGTTTATAAACTGCACTCTGGAAATAGACGTCTACCTCCCTGTTTTTTTTTTTTTTACACTATGGCAGTAGGAAGGCGGCTAACCACTTGACCTCGAGAAGATTTATTCCCCTTCATGACCAGTCCATTTTTTTCTATACGGCACTGCCAATTGCAAGGTCATGCAATGCTGTACACAAATGTAGCCCTTGTTGGTTGCTTAGAATTGCATGTTCATCTGCGCCGCTTTGCCCCTGTAAGCTTTCCAGCCCTCCTGACACTCTAGGTTCAGACATGTTGTTGGTACCTTTTAAATAACACATGAACACAATGCAGATTGTTTAGCTCTCTCTGATTTTACTCGTACAAAGGGAGAGACTTGTAACAGGGTAAGAGTCAGCTAAGTCTTGGGTAACAGCCAAAACTCAGCTGAAAAGGTTCCCTGAGGCAACTATATAACAACTTGGAATTTACAGATGTAAATATCAATGTATATTGGAAACAGACAAAAAAGGAATGAATATCTAAGGAAAATTACAAGTTGCGGTATCTACTATCACTGCTAAAAGGAAACCCCAGGGTTGCCTATTATACCTTTAATCCTAATGAGAGACTGGGTATTCTAGATCTTAGGGGTATGTCCCTTTAAATAGCAATAGGATAACAGTGTCCAGGATGCAAGGCCTTGCAATGATCTTCACCGGCAAGTTGGAGCTCATAAAACAAGAATCCTGAGTGTGGCACAGTGATGTGTAATCAAAGCAAATACTTGTGCCTAGCTAATTGTAATCCTCAGAGTAATTCCAGGTGTAAGGTGTCTGTATACAGTGTTCTGTGAGATAAGTTAAGGCAATTCCAGGTGTGGGATGTCTATATACAGTGTTCTGTGATGCATCGGTTGATGACGTCACAAGGTTGCCACCGTACTTTCCGGTAAAATCCACCTTACAGCATCTCTCAAATATGTACTATACCCCAATGCTCTGCCACAGTGCCCACCTCACAGGGCCCCTCACCTACCCACTCCAATCCTTTGGTCAATGCCAGCCTACTCCTACAAGCATCTTCAACCCACCTCACACCTCTACTGTGCCACAGTGCTTCCAACTTCCCTCATTCACCACATACAGCCCCCCTCAACCACCCCCTTTTTCTGCCACACTGTCGCCAACTCCCCCACCTCAACACCTCCCACCATAGTGCCCACCCCACACCATTTCTCACAACTCACCTTTCACACCCCCTGCTCTGCCACAGTGCCTACATCTCCCACCTCACCAGCCCCCTGCCACAGTACCCTCCTCATGCCTCTGGCCAAAGTGCCTCTTATAGAGCAAAGAGCATCTTATACCCACTTCATCCCCCTACTCTGCCACTGTGCTTCCAATTTCACCCACTCATATCACCTAGCCACAGCACCCTTCCCTATTCACCTCACCCTCCTGGTCATGGTGCCTTCCACTCACTTCACCCTCTGGTCACAGCACCTGAAAGCCACCTCGCTCTTCTGCCACAATGCCTTCCATCCAAATCCCTCTCACCATAGAGCCATCCACTCATCTCACAGCACCCCTCAACCACCAACCTCCCCAGTCACAGCACCTCCACCAACTTCTACCCACCCTTCCCGGTCAGAGCACCTGACACCTACATTATTCCACACCACAGCACCCCCAACCACATAAACCCTTCCACCACTACTTGAACCTCCCTGTTTAAAGCACCTGCCACCACCTTATCCCCCCTTAGTACCTCCAAAACACCACCTCACCAACCCTCCTCCACAGCGCCCATTTGGACCAGGCCAGGCTCCAACTCACCAACAGGCTGAGGGAGGGGTGGTGTGTGTGGGGGTAGGTGGACTGATGGGGTTTGGTCAAATGTTAGGAAGGGTTTTGGGGGGGGGGGGGGGGGGTGTTAAGGAGGGCAGAAGGGTTGAAAGAATGGCTGAGTGTGCGGGGAGGTGGGCTTAGTTTCCAAATACTGCACTGTGCTGTACAATGTGTTCAATTTGGTTTTATTGGCTTATTTATTATCCTCTTTTTTTTTTATTCTTTATGGCAGTTCATTCTGTACTCTGGAAAGGTCCTGCTGTCTCCCCTGCACAAACGGGTACACCTTCACCCCACAATTTATAGTCAAGCATACACACAGATGGGTCATCATGAAAAGATGTATAGAATATACTGTAGTCCCCAAAAAGTCTGTTTACAAGCTCTTTTTAGCCCTTGCAAGCCCAAGCTGGACCACTGTAACCATGTAAAAGATGCTATACCTGGAATTCTTCATTAAAGTAAATCTTTTACTTTGCAGGTGAGCTCTGATGAAGGAGGAATGTGTGAACCCCCAAAATGCATTGATTCATTTATATCAATGATCATCCAATAAAATTCGTTTTTCGGGTCATTCATTATGATCATAATTTGTAAATTCGTAAATTTGAAAATTCATACATTCGTAAATATGAAAATCCGAAAATAAGAAAGAAAATCCGAAAAGGAGAATTAACCAAAAAAAAAAAGGTTAATTAAATCCACAAGGGACTTTTTTTTACCACTACTATTCCTTAAGATTGGTTTTTAAAATTTACAAATGCAGCAATTTATAATCTGGATGAAAGGTTTAGCACTGGAATTGAAAGATAAAAAGTGCATTGTATGTACATTTATATAGATTAGACCGAAATGAGGGACAAATGAGGAGGAATGAGGGACATTGCTCCAAATCAGGGACAGTCCCTCGAAATCAGGGATAGTTGGGAGCTATGCACACGCACCTCCCCCACACAGTTAGTAAGCACATTTTAGGAACACATTTAACCCTTTGATCGCCCCCTGATGTTAATCCCTTCCCAGCCAGTGTCATTAGCACAGTGACAGTGTATATTTTTTAGCACTGATCACTGTATTGGTGTCACTAGTCCCCAAGAAAGTGTCACTTAGTGTCTGATTTGTCCGCCACAATTTTGCAGTCCCGCTATAAGTCGCTGATCACCATCATTACCAGTAAAAAAAAAAATACATAAAAATTCCATAAATATATCCCATAGTTTGTAGACGCTATAACTTTTGCGCAAACCAATCAATATACGCTTATTGGGATTTTCTTTTTACCAAAAATATGTAGCAGAATACATATTGGCCTAAATTGATGAAGAAATTTGATTTTTTTTTTTACATTTTTTATTGAATATGTTTTATAGCAAAAGTAAAAAAATTTTTTTTTTTTTTTCAAAATTGTCACTCTTTTTTTGCTAATAGCACAAAAAATAAAAAACGCAGAGGTGATCAAATACCACCAAAAGAAAGCTCTATTTGTGGGAAAAAAAGGACATCAATGTTATTTAGGTACAGCATTGCTCATTAAACGATTGCAGTGCTGTATCGCAAAAAAAAATGGCCTGGCCATGAAGGGACCTGTCACCCGCCTGCTCAGCGGGGGGGGGGGGTCAACGCAGTGATCCCCCACTAAGCAAGCAGATTACGTTATGCGGAGGCGCCGTGTGAAAGGGGCCTCATTGTTGATGGGGGAATCCCTCCCGTGGAGCCATTGTGGTCGGGAGAACACAAAGTGATTATTGCTAGTGGCTGTAGCCATCAGCCTGCCCATACATGGTTCGAATCTCCGCCGTTCCCTGTTGAATGGGCCGAGATTCAAACCGTGTATAGTTGGCTTTACCTGTGAGATCTTGTAGTTTTGTCATAGTGCACTAGATGAAGCACATGACATCCTCCACCTCCTGTCGCACATGCGCCATATGCAAGAACACTCATTTCCTTTTATTATTATTTAAGGTACTCATATAGCGCTGTCAATTTACACAGCGCTTTACATATACATTGTACATTCACATCAGTTCCTATCCTCAAGGAGCTTACAATCTAAGGTCTCTAACTCACATTCATATACTAGGGGCCAATTATTTTATTTTTATTTTTTTTTTAGACAGAAGCCAATTAACCTACCAGCATGTCTTTGGAGTGTGGGAGGAAACCCAGGCAGGCACAGGGGAAACATGCAAACTCCAGGCAGGTAGTGTTGTGGTTGGGATCTTTTAGATTGCAAGCTCTAATGAGCAGGACCCTCTTATTCCTCCAGGGCCATCTTTAAAGCAGGGGGCCCAAAGCAGCTGCCTCATACTTGCCAACTATCCCAGTTTAAATTCCTTTGTCCCTTGAAGTTTTAGTCCCTTGCTGTGTCCTGATATCTCAGTGTGAAGTGCTGCTACTAATGCTGCCCAGCTCTGCTACTATTGTTGTGTACAGTTGACTCACCTGAAGACCCTGTGTTTACATGTAAATAACCGGCATTCATATGTAAATAGCAGCATTCATATGTAAATAGCTGCATCCAGCGGTATAGATATGTAAATAAAGGCGGCCTTCATATGTATATCATGCCCCCTGCAGTGAGGAAATGATGTGCTGTAACCTCTAGCAACCAATCAGTGAGCAGTATTACTGTACAGTAATCTCTAGCAACCAATCAACAAGCAGAAATCATATGCTGTAACCTCTAGCAACTAATCAGTGAGCCATAATGTGTGCTGTAACCTCTAGCAACCAGTCAGTAAGCGGTAATGATACACCGTAACCTCTGGCAACCAATCGCAATCGCTGCCTGAACTGATACAGTAAACTGATTTTAAGTCTAGTCTTAAGTGCTATTTATTGTATGTCTCAGAGCAGGTGGAGAGCAAAATTGTATCGGGGGGGGGGGCAAGAAAACATTTGCCCAGGGTCCAATCAATATTAAAGACAGCCCTGGATTCCTCCTTTATTGAATTGTAAAAAAAAAAAAAAAAAAAAAAAAGCAAATGAACGTCGCCCACGGGACTTTAAATGAGGTGTAAATGGTGATCAAAGGGTAAGCAAGTATAAAGGTACAAATATTTTATTGAAAACAACAGTATAGTCCATAATAAGACATGAGCATGGGTGAACAGGTTCATAAAACAGCAACATTGCAATGTAGTCCTAAAACATAGCCATCATATAATAGTAATATATATAATACAGGTATGCATAGTACATCTCTAACCCGACGCGTTTCGCGAGCTTTCCTCGCTTCATCAGGGGCTGATGTGCATAACTGCTGTCTGTAAATACAGATTAAAGTAATTAGAGTATCGGTTGTAATAGGGTAAAAGCAAGAAGCCAGACCTGGTCATCCCAAACTTACTTGCAGGACCAAAGCTGTAGACACATAACCCAGGCACGGGCCGGCGGAGGGCATCTCCCCCGGGAGCTGAAGGGGCCGAGGACCCAACCAGAGGACCGAGGCCAGGCGTGGGGGGCAGCATGGCAGAAATGAGAAAGAGAAAGGAGAGCGTGAACCCAAATTGATCCCAAATGCAATGCAGGGCGACTCACTGTATAGGGATATAGATAAAATTAAAACGTTAGGAAGTAAGAGATGTATATCGTGGCATAATGCAAGGTATGTTGGTAAGCAAGGTCTAAAGTAATGTCATTAGTATTGTCGTAAAAATATAAAATATATGCTACTTGCATAATATGCATAAAGTGTCCCGCAGAGCAAAGAGAAAGAGGAGGGTACAGGGTGAAAAAGTGAATGAGAAAGGAAAGGGAAAGGAAGGAGGAGAAAACAGGGGGAAGTGAGGTGAATGGTAACAGAAAAAAGACAGAGAAAGAAGAGAGAAATGAAAAGAGGGGGGAACGGGACCAGGGGGGGGAAAAAGAAAAAGTGAGTGAAGAGAAGGAAGGAGAGGCACAGTGAGATAGGGGGCAAAATGATTGTTGGTGTGAAGCGCTGGAAAAGTACTTATGTGTAAGGGAGCAGAAAGTGATTGGAGGAGTCAGTCAGAAGCAGCAAGTGAAAATAGGTACGCTGTGAGGTGCAAGTATACATATTAGAGTAGATAGATAGGGTGCCTACCAGTACAGTGCAGCGTCCCGACTGAGTGTTGGAGAGGTAGTGAAGGAAAGGTTGCCATACTGACACCCCCAGCCTTTTACCCGGACATCCGCCGAGTTCTCCGCCCCTAACGTCATGCGTCAGGCGGAGCAAACGGAGATCGCAACGCACCCGCCGCATAGGGCAGGCACTCGCGATCCACAGCCACCGCCTGGATGACACATCCCGCCCATCAGGGAGGGGGGTACCGCTGAATTGCAGGCATCCCCAGGTGGGCGTGGAAGAGCATGACGCCGATGCCCTGGTGGCCCCGCCCCTCCGGAGAAGCCAGAG
This sequence comes from Lithobates septentrionalis, assembly GCA_037952835.1. Classification (NCBI taxonomy): domain Eukaryota; kingdom Metazoa; phylum Chordata; class Amphibia; order Anura; family Ranidae; genus Lithobates; species Lithobates septentrionalis. The sequence continues at coordinate 5,354,298 of JBBDGP010000459.1, forward strand.
AAGCGGGGACAGCTGGGGAAATAAATCCCCATTTGTGCATCGCAGCTCCCAGAGGGTGAACAGACCGCTCAGCCCAAACGTGGGTGCAGTGAAAAAGCTGGGTCTGTAAGTAGATAGGAAATTCAAACATGATCATGTAAAAGGGTATACTAGTAAGGTCATAAAGGTTCGGTGATGGCCGAACCAATGTAGCCCCTAAGATCTAGGGTCAGCATCAGACCAGGGCATTATGGTGTTTTCCACCTGGGTACAAATTGTAAAGAAAGTCTGAGGACTGACCCCTAACATAAAACACCTCCATCCCTAATATCAGAAAAAAAGCAAATGAACGTCGCCCACGGGACTTTAAATGAGGTGTAAATGGTGATCAAAGGGTAAGCAAGTATAAAGGTACAAATATTTTATTGAAAACAACAGTATAGTCCATAATAAGACATGAGCATGGGTGAACAGGTTCATAAAACAGCAACATTGCAATGTAGTCCTAAAACATAGCCATCATATAATAGTAATATATATAATACAGGTATGCATAGTACATCTCTAACCCGACGCGTTTCGCGAGCTTTCCTCGCTTCATCAGGGGCTGATGTGCATAACTGCTGTCTGTAAATACAGATTAAAGTAATTAGAGTATCGGTTGTAATAGGGTAAAAGCAAGAAGCCAGACCTGGTCATCCCAAACTTACTTGCAGGACCAAAGCTGTAGACACATAACCCAGGCACGGGCCGGCGGAGGGCATCTCCCCCGGGAGCTGAAGGGGCCGAGGACCCAACCAGAGGACCGAGGCCAGGCGTGGGGGGCAGCATGGCAGAAATGAGAAAGAGAAAGGAGAGCGTGAACCCAAATTGATCCCAAATGCAATGCAGGGCGACTCACTGTATAGGGATATAGATAAAATTAAAACGTTAGGAAGTAAGAGATGTATATCGTGGCATAATGCAAGGTATGTTGGTAAGCAAGGTCTAAAGTAATGTAATTAGTATTGTCGTAAAAATATAAAATATATGCTACTTGCATAATATGCATAAAGTGTCCCGCAGAGCAAAGAGAAAGAGGAGGGTACAGGGTGAAAAAGTGAATGAGAAAGGAAAGGGAAAGGAAGGAGGAGAAAACAGGGGGAAGTGAGGTGAATGGTAACAGAAAAAAGACAGAGAAAGAAGAGAGAAATGAAAAGAGGGGGGATCGGGACCAGGGGGGGGGGGGGAAAGAAAAAGTGAGTGAAGAGAAGGAAGGAGAGGCACAGTGAGATAGGGGGCAAAATGATTATTGGTGTGAAGCGCTGGAAAAGTACTTATGTGTAAGGGAGCAGAAAGTGATTGGAGGAGTCAGTCAGAAGCAGCAAGTGAAAATAGGTACGCTGTGAGGTGCAAGTATACATATTAGAGTAGATAGATAGGGTGCCTACCAGTACAGTGCAGCGTCCCGACTGAGTGTTGGAGAGGTAGTGAAGGAAAGGTTGCCATACTGACACCCCCAGCCTTTTACCCGGACATCCGCAGAGTTCTCCGCCCCTAACGTCATGCGTCAGGCGGAGCAAACGGAGATCGCAACGCACCCGCCGCATAGGGCAGGCACTCGCGATCCACAGCCACCGCCTGGATGACACATCCCGCCCATCAGGGAGGGGGGTACCGCTGAATTGCAGGCATCCCCAGGTGGGCGTGGAAGAGCATGACGCCGATGCCTTAAGTGCTATTTATTGTATGTCTCAGAGCAGGTGGAGAGCAAAATTGTATCGGGGGGGGGGGGGGGGGCAAGAAAACGTTTGCCCAGGGTCCAATCAATATTAAAGACAGCCCTGGATTCCTCCTTTATTGAATTGTATTGTAACAGTACTGTTTTCCCTAACATTGTAAAGTGTGGCACGATATAAATCCTGTATAATAATAATAATAAAAATTTGCTGGTAAAAAAAAAACAAAAACCTTCTCTGACCTCTCGGAAGAAGGGTTAGTACATCACGATTTTCAGATATACACCACGGGTTTGTGAACTTTCCAAGAGACTAAATAATATGCACTGATTTTGGTTATGTTTACCAAAGAAATTGGAGCAGAATACATTTTGGCCTAAATTTATGAAGAAAGATTATTTATTAGCAAAAAAATTTAACACAAAGAAAACGCGTTTTGTTTTCAAATTTTTGTCCTTTTTATTTTCCGTTTATTTCACAAAAAAAATGTCAAAAAAAAACCCAGTGGTTATTAAATACCACCAAAAAAAAAAATCTTGATTTGAGTGAAACAAAAAATGATAAAAATTTCATATGGGTACAGTGTTGCATGACCGCGCAATTGTCATTTAAAGTGTGACGGCGCTGAAAGCTGAAAATTGGCCTGGGCAGGAAGGGGGGTAAAAGTGCCCGGTATTGAAGTGGTGAAGGGAGCAAATAAGAGAAGTTCAGTGTTAAGGTTTACATGTATTTTAAAATTGCATGTAATTGCTATCTTTTATCCAGTGCGTTCCTTCTTTATTTTGATCACACGACAGATTCTGTCATTCCGTTTCCTGCGGAATGTTCATTGAGGATTCTGTTAATTGAGTATACACTTCCAGGAAGGATAATTGCGGGTGAATCTTCCCTTCAGCAAAACAAATCCAACAAAAGACCCTTTAAAGGATGATGTGGATCCCAGATCCCAGGTCACCATTTACTGGCCTTTTGTTGTTCCCCACCAGCAGTATTATTTACACAAATGAGGATTCTTTTTTACTCTAAAGTTACAGTGGCCCATTGATTCCTCATCATTAGGAATATCATCACATTAGTCATCTTGGGGCCCCCGTTGTATGTGTCTGTCAATGTCCTCCTAATAGAATGCCACAAGAGAGGAACGCATTAATGATTCATTACTTAAGTCGAGCCAGAAATGTCCTGAAGGACTTGAACGTATCCTTAGCTATCCCTATCTGGAAGGAGCCGCGATTATTGACTTTCTTATTATAATGAGGAGCTGGCCGTTAAGGAACAATGGTAGTAAACAAGCAGACTGAGGCAACTAGGGAAATACTGATCCTACCAAACATTTTTAAGTTCAACTCCAGTTTAGAGACTACCCTAGTGCTCTTCTCCATCTTCCATGGAACCCCTCCATGCAGTGTATGGAAAACCCAAACAGTGAACCTGTTTTGTTATATCTGTTGAATAAGTACGAAGAATTTACCTTGACTAGGTAACTAGGTTTGACTAGATTACCTTGACTAGGTTTACCTTGACTAGGTTTACCTTGACTGTTACGTTAATTGGGCCTAGGTCCCAATTAACGTAACACAATGGGATCAAATCCTCCACCACCCTTGCCCTTTACCCCATTAAATAAGACACTTACAACCCTTAGGTTGGAAAGGGCAAGGCCACAGCTTTATTAAATTCCAACACATAACATGTGAACATATTTAACCAGTGCCAATCACAGTCGTACTGTGAGCACTCAACCAAAGTGAGAAGTGGGGCCTTGTCCTTACCATAAGTGCTGGACAGACAGCCTACTTCTAATTTTCCATTCAAGGGCATAGCCCATTACAGCAACTTTAACTGCTGGCAAGGTCAAGAAAACCGCAGCAAGCTGTGACATACCATAACAGAGGAAAAAGGGGGCGAGAGGGTGGGCAGCTCTTCCAACCGACTCTTCCAAAAGACCCAGAATTCCCTGGGGCACACGTTCCCTGAGCTCAAGCCCATCCCATCCCCCATGTTTCAAATAATCGTTCCCTTTGTCCGGCACCTAGCCATGCCCCCATCAATCAAGGCTCTCTTTCCCTAGGGAGGGGGCTCAAGAGGCCTTCATTTGATCCTGCCAGAAAGCAAGTGGGCCCCTGTGGTCTGAAGACCTTTTCCCATAGAACTTTCTTGCCAATTTTTTTTTTTCTTTACAAGGTAGGTCTCCAGATCTTTCCTCAAACCTCCCCAATCGCTCAGATTAGGACCAGCAGGCAGATAGCTAAGTACGAGGGACGTTCAAGTCAAATCGGTTCAAATTTGGATTCTGTCCAAATAGCCAACTCGTCAAAATCTCCACTACGCTTCCGGTGACTCTCCAGCAGCAGATTTCGACAAGTTGGCTCTACTGGCCAATGTGCGCTCGTTCACCCAACAGAAACCCCCAGCAGCTGTTGGAGAACTCGTTTTCAAAAAAGGTTAGTGACGTACCTTGCACATGAACACTGTGGTGATTGGTAGATCCGAGGAAAACTCGTTCAGTTCTCCAACAGCTGCCAGGAGTTTCTGTTATTCTGTTGGGTGCACGCGCCCGCGCATGGCCAGTAGAGCCAGCTCATAGAAATCTGCTCCTGGAGAGTCACTGGACATGACGTAGTTGGAGATTTTGACGAGTTGGCTATTTGGACAGAACACCGGGACTTTTGAGCTTATATAATAAAAGAACAAATTTCAAGGAGTGTAAACTGCATTTATTTTTTTGACATACTCCCCTGCTACAACGATACACTTATCCCAACGTTTAACTAATGCCTGGAAAGCTTTGGCAAAGAAAAATTTGTCAGTATGCCTGAATAATCCTAGGACAGCCTGCTTCATTTTGTCATCAATGCTGACATCCCAGGAACTCTTTTTTTTGGAATTTCACAACAGGTTATGCGTTGATTATCCAGGATGAGGCATTCCACGTGCTGAATGCTCACAGGAATGATTGCTGCAGGGCTGGGAACCGCCACTGCCGGGATCGTCACTGATGGACGTACAGCCATCTTGGAAATGTTTACGCCATTCAAATGTCTCACTGCAGCTAAATGTGCTTCATCACTGTACTGTGCTTGAAGTCTTCTGTAGATATCCACGGGTTTTACCCCTTTATTCACAGGAAACTGCATCACCACATGTTTTTCCATGCACACACTAATACTATTGTCTGCCATCTTGATTAACAACAGTCTCCGGACTGGTCCACAACATGTGCGCCACCTATCAGGACACACTTGCCACTTACTACTGCGTGTAACCAGGGCTGGTGCAAGGTTTTTTTGAAACCCTAGGCGAAACCTCATTTTGCCGCCCCCCCTGGCTCCACCCCTGATCCCACCCCTTTTCCCTGCCCATGTATACCCCACCTTTTTAAAGAAGCGCCTAAATGCAGCCCACCAGCGCCCATCAAATGCAGCCTCACTAGCGCCCATAAATGCAGCCTCACCAGTACCCATCAATGCAGCCTCACCAACGCCCATCAAATGCAACCTCACCAGCGCCCATCAAATGCAGACTCACCAGCGCCCATCAAATGCAGACTCACCAGCGCCCATCACATGCAGCCTCACCAGCACCCATAAAATGCAGCCTACCAGCGCCCATCAAATGTAGCCTCACCAGCGCCCATCAAATGCAGCCTCACCAGCGCCCATCACATGTAGCCCCACCAGAGCCCATCAAATGCAGCCTCACCAGCGCCCATCAATGCAGCCTCACCAGCGCCCATCAAATGCAGCTTCACGAGTGGCCATCAAATGCAGCCTCACCAGTGCCCATCAAATGCAGCCTACAAGCACCCATAAAATGTAGCCTACCAGCGCCTATAAAATTCAGCCTCACCAAAGCCCATCAAATCTAGCCTCACCAGCATCCATCAATTGCAGCCTACCAGTGCCCATCAATGAATGTTTGCTTGCTTCCATTCATTCACATGCAGCTTCACCAGTGCCCATAAAATGCAGCCTCACCAGCACCCATCAAATGTGGCCTCAGCATCTATTTCAGGTACTATCCAAACATTAGCATTTTCCTCTCTAGGAGCTGTAAAATGAAAAAAAAAACAATAAGGCAGCCAGAACCTCACACAAATGAAACACATAAAATCATAAAGAAAAACAGGAGAAAATAAATATTCAAAAATAAAACTCTTGCAGTGTAATACATCTGCCTTCCACCTGCTGTCACACCCTGCATAGTGATACATGGCTTTCTCATGTCTGAAGTAGCCTGGTAAGTACAAGATGGGAGGGAGCTACCCCAGGAGAGACCAGCCACTCTTGCCATATGTTTTAACATTTTCGAGGGGTGTTTGTGTGAAGGTATGTATTTCTTTCACGTATTAGAATATGATTTACCTGTTGTATACATTGCCTGCAGTTTGGGGTGTGTGGAGATAACCAGAATCTCGCTATCAGCTTCCTAGCTAAATACAGCAGTCTAGTAGTGCTACACAAGTGCATGGGGGGTATAGGTCTTCCATCAATCCACCTAAAATACACGTAACGGGGTTATAGTCAAGTTGAACCTGATAAATGTTGTTAATTATTTGGACCACGTCTTGCCAGTATCTCACCAGTTTGGGGCATTTATTTAGCAATTATTAATGAGGTCTTCGTAGCCACGTAGCCCTTTATTGGTTTACTCTTCAGTCCCTTCAAGTACAGGCAGGGCCGGTACTAACACTAGGCAAACTAGGCAGCCGCCTAGGCTGCACTGCTGCCTAGGGCGCCTGGCCACTGGTGTTCCTACTCTCTTCTCTCTACATCAAGCAAATAAGTCTCAGCATCAGCAGGCAGCTGCCGCTCCGTTCTCACAGTGTCAGAGGTGCAGCGGCAGCGGATGACTGTATCTGTGTCCTGACTCCCAAAGGAATAGAAGCAAGCAAACATTAATTGATGGGCGCTGGTAGGCTGCATTGATGGGTGCTGGTAGGCTGCATTGATCTACGCTGGTAGGCTGCATTTAATGGGCGCTGGTAGGCTGCATTTGATGGGCGCTGGTGAGGCTGCATTGATGGGCGCTGGTAGGCTGCATTGATGGGCGCTGGTAGGCTGCATTGATGGGCGCTGGTAGGCTGCATTTGATGGGCACTGGCGAGGCTGCATTTGATGGGCGCTGGTGGGCTGCATTGATCTACGCTGGTAGGCTGCATTTGATGGGCGCTGGTAGGCTGCATTAATGGGTGCTGGTAGGCTGCATTGATGGGCGCTGGTAGGCTGCATTTGATGGGTGCTGGTAGGCTGAATTAATGGGCGCTGGTAGGCTGCATTAAAGGGTTCTGGTAGGCTGCATTAATGGGCGCTGGTAGGCTGCAATAATGGAGGCTGGTAGGCTGCATTAATGGGCGCTGGTAGGCTGCATTTGATGGGTGCTGGTAGGCTGCATTTGATGGGTGCTGGTAGGCTGCATTTGATGGGTGCTGGTAGGCTGCATTGATAGGCGCTGGTAGGCTGCATTGATGGGTGCTGGTAGGCTGAATTAATGGGCGCTTGTGGGCTGCATTTAAAGGGCGCTTCATTAAAATGTGGGGTTTACATGGGCAGGGCAAAGGGGGGGTGGAGCCAGGGGACGGCAAAATGAGGTTTCGCCTAAGGTGTCAAAAATCATTGCACCAGCCCTGAGTACAGGCAGTAAGGTAAGGACTGTTAGTAATTTCTCTTGCAACACTACCTATTGGTCAGAGCAGGCATGGGCAGTCTGAAACTTTCCAGGAGCACAAGAATTACTCTTCGATCTGGCTCTGCATGTCAAAGATTTTAGTTTCCCCCAAAAAATGTGTACCTTCATGGTGCTTTGGAATGGATCTGTGGCAGAACTTTGGTGGTTCTATACACAATTAAGCATGAATCTGCTACATTTCCTGCTAATGTTGGTGTTGGGTCACGTGAATCTGCCTTTAGTTAGCTAGGGGAGGAATGCATATAATATCTAGAGATTCAAACTTTAGTTAGCACTTACAGGTTCTCCAAGGCAGATCTAGGATGGGATGCCATGAAGGATAAACATTTGTAAATGTTGTAGAAGGAGACGAGGAGCGAGGCTTAGAAGGCACGTCATTCGTCTCCCAGGAAGTCCATCTATTCTGACTGTCCATTTAGCACACAGATCAATAACCCTTACTTAAACCCCATTCCCTGTTCAGTGATTAGAGAACTCCGATGTTTGTGTAATAGAAGTTCCTTTTGTTACATCTGAAAAGAGCCCCAGTGTAAATGAAGAACAGAAAACAGTGGCTGTCCTATTCACACCCATCAAATTAATAGATTTTTCTAGTGAAGAGTCTGAAAGAAACTGCTGACCAGCTGAAAGGCTAAAACCTTCCCAGATATAAGCCGCTTGCTTTCTATGCCGCCCGAGGTTAACCTGAGTAATAAATAAATGGGCGTTCTCTGACCTCCTCCATCACCTTCCAACCGGGCCAAACTCAAGGCAAGATCTAATTGGTATTGTCAATCAACTGCCGCCTTTCGTTCTTTCAACCTCTGCTCAGTTCACAAGCATGGTTGCTTAGATTATACACTCACCGGCCACTTTATTAGTTACACCTGTTATATTGATTGGTAACACAAATTGCTATTTAGCCAATCACATGGCAGCAACTCGATGCATTTAGGCATCTAGACGTGGTGAAGACAACTTTCTGATGTTCAAACCGAGCATCGGAATGGGGGAAGGAAAGGGATTTAAGTGTCTTTGAATGTGGCATGGTTGTTGGTGCCAGATGGGCTGGTCTGAGTTTTTCAAAAACTTCTGATCTACTGGGAATTTCACACACAATCATCTCTCGGGTTTACAGAGAATGGTCCAAAAAAGAGAAAATACCCAGTGAGCGGCAGTTCTGTAGATGAAAATGCCTTGTTGATGTCAGAGGAGAATGGACAGACTGGTTCCAGATGATAGAAAGGCAACAGTATCTTAAATAACCACTCGTTACAGCCAGGGTATGCAGAATACTATCTCTGAACGCACAACACATTGAACCTTGAAGCAGATAGGCTACAGCAGCAGAAGACCACACCGGGTGCCACTCCTGTCAGCTAAGAACAGGTAACTGAGGCTACAATTGGCACAGGCTAACCTTAATTGGATAATAGAAGATTGGAAAAATGTTGCCTGGTCTGATGAGTCTCAATTTCAGCTGCGACATTCAGATGGTGGGGTCAGAATTTGGTGTAAACAACATGAAGACATGGATCCATCCTGCCTTGTATCACCGGTTCAGGCTGGTGGTGGTGGTGTAATGGTGTGGGGGGGATATTTTCTTGGCACACTTTGGGCCCCTTAGTACCAACTGAGCATCTTTTAAACACCACGGCCTACCTGAGTATTGTTGCTGACCATGTCCATCCCTTTATGACTACAGTGTCCCCATCTTCTGATGGCTCCTTCCAGCAGGATAATGCACCATGTCACAAAGCTCCAATCATCTCACCACTGGACAATGAGGTCCCTGTACTCCAATGGTCTCCACACTCACCAGAACTCATCCAATAGAGAACATTTGGGTGAAGTGTGAGGTGGTGGAACAGGAGACAAATCTGTAGCAACTGTGTGATGATATCATGTCAATATGGACCAAAATCTCTGAGGAACGTTTCCAACACCTTGTTGAATCTCTGCCACATAGAATGAAGGCAGTTCTGAAGGCAAAAGGGGGTCCAACCCGGTACTAGCAAGGTGTACCTAATAAAGTGTCCGGTGAGTGTACAGTACATGTGTTCATATTCTTTCTTACCACCTGTGATATTTTTTTTCTTGCCACCTCCATGATTATGCCCCTGGGGCGGGGCGAAATGCGAGAGGAGCGAGTTGAGGCTGCTTTTATCTGTTCATTAAATGACCGGGAATGGAGAGTGACTGCCAGAATATCTCCTCATCTCTGCACTGTGCCTTGGGTCAGGACGACCCCCCACTTCCACCCTGCACCCTCACAGCGCCTTCCACCTTTACAGGATTATATATAGGTCGAGAGGGATTAGAACATCTGTCAGGTTTTTATTGCTACCTCTGCCCCCGTTGTGGAGATTCATCCTCTCTATTTGTCCTGTTTACAATTATCATCAAAAGTGTAAGGAAAAGATAATCCAACGTTTTGAGTTGACACCAGAACAGGAATAGAGAGGAAATCTTCCAATGGGGAAATGAGTTCTGGTGACAGCTCAGGATTCTCTCACTTTGGGGAGACGTCCTCTCAATGGTTGTGTCTATGGGACAGGAAGTGAAGAGAAATCTCCCCAACGGGACACAGATGGCAATAAAAACTGAAAGGGGTTATAACCCTCCCTTAGTCTATCCAAAATGGAATAAAAAAATTGTTTGCCTACAGTTCTACTTTAGGGATGAATGGCACTTGTGTGTACATTTACGCAATGCCAAAGTGTGAACAGAGCATATAAATGTATTATATTAATCACAAAAACTGTAAGTGTCTGAATTTGACTTGGTGTTAGTCTTTTGAAGTCACTGCACAGCTGAACTCAGACTGGAAGAGAAACAGTACAAGGAGCCAATCAGTTGTACTGTACAAGGAGCCAATCAGTTGTACTCTACAAGGAGCCAATCAGTTGTATTCTACAAGGAGCCAATCAGTTGTAATTGTACTTTACAAGGAGCCAATCAGTTGTACTCTACAAGGAGCCAATCAGTTGTAATTGTGCTCTACAAGGAGCCAATCAGTTGTACTTGTACTCTACAAGAAGCCAATCAGTTGTATTGTACAAGGAGCCAATCAGTTGTACTGTACAAGAAGCCAATCAGTTGTATTGTACAAGGAGCCAATCAGTTGTACTGTACAAGGAGCCAATCAGTTGTACTCTACAAGAAGCCAATCAGTTGTACTGTACAAGGAGCCAATCAGTTGTACTGTACAAGGAGCCAATCAGTTGTACTCTACAAAGAGCCAATCAGTTGTACTCTACAAGGAGCCAATCAGTTGTACTGTACAAGGAGCCAATCAGTTGTACTCTACAAGAAGCCAAGCAGTTGTACTCTACAAGGAGCCAATCAGTTGTACTTGTACTCTACAAGAAGCCAATCAGTTGTACTGTACAAGGAGCCAATCAGTTGTACTTGTACTCTACAAGAAGCCAATCAGTTGTACTGTACAAAGAGCCAAGCAGTTGTACTGTACAAGGAGCCAAGCAGTTGTACTGTACAAGAAGCCAATCAGTTGTACTGTACAAGGAGCCAATCAGTTGTACTCTACAAGGAGCCAATCGGTTGTACTCTACAAGCAGCCAATCAGTTGTACTGTACAAGGAGCCAATCAGTTGTACTGTAGTGTTCATCTGATAACAACAAACATGCTGATAGGAGTTTAGAGCAGAGTGAAAGAAAGATGAGCTCATCAGTGTGCTGCTTCTCCTTTCACGGCCCCATCACAGGCTGGGGATGGGGAGGAAACCTATTAGGAGGACCTTGCCCAGAGAGGTGAGTAGGTATGATTTTTTTTTTTTTTTTTTAATGACCCCAAAGTTTTTTCATTTGACGCCAGCACAGGAAAACGAGGTCTCCTACCTTGTTGGAGAGGAATCTCAAGACTGGATGGACAGGCCTACAAATACTTTGGCAGATAAAGCTCCCAGATCCGTATTTAATAAAATTAGCTAGTTGCCTGGAGCTCAACTTTAAAGCACTGAAAAATGTATATAGCCTCCCAGACAAAAAAAAAAGGTTGCTTTGAATATGTTCAACTAATTCCATGTAAAAGACAGAACATGCCATTATTAGAGCAGGGTACAAGGGGAGCCAGCTTTAAAAGCCAAAAAGATATTGGATTATTTGTCTCTAAATATCGTCAGACCAATTAAAATGTATCATAACACTAAATAACATCCTCCTCTGATTGCCTAATGGCCCTGTCAGTGTTTAGAGCTGGCCTCCTCCTCGTAATGCCACTGGAAGGGAGCGATTCCCCGAAGTCACTCCCTACTTAACTGTCCTAATGACCGAACAGCAGTCACATATTTCCGTGTTGCCTTATTAATGAGCTCTAATGTTCCAATCAATTCTGCAGAGTTCAAAGCTTTTAAGACGCCATCTTTGTGTGTTTGTTGTTGGGGGAAGGAAGCCTATATTGCCAGGACACCATAGATCCATGTAATAGGCCAAGAATTTATTTAACGCTGAATGCCAGGTGGGGTTTTTATTGCATAGATACAATGGTCTAGCTTGGACAGATGTTAGTATACATATCCCATACCTGTAGGACCGCTGAGAAAGATGAGAGTCACTGTAGTATTTGGCATTACTACGGGGATCATCGGGGTCTTCTGTTATTGTGCATTTAAGTTTAGTTCCAGATTCGTTTTTTAACAAATTCTGACAAATTCATTCATTCCAAAATTTCCGAATTTCCTTATTTTTCGATTTTCTGAATTTCCAAATTTTCGAATTTCCGAAAATTCTAAATTTTGGAAATTTGGAAATCCGGAATTCAGAAACTAGAAATTTCGGAAATTGGAGAATTAGAAATGTCAGAAATTGCATAATTTTGGAAATTCGAAAATTCAAAATCCCGAACTTCCGAATTTCCAAAATTTCGAATTTTCGAATTTCCAAAATTTTCCAATTTCCGAATCTCGTATTTTCCAATTTATGACATTTCTAGTTTCCGAATTTCCAAGATTTAGAATTGTCGGAAATTCGAAAATTCGGAAATTCAGAAATTCGGAAATTCGAAAATTTGGAAATTCAGAAATTCGGAAATTCGTAATTTCGGAAATTCGAAATTTCAGAAATTTAAAAATTTGGAAATTCTAAAATTTGAAAATAAGTATGAAAATCTGAAAATTCAAAAGAATGAAAATCCAAAAATTCGAAAATCTAAAATAATAACTAACTAATAATAACTATTGAATTATAGGTATTGGAATTTCCTTTCAAATTTGGCTGTTAGTGAACGTAACGAGTACGAATTTATCCGAAGTTACGAATTATCTGAAATAACGAATGCCGTATCTAAAAGAATGGAACGTAACGATCTAATAATAATAATAAATAACAATAATAATAAAACATAAAAATAATAAAACCTTTTTATTATTATTATTTATTATTAATTTGTTCCATTCCATTTGTTTAGATGCGACATTCGTTATTTCGGATAATTCGTAACTTCAGATAAATTTGTATTCGTTATGTTCACAAACAACCAAATTTGAAAGGAAATTCCAATACTTATAATTTAATAGTTAGTTATTATTTCAAATTTTACTGATTTTCTTTCTTATTTTCAGATTTTCGGATTTCCGAATTCGGAAAATCACTGCCGATGTGCACAGGAAGCGCGATCACGGGATGAGGTCAATAGACGCCCTCCTGGAAATGTGCTACCGCGCTGTAGACGTCATGGCTATAGCGTGGTCGTGAAGAGGTTAATGTGTACTGTTTTTGTACGAGAAAAATCAGATACAAAAGACTGCGCATGATCAGAAACTAAAAAAGCAAATAAATAAAAAAGCCTTTGTCGTACGAGAATTTTCATACATTAGTTCCATTCTTGGTTTCAACTTGCTGTGAAACATCGAGGAAAATCCAATTTTATTATAAAGTGCAGTGTTACCTAATGCATTGAAAAATAAAAAAAAATGTTGGTTGGAGTCGGGTTTAAAGATCTTTGCTAATCTTTTGCCAATTTTTAAGTAGCCTTAAAAATTGGAAGAGCTTCACCAAAACATCCGAAAACATGCAGTAAGTTATCATTCGTTCGCTCGCAACTATCTCAATAAAGATCTTTCAATGCATTTTGCTGAATCTATTAAAAAAAAAGTCACTGAACACCTTCATATTTAGTGAAGAACATTTTTGTTTCAAAGCAACAACCTCAAGAAAAAAAAAAGTACAACAAAAAATGAAGAAGGATAATATCAGCGTAATTACAAAAATACCAAAAAATAAGAAAACAACCTCAAAAAAAAAAAAAAAAAAGAAGGACAACAAAAAATGAAGAAGGTTAAAACCAGCATAATTACAAAAATACCAAAAAATAAGAAAACAAACAAAAAAAAGGCCAACAAAAAATGCAGAAGGATAAAACTAGCGTAATTACAAACAAAAATACCAAAAAATAAGAAAAAAAAAATATAAGTGCAATTAAAATTTTTTAAAAATGGTATTCGTTTTACAATGTATAAAATGTCTTTAAAAGACCTAACTTTTAAATTACGTAAGACCAGCGTAATTACAAAAATACCAAAAAATAAGAAAACAACCTCAAAAAAAAAAAAAAAAAAAGGAAAAGGACAACAAAAAATGAAGAAGGATAAAACCAGCGTACATTACAAAAATACCAGAAAATAAGAAAACAAACAAAAAAATTATATATAAGTGCAACTGCAATTTTTTAAAAATGGTATTCGTTTTACAATGTATAAAATGTCTTTAAAAGACTTAACTTTTAAATTAGGTACGACCATCAAGGCTATTTTAATGAAAAACTCTATAGCCTTGATCTTACGAAATTTAAGCTTAGGTCATTTGGGGATAGTCTATCAATCTGAATTTCCAAGCTATCTTTCTGGCAGTAGAGATAACAGACAGCCCAGGTACTCATCACTTCTTTAAAGACTTGATCCCCACATCCCCCCAACCAGATGACTAGATATCCAGGGCTACAATGTGCTGAGGTGGAGATCTCCTCTGTGCTACCACCGTGCATTTTCTGCCCCATTTGGCAGTGGAAAGCTGCTTAGCATAGCAATATACTGTACAAGGCTGTCCTTTGTTCTGTCTTTCCTTTGGAGGCTGTCAAAGGGATGAGATGGTCAGAGATAGCCAAGCCCTGATCAATGGGTAGATTACGACCCTGTCTGATAGGTTCTGTGTAAACTTTGGGAGATTATCATCTCAACCATATGCTCAATGTGGTGACACAGCGAGACGAGGATCTGGGCCCCAACCAAAGGTCTCATGTAAAGGGCCACCAAGCAGTAAGGACTGACTTCTAAATATGTAAGAGTTTTAGAAGACTACCAGAGGAGAAGATATTAACCTCTTCAATACCAGGCACTTCCCCCCCCTCCCTTCCTGCCCAGGCCAATTTTTAGCTTTCAGCACTGTCGCATTTTGAATGATATTTGCGCAGTCATGCAACATTGTACCCAAACTACATTTTTTTACCATTTTTTTTTTTAGAAAGATAGAGCTTTCTTTTGGTGGTATTTAATCATAACAGGGTTTTTATTTTTTAAAAACCTGAAAATTTTGAAAAAAAAAGTTTTTCTTTGTTTTTGTTATAAAATTAATGTTTTAATTAAATGTAATAATCAAATAAATAAATAAAAGTAAGTTTTCTCCTTCACTGATGTGCACTGATGATGTAACACTGATGAGCACTGCTAGGTGGCACTGATGGGCAGGCTTCATGGGCACTGATAGGCAGCACTGATGGGCAGCCTTTATGGGCACTGATAGGCAGCACTGATGGGCACTGATAGGCGGCAGTGATAGGTGTCACTGATAGGCAGGCTTTATGGGCACTCATAGGGGGCAATGATGGGCATTGATGGGCAGCATTGATGGGTAGTCTTTATGGGCACTGATAGGCAGCAATGATGGGCACTGATAGGCAGCACTGATAGGTGGCACTGATGGGCAGGCTTTATGGGCACTGATAGGGGGCACTGATGGGCAGAACTGATGGGCAGCCTTTATGGGCACTGATAGGCAGCAATGATGGGCACTGATGGGCGGCACTAATGAGGAGGCACTGACAGGCATCACTGATGGCCACAGAAAGGCATCACTGATTGGCATCACTGTTGGACACTGATGGACATCACTGGTGGATACTGGTGGGCTCTGGTGAACATCACTGGTGGACACTGGTGGTCTCTGGTGGACATCACTGGTGGGCATCGCTGATGGGGCTGCACTGATAATTACTGCACTGATTATCAGTGCAGATCCCCCCTGTCAGGAGAGGTGCTTATCGGCTCTCCTCTACTCACGTGATATCACGTGATAAAGAAAATACAAGGAATCCTTAAAATGTCCTAAAAGCTATAAATATATAAAAGTAAAAAAACTACAAGTACATACCTTAACCACTTACAGACCGCCCGTAATACGTCGGCACTTTGAAGAGGGATATCGTTACGGCTGCAGCTAGCTACCATAACCCCGGTATCCTCTTCTTCAACGGGCCGTTCGCTTTCAGATAAAAGTGGTCTCAGGGGCGGATCATGTCCGCTCCCCTCTGTGGCATGGAGCTGAGTGAGGGGAAGATGGCCCCCACCCGTCTCCATACCAGTCCAGGGCGGAAGCGACCTCAAAACGTCACTTCCGCCCATAGCTTCAAAAAGAGACATTTTTTAAAATGTTATTTTAAAACAACATTTTTTTTTTTTTTTTGCATTTTTTTGTAAATATAAGATCTGAGGTCTTTTTTGACCCCAGATCTCATATTTAAAGAGAAGGGCCCATCAAAAAAAAAAAAAAATTAAAAGTCAGCAGCTACAAATACTGTAGCTGCTGACTTTTAATTGGACACTTACCTGTCCCAGGGTACAGCGATGCGGGAGATCGAAGCCCCGCTCGTCTCCCCCTCCGTTCAGCGGCACCGGCATTGCAACTGTGGGCGCTGGGCTGTGGCTTCACAGCCTGGCACCCACTGCGCATGCGCGAGCGGCGCCGCGCGCCGTGATTGGCCGCTCAGTCACCTGGGACCTGTAATGGGTCCCAGATGATTGACAGGAGGGAGGGAGCAGAGCCGAGCCCTTCCTGTGCCGAGGGGGAAGTGATGTCACCAGCCCAGGCACTGGAAGAGGCAGACTACGAGGGACCCCCTAGCAACAGGCATTTAGAGATAAGTTAAAAAAAAAATTTCCAAATTTTTTTTTTTTTTTTTTTTTTTTTTAGGCACAGTCATGAATTTTTTTTTTTTTTAGGGTGGAACACCACTTTAAGAGGTCCTGTCATGCTTTTTTTCTATTACAAGGGATGGTTACATTCCTTGTAATAGAAATAAAAGTGACACAATTTTTTTTTAAAAAGAACAGTGTAAAAATAAAAAATAAAAGGTACAATAAGAAAAAAAATAGAAACGTTTTAAACGCGCCCCTTTCCGCCGTGTTTGCGCGCAGAAGCGAGCGCATACGTGACTAACGCCCGCATATGAAAACGGTGTTTAAACCACACATGTGAGGTATCGCCACGATCGTTAAAGCCAGAGCAATAATTCTAGCCCTGGACCTCCTCTGTAGCTCAAAACTTGCAACCTGCGGAATTTTTTTAAACATCACATATGGAGTTTTTTTAAGGGTAAAAGTTTGTCGCCATTCCACTAGCGGGCGCAACTTTGAAGCGTTTAATGTTGGGTATCAATTTACTCGGCGTAACATCATCTTTCACAATATAAAAAAAAACTGGGCTAACTTTACTGTTGTCTTATTTTTTAATTAAAAAAAGTGTATTTTTTCCAAAAAAAAGTGCGCTTGTAAGACCGCTGCACAAATACGGTGTGACAAAAAGCATTGCAACGGCCGCTATTTTATTCTCTTGGGTGTTAAAAAAAAAATATATAATGTTTGGGGGTTCTAAGTAGTTTGAAAAATAGGCCTGGTCCTTAAAGTGGTTGTAAACCCTAATGCCGCGTACGCACGACCGGACTTTATGGCATACTTGTTTCTGCGGACCGGAGTCCGGACAATTCGATCGTGTGTGGGCTCCAGCAGACTTTTTTTCCCCAAAAGTTTGACGGACCTAGAAATGAAACATGTTTCAAATCTTTTCGACGGACTCGAGTCCGGTCGAAAAGTCCGCTCGTCTGTATGCTAGTCCGACGGACAAAAACCGATGCTAGGGCAGCTATTGGCTACTGGCTATCAACTTCCTTGTTTTAGTCCCTTCGTACGCCATCACGTACGAATCCGTCGGACTTTGGTTGATCGTGTGTAGGCAAGTCCGTTCATTTGGAAAGTCCATCGTAAAGTCCGTTGAAAAGTCCGCCGGACAAAGTCTGCCGTAAAGTCCGCTCATGTGTACGCGGCATTACAGACCACTTTCACCTACAGGTAAGCCTAGATTAAGGCTTACCTGTAGGTGCTTGAAATATCTCCCCGTACGATTTCTTCTGTGCATGTATTCGGCGCGTGCGCACTCTTGAAAGGGCGCACTGTGCCGTTTCAAGCTGGGGTCATGCCGTGACTGGCGGCTCCCGCGCACATGCGTCACGCGATTGAGTGACGTCACACGACTACGGCCAATTAACAAAGCCCGGAGTTCGCGGCCCCCGGAGGGAAGAGGGGTGAAGAATGGACGCTCGCTGCCAGTGAGGAAATCGGGGACATCACAGGCTCCTGTGTCAGGTAAGTGACACATAATGGGCTACTGTGCGATGCCCATAGTAGCCCGTTATGCTTTACCTTTGCAGGAAAACCAAAGAGGAAGTAAAACCCATCAGGGTTTACTTCCTCTTTAAGTGGTTAATGCATTATTTTTAGAGCCAAAAAACGACGCCACCCGATATCATATCTTTTAAGCCCTGATGAAGCCCATATTTTATGTCTGAAATAGAAACTACATTTTGGACTCTAGTACTTTAGTGTGGATCTTTGATCTTCAGACTTGAGAAGCTCACAGTGTGCAGTGAAATCAGAGGAAAGCAATTTCGGTAGAGGAGAGGAGCCGGTACAACTGTGCGAGACTGAAGGTAAGGACGGAGTTCAGATTTAAGTTTAAAGAAAAAAAAGGGTTAAAGGTGAAGTCCTAATTTAAGGGAAGCTGACGGGTTTCATCACAAGACAGGATGATACATGTGAAGTGTAAAGCATCCACGCCGTCTAAAGAAAGGAGTCCTGTCTGATCCTGTCCTCTAATAGGTCACACCCAAAATGTCAAAAACACTGGGAAACAAATTCCCGTAATTCCCATAAGCCTCATTGGCTGATCTCACCCATCTAATGTGGGCACAACACCGAGTGTTATCCTGGAGCGCTAACAACGCGTGAGTCACCGAATATAAATATTGCAAAGTAATACTTCTTATGGAATTACAGGATAACAAGGAGTTCATGTACCACCTGTGCTTGGTACTCACAGCATTGTCTTTTGGTAATTGTTTTATGGTGCAAACATATGCTGCAGCACCGTACATGGGACACAGAACCATTCACAGAGACCCCCCCCCCAAAAAAATCTAATTTTATATATTATATAAAAAATATATAATATAGTATATAGGGGCCCTCTGATTGCTGCAAGAGACAAAGAGAGAGGCGCCTCTGAGTGTAGACGTTTCTTAAAACTTTAACAATGCAGAAGGTTATCCACTCAGATTTAAGTGTTAAGTATGAGCCTATAGGTCCCAGCAGGGGTAAGTCCAGGTGATGACGATCCTGCTTCCTCGGCCCTTCACGCACGGGCGCTGTCCGCATGGAAAACCACCAGCTCCAGTGGGGAGACTCAAAGCGAGGCGTGAGCCGCGACGGGAAGGATGGCACCGGAGGATGACATCACGCGTTATGCCGCGCGTTTCGTGAGCATGCGCGCTGCGAGTATTACGGCAAGCCGCGCTCCTTTTTCAAATAGATTTTCGTTTACAGACATTTTTCATTAAAAAAAAAAAAAAAATATATATATATATATTTCTTAAATGCTCCTAAACGCAAACGCAACAAAACGCAGCTGAATGCGGCACATAAACGCGGCTAAACGTCGGATTCTAGCTGTCAAGTTAAATCATTCAGGAGAGATTGCACAACGTAGCGTGTACATGAAGCCGAATGCTGTAAAGCGCTGCGCAACCCGATGGCACTATGGTAATTCTGTATTATAATAATATTTATATATCTATATACAGCATCTCACAAAAGATTGTACATTGAAAGTGTCATTTCTTCAGTGTTGTCACATGAAAAGATATAATAAAATATTTACAAAAATGTGAGGGGTGTACTAACTTTTGTGAGATACTGTGTATTTATATTTACTGTACACTATATTGTCAAAAGTATCGGGACGCCTAGCGTTACACACGCACATGAACTTTAATGGCGTCCTAGTCTGTAGGGTTCAGTATTGAGTTGGCCCGCCCTCTGCAGCTATTACAGCTTCAACTCTTCTGGGAAGGCTGTCCACAAGGTTTAGGAGTGTGTCTATGGGAATGTTTGACCATTCTTCCAGAAGCTCATTTGTGAGGTCAAGCACTGATGTTGGACGAGAAGGCCTGGCTCGCAGTCTTCACTCTAATTCATCCCATAGGTGTTCTATTGGGTTGAGGTCAGGACTCTGTACAGGCGAGTCAAGTTCCTCCACCCCAAACTCGCTCATCCGTGTCTTTATGGACTTTGCTTTGTGCACTGGTGCGCAGTCATGTTGGAACGGGAAGGGGCCATCCCCAAACTGTTCCCACAAAGTTGGGAGCATGAAATTGTCCAAAATGTCTTGGTATGCCGACGCCTTAAGAGTTCCCTTCACTGGAACTAAGGGGCGAAGCCCAACCTCTGAAAAACAACCCCACACCATAATCCCCCCCTCCACCAAATGATTTGGACCAGTGCACAAAGCAAGGTCCATAAAGACAAGGATGAGTAAAGAAAAACCCACAAATAACTTCAAGTGAAATACAGGACTCTGAAAATATGTGGTGTGGCTGTTTCAAGATGCACGATAAGAAAGCACTTGAAGAAAGATGGGCTGCAAGGATGAGTTGCCAGAAGAAAGCCATTACTAACCATTACTACACCACTAATGCCACAAAGTATCTCGCTTATAATAAGCCAAACAGCACAGAGACAAGCCTCAAACCTTCTGCCACAAAGTCATCTGGAGTGATGAGACCGTAATTTAGCTTTTTGGCCACAACCATAAATGCTACATTTGGAGAGGAGTCAACAAGGCCTATGATGAAAGGTACACCATCCCTACTGTGAAACACGGAGGTGGATCGCTGATGTTTTGGGGATGTGTGAGCTACAAAGGCACAGGAAATTTGGTCAAAACTGATGGCAAGATGAATGCAGTATGTTATCAAAAAATACTGGAGGAACATTTGCATTCACCAGCCAGGAAGCTGCGCATGGGACGTACTTGGACATTCCAACATGACAATGATCCAAAACACAAGGCCAAGTCGACCTGTCATTGGCTACAGCAGAATAAAGTGAAAGTTCTGGAGTGGCCATCTCAGTCTCCTGACCTCACTATCATTGAGCCACTCTGGGGAGATCTCAAAAGTGCCATTCATGCAAGACAGCCCAAGAATTTACAAGAACTGGAGGCTTTGCGCCAAGAGGAATGGGCATCTTTACTATCTGAGAAGATAAAGAGCCTCATCCACAAATACCACAAAGACGCCAAGCTGTCATTGATGTTAAAGGGGGCAATACATGGTATTAAAGTGGAGTTCCAACCAAAAATGGAACTTCCACTTTTTGGATTCCTCCCCCCCTCTGGTGTCACATTTTGCACCTTTCAGGGGGGAGGAGGGAGCAGATACTTGTCTAATACAGGTATTTGCTCCCACTTCCTGGCATAGATCACCGCGGCGCTTGCGGTGACCTACGCCACTTCCGGCGCCTACCCCGTCCTCCCCCGCTGTATTCTGGGAGACACACAGGTCCCAGAACACAGCAGGGACCTGAGAGGACCAGGAAGTGAAGCCGCACGGCTTCGCCTCCTTATTCCCTTACCGAGGATTGGTGGCGGCAGAAGGACGGGTCGGCTTCGGCTGCCGACATCGCGGGCTCCCTGGACAGGTAAGTGTCCATACATTAAATGTCAGCAGCTGCAGTATTTGTAGCTGGTGGCTTTTAATATTTTTTTTCAGCGGACCTCCGCTTTAAGAACTGGGGTATGTAAACTTTTTATCAGGGTCATTTGGGTAGTTTCTGTTGTCATTACGATTTAAAAGGAGTAAACGCGGTTAATTGATAATAAATGGATTCAGCCAAACACTAACCATGAGTGAAAGAAAAGTTTTTGTGTTATCATTCATATTCTCATATTCTCTGAAAAATGGCCAAGAAAAGAAATCATAAATTCTGCCAGGGTATGTAAACTTATGAGCACAACTGTATAGATATACTGTATACAGTACTGGGCAAATGTTTTAGGCAGGTGTGAAGAAATGCTGTAAAGTAACAATCCTTTCAATATATATATATCTATATATATATATAGATATATATATATATATCTATATATATAGATATAGATATCTATATCTATAGATATATATATATTTTAATTGTTTATTTTTAGCAATTTACAAAATGCAAAGTGAGCAAACTGAAGGGAAATCTACATTAATTGAATATTTGGTGTGACTTCCCTTTGGCTTCAAACCAGCATCAGTTCTTACACTTGTACAAAGTCAGGGATTTTTGTAGGATTAGAGTCAGGTGTATGATTAACCAGTTATACCAAGCCTGGTGCTAATGATCATCAATTTCATATGTAGGTTGAAACACAGTCATTAACTAAAACAGAAAAAACTGCGTAGGAGGCTTAAAACTGGGTGAGGAAAAGCCAAACTCTTCTACTAAGGTGAGGTTGTGGAAGACGGTTTCATGTTACAGGTCCATACACCATGGCAAGACTGAGCACAGCAACAAGACACAAGGTTGTTATACTGCATCAGCAATGTCACTCCCAGGCAAAGATTTCAAAGCAGACTAGGGGTTTCAAGATGTGCTGTTCAAGCTCTTTTGAGCACAAAGAACAGGGCAACGTTGCGGACCGTAGACGTTGTCATTGGGGAAGAAGCAGAAGGATGAGCTCATCTGTCTGCCACTGCTCTTTCCTCCTATGGGCATGCTCCTTGCACAGCAGCTGAGCAGCCAATGCGTGCCTTGTGTTGCTCCAAGGAGTACAATTTGCTCGGGGTGGTGCAGGGAGACATGCTGCATTATTATACAACGCACAGCACCTCAAGTCTCCATTCACACCTGAGTGTTTCGTGAATGCCTGCAATATCATGCTTTTTTTTTTCATGCAATTATAAAATTGTGTCGCAATTGTGGTGCCAATTTTCATTTATGGTACCACAAACCCAGCAAGCAGACATGCAGAAAAAATGCGCAACAAATGCGGCAAAACACGTATTTTAAAATGTGCAAGGTTCAGTGCGGCAAAAAGCCGATTGAAGTGAATGGGCTGCCGTAGGGGCGTAGCGTGAGAACGCGCACAAAACATGCACAAGCGCAGCGTGATTTTTTTTGCGCATTCTCAATACGCCAAGGTGTGATGGCAGCCTAATAAATGATCTTTGCAGATCAATAGACATGATGTGGATGAGCCCTAAACTCCCCTTTACGGAGGACGCCGTCCACAATACACGGCTCAGTAATGTGATATTTTAAGTGTGTTGAGACAACGAATTTGTTTGTGAAAATACGGAATTCCTCGGATTTCAGTCCCACCAGCTGTTCAAAGGAATCCGACCGGTCTGTGTACACTGCGGGCATGTCTGTTCACAAAGACAGCTCAATGTATGTGACCCCCCCCCCCTCACCCCCCATCAAACCACTTCTTACCCTACCATCTACACCACATGTTCTATGAGGCATGGACACTGCAAGCAAAATCCGATGATGTCATGGACACTGCGAATGATATATGATGATGTCATGGACACTGCGAATGATATACGATGATGTCATGGACACTGCGAGCAATATACCATGATGTCATAGACAGAGCGAGTGATATAGAATGATGTCATGGACACTGAGAGGGCTATATGGTGATACCATGGACACTGCGAGCGATATACGATGATGTCATAGACAGTGCGAGTGATATACGATGATGTCATGGACACTGTGAGTGATATATGATGATGTCATGGACACTGCGAGCGATATACGATGATGTCATAGACATAAAGAGTGATATAGAATGAAGTAATGGACACTGTGAGCAATATACAATTATGTCATAGACACAGCGAGTGATATAGAATGATGTCATAAACAGAGTGAGTGATATAGAATGATGTCATGGACACTGCGAGCGATACACGATGATGTCATGGACACTGAGAGGGATATATGATGATATCATGGACACTGCGAATGATATACGATGATGTCATGGACAGTGCGAGTGATATACGATGATGTCATGGACACTGTGAGTGATATAGAATGATGTCATGGACACTGTGAGGGATATATGATGATGTCATGGACACTGCCAGCGATATACGATGATGTCATGGACACTGTGAGGGATATATGATGATGTCATGGACACTGCCAGCGATATACGATGATGTCATGGACACTGTGAGGGATATATGATGATGTCATGGACACTGCCAGCGATATACGATGATGTCATGGACACTGCGAGTGATATATGATGATGTCATGGACACTGTGAGTGATATACGATGATGTCATGGACACTGCCAGCGATATACGATGATGTCATGGACAGTGCGAGTAATAAACGATGATGTCATGGACGGCACCGCGTTTCTGGCAGCTGTACAAATGTAGATGGCCGGCCTTGTTAAAATGATTTTATTTTTGCAGGCTATTCCTGAAATGTAACGAGATCGGATACTGCAGGCCTGGAGGTGGGACTGACAGTTGGGAAAATATTTCCACTTTCCTGCCCTATCGACTGGCGTCCTTCGGATCTATCTAAACCTTGAAAATCACACTGTTGTCCTGCTGTGGTGACTGCTACATGAGCTTTTGAACTCAACTAGACGGCGCAGTGGCATGTATATAAAAAGGACACTATAGCCCTAGAGAAAATACATAGAAGTATAATATCCGTACAGCAAATTTACTTCTATGCAAGCTGCAATACCCTATAAAAGGGATATAAAAACCCAAAACCAAAAGTTTTATATATTGCAGCTTACCAATTATTAGACGTGGTGTCTGCATTTGTTTTCTTTTCTTTGGCACCCACCAACCACCCCACCACCTCTTCTGTCTGGTAACACATATTCTGTATTAGTGAGACACAACTCTGGATGAATGAACAAAGGAGGCACAGCAGACAGTAGCATTGTTAGTCTGGAGGGAGGGTAGTATTAAAGTGCTACTAAACCCACAACAGTAAAATCAGTCTGTATATGCAATAAAGCATGTTTGTTATATTCACTACGGAACCTAAGGGGTTAATCCTCTGCATTGTGTTAAAAGGCTGTTTGATCTTGTCTTCTCTGATCCTCCCCTTCTTCCACTGTCCCCAATCCATCTGCTGATAGTACAGAGCCCTAGGAAGCACTCTGTACATGCTCAGTTTTGGTGTGTATTGCTAGACTATTCATACAGTTCGGTCCATATATATTTGGACACAGGCACAATTTTAGTTTTTTCTTCAGGTATTTACCAAAACATATTTAAGCTATAGTTATATAATGGATATGGACTGAAAGTGCAAGCTCTCAGGTTTAATTTGAGGGTATGTACATCCAAATGGGAGGAAGGGTTTAGGAATTACAGCTCTTAAGAATAGCCAGCCACCCCCCCCCCCCCCCCCCTTTAGGAATTACAGCTCCTAAGAATAGCCACCCCCCCCCCCCCCCTTTTTTTCTTTTCAAGGGACCAAAAGTAATTGGACAATTGAATCAAAAGCTGTTTCATGGCCAGGTGTGGGCTACTTCTTCGTTATCTCTTCATCAATTAAGCAGGTAAAAGATCTGGAGTTTATTCTAAGGCCTGGTTCACACCTACGCAGGCCGCAGTTTACATATTGCAGATGTATTCTGTGTTTTTCCAATACACGTTTTTGATCCATTGAAGCCTATGGAACCAAATACCAGAAAAAAAAAAGTCCCTGGCCCTTTCCATAAAATGCACAGATGTGAACAACATCCATAGGAAACCATGTTAAATGGACTGTAGTGTGTTTCTGCAAAACTGAAAACGCACTAAAAAATGCATAGGTGTGAACCAGGCCTTAGTGTGGTATTTGCATTTGGAATCTATTGCTGTGAACCTACATCATGCTTTCAAAGGAGCTGTCCATGCAAGTGAAACAGGCTGGCTTCAAAAGGCTTCAAAAACAAAATTAATCCATCAGAGAGATGGCAGCAACATTAGGAGTGGCCAAATCAACAGTTTGGTACATTCTGAGGAAAGTACACACTGGTGAGCTCAGCAACAAAAAAAGGAATGGACGTCCACCAAAGACAACAGTGGTGGATGATCGCAGGATCCTCTCTATGGTAAGGAAAAACCCATTCACAACATCCAGACAAGTGAAGGACACTCTGCTGGAGGTGGGCGTATCATTGTCAAAGTCTACAATCCAGAGAAGACTTCACGGGAGCAAATACAGAGGGTTCACCACAAGGTGCAAACCATTCATAAGCCTGAAGAATAGAAAAGCCAGATTAGACTTTGCACATCTAAAAAAGCCAGACCAGTTCTGGAAAAGCATTCTTTGGACGAATGAAACTAAGATTAAAGTGGTTGTAAAGCCAAATAAAAAAAAACAAAACATGCAAGACAAAGGCATAATGAGCTGGTATGCATTGCATACTAGCTCATTATGAAATACCTTAGAACAATCCTGTTGGAACGGTCCCAGCACATCGCTGTGACCTGCGACACGTCGTCCCGGAGTTATTTCCGGGTTCGTAAGCTCCATCGCATTAGCGCGGGAGCCGCTGGTAATGGCACAGCAGCTGAAGAAATGGCTCGAGCGGGCCGATGATGTCGGCACATGCGGATACAGTGGTTAACATCACACCACATGCCGACCAGCACACAACGATGTACGTCGGCAAAATGGCATGGCTGGGCAAATGGGCGTACAGGTACGTCTCCTTTAAATCGCGGCATTGTGGGCGCATGCGTGCGCCTGCCACGTACTCCATGACCGTGGGTCTCGCGGACTCAATGTCTGCCGGGGGCTCGGTGATCGTGTCATGGAGCTGCACAACAGGAAGATGCCTATGTAACCAAGGCATTTCCCCATTCTGCCTTGTGACATGACAGAGATCACTGCTCCCTGTCATCGGGAGCAATGATCGCTGTTATGTGAGTAGTAGCCCATCCCCCCACAGTTAGAATCACTCCCTAGGACACACTTAACCCCTTCATCGCCCCCTATTGTTTAACCTCTTCCCTGCCATTGTAATTTATACAGTAATCAGTGCATTTTTATAGCACTGATCCCTGTATAAATGACAATGGTCCCAAAATGGTGTCAAAAGTGTCCGATGTGTCCGCCATAATGTCACAGTCACGATAAAAATCACAGATCACCGCCATTACTAATAAAAAAAAAAAAATAATAAAAATGCCATAAAACTATCCCCTATTTTGTAGGCGCTATAACTTTTGCGCAAACCAATCAATATACGCTTATTGCGATTTTTTTACCAAAAATATGTAGAAGAATACATATCGGCCTAAACTGAGAAAGAAACTTGTTTTGGTTTTTTATAAATTCTTTGGGGTATTTATTATAGCAAAAAGTAAAAAATATTGCTTTTTTTTTCAAAATTGTCGCTCTTTTTTTTGTTTATAGCGCAAAAAAAACAACGCAGAGGTGATCAAATACCACCAAAAGAAAGCTCTATTTGTGGGAAAAAAAGGACGTCAATTTTGTTTGGGTGCAACGTCGCACGACCGCGCAATTGTCAGTTAAAGCGACGCAGTGCCGAATCGCAAAAAGTGCTCTGGTCAGGAAGGGGGTAAAATCTTCCGGGGCTGAAGCGGTTAAACTGTGCAAGTTTAGAAGAAATTCACAATACCTACAGTTCAGTAAGTCTTATTATAGGCTTACCTGTAAGTAAAAGTGGTCATTCAGGATTTACAACCACTTTAATCTGTACCAGAATGAAGGGAAGAAAAAGGTGTGGAGAAAGGCTTGGAACAGCTCATGATCCAAAGCACACAACATCATCTGTGGTCACATGGTGGAGGCAGTGTGATGGCATGGGCATGCATGGCTTCCAGTGGCACTGGGTCATTGGTGTTTATTGATGATGTGACAGAAGCAGCCGGGTGAATTCTGCAGTGTTTAGAGCAGGGGTCTCAAACTGGCGGCCTACCAGCTGATGCGAAACTACAAGTCCCATGAGGCATTGCAAGGCTGACAGTTACAAGCATGACTCCCTCAGGCAGAGGCATGATGGGACTTGTAGTTTCCCAACAGCTGGAGGGCCGCCAGTTTGAGACCCCTGGTTTAGAGATATACTGTCAGCCCAGATTCAGCCAAAGTTGATGGACCATCCAGATCCAAAACACACTGCAAAAGCAACCCAGGAGGTTTTGAAGGAAAAGAAGAGGAATATTCTGCAATGGCCGAGTCAATCACCTGATCTCAACCCAATTGAGCATTTCACTTGCTGAAGGCAAAACTAGAGGCCGAAAGACCCACAAAGAACGACTAAAGACAGCTGCAGTTAGAGCCTGGCAAAGCATCAGAAAGGAGGGAACCCAGTCTTTGGTAATGTCCATGGGTTCCAGACTTCAGGCAGTCATTGCCAGTAAAGGATTCTCAACAAAATATGAACATTTTATTTATGATTATATTCATTTGTCCAATTACATTTGAGCCCCTGAAAATGGGGGGACTGTGTATAAAAATGGTTGCAGTTCCTAAAATTTGCACTTGTTATTTATGTTCAACCCCTTGAATTAAAGCTGAAAGTCTGCACTTCAAATTCATTTGGATTGTTTCGTTTTAATTTTATTCTGGTGACATACAGTAGACATGTGCGATTAGTTTCGTACGAATCGGAAATTCATACGAATTTCCGAACATTCGTATATTCGTAAGGATCCGAAATACGAATTTTTATGCATACGAATTTTGTACGAAGTTTCGTTTACGAACTTCGGATAAATTTATCATAACGAACTTTCGTTATTGTAACGAAAAGTTAACGAAACTAAAAGTTAAAGCGGGATTCCATCCAAAAAAAAAAAAAAATTTTAAAGTCAGCAGCTACTAACACTGTAGCTGCTGACTTTAAATAAGTACTTACCTGTCCTGGGTGCCCGCGATGTCGGCCGCCCGAGGCCGACCCGTCCCTCGGCTCTCAGGTCCCGACACCGCCATCCTAGGAAAGGGAAACAGGCAGTGGAGCCTTGCGGCTTCACTGCCAGTTTCCTACTGCGCACGCGCGAGCAGCGCTCCGTTCTGTGAATGGCCCCGTGGTGTTCTGGGAACACACACCGTTCCCAGAAGACAGCGGGGCCGCTCACCGAGGAGAAGAACACGCCGTGGAATAGGAAGAGGCAGATTAGGAAGACTGCCTAGCAACAAGGGTTTAGGTAAGTTTAATTTTTTTTTTGGTGATTTTTTTTTTCCAGGGTGGCCCTCCACTTTAAAAACCCCAGGAAGTCAGCACAGCACAGGGATGGTGGGGGCCCCTCATAATGAGCACAGCACAGGGATGGTGGGGGCCCCTCATAATGAGCACAGCACAGGGATGGTGGGGGCCCCTCATAATGAGCACAGCACAGGGATGGTGGGAGCCCCTCATAATGAGCACAGCACAGGGATGGTGGGGGCCCCTCATAATGAGCACAGCACAGGGATGGTGGGAGCCCCTCATAATGAGCACAGCACAGGGATGGTGGGGGCCCCTCATAATGAGCACAGCACAGGGATGGTGGGGGCCCCTCATAATGAGCACAGCACAGGGATGGTGGGGGCCCCTCATAATGAGCACAGCACAGGGATGGTGGGGGCCCCTCATAATGAGCACAGCACAGGGATGGTGGGAGCCCCTCATAATGAGCACAGCACAGGGATGGTGGGGGCCCCTCATAATGAGCACAGCACAGGGATGGTGGGAGCCCCTCATAATGAGCACAGCACAGGGATGGTGGGAGCCCCTCATAATGAGCACAGCACAGGGATGGTGGGGGCCCCTCATAATGAGCACAGCACAGGGATGGTGGGAGCCCCTCATAATGAGCACAGCACAGGGATGGTGGAAGCCCCTCATAATGAGCACAGCACAGGGATGGTGGGGGCCCCTCATAATGAGCACAGCACAGGGGTGGTGGGAGCCCCTCATAATGATTCATAAATAAATAAATAAATTCATCATAACGAACATTTGTTATTGTTACGAAAATTTTACGAACCCAACGAAAATTCGTATTTCGTACGAACTTGAATTGAATTTCGGACACAAATTACGAATTAATTTTAAAACGGAATGGAACTAAACAAAACTAAACAAATTTATTGACGGCGCACATGTCTAGCATACAAAGCCAAAAGTATGAAAACTGTGCCTGTGTCCAAATCTATATGGACCTAACTGTATATGTATCGCCAGGCTATAAATGAGCAAATTGAAGCTAAACTCCTACTGACACTTTACAATCGGTTACAGCAAACCGTTCGTTTTTTTTTTTTTTTTCCTTTTGAGATAAAGGTTTTACATGAATAAATAAAAGCTGATCATTGTGATCACCTCTGCCAGTGTTAAGTGATTTGTTTCATTTGTGTAAACTGATACATTCTGCTGGAGAGCTTGTGCTGTGAAAAAAACATCAGAGGTTCTGGCTGGATCATCAGATGAAAATAGAAAGAAAGCCT
Organism: Lithobates septentrionalis; assembly: GCA_037952835.1. Classification (NCBI taxonomy): domain Eukaryota; kingdom Metazoa; phylum Chordata; class Amphibia; order Anura; family Ranidae; genus Lithobates; species Lithobates septentrionalis. The sequence goes on from JBBDGP010000459.1 coordinate 5,384,483, forward strand.
AAAAAAGAAAACGAATGCAGCCATCACCTCTAAGAACTGCTAAGCTGCAATCTAATAAAATGTTTGCTTTTACTACTTTAAAGTGATATTAAACCTTCATTTTTTTTAAGCACTTTCAGCTGATTTAATCACTAACTGACTATGCAGCTTCTTTATCTTTAACCTTGGTTCACACCAGTGCGGCTTTGAAATCTCACTACTTCAGCGCGATTTCAAAGCCCCAGATCAGTGCGATTTGAATCTCTGATTTCATTGCGGCATGCGACTTCATTTAACAGAAGTCAATGCAAAAAAAAAAAAGTCGTGCAGGAACCTTTTTCAAGGTCGCTGTGACTTGAAGTCGCAGCGATTTGAACGGTTCCAGTGCCGAAAATAGGGTGCGACTTGTGCGATTTTTGAACTGTAAAAAAATCACATGACAAATTGCATTGGTGTGAACGAGGGCTAAGGCAGGGTTCACACGTGTCCAGTGCGAATTGTATGTCCGTTTTCAATGGAAATATGAAAAGCATTTGTTCAGTGGTTCAGGTGCGGTTCAGGTGCGGTTCAGGTGTGATTCTGGTGCGGTTCAGGTGTGGTTCAGGTGTGATTCTGGTGTGATTCTGGTGCGGTTCAGGTGCGGTTCAGGTGCATTCTTGGTGCAGTTCTGATGTGAATTTGCAGGCTCAGGACTGGATTTCAGTGCTGGCCAATACATAATAGATAAAGGGTGTCAACTCCTGTAGTAGGAGAGCAATCCGTGCTGAAATCCTGATCTGAATCCTGGACACAATACATGTGCGATTCAGAAGCGTTCCCATAGAACTCACTGGGGTTCATTTACTAAAAATGGAGCGTGCAAATGGGTGGCACTGATGGTTGGCACTGATGGGCACTGGTAGGTGGTATTGATAGGCAGCACTGGTGATGAGGCACTGATTGGTGGCATTGATAGGTGGCACTGTGGGCACTGGTAGGTGGCGCTGGTCGGCACAGAAGCCTCTCTCTGCAGAGGCCCTCCACGATCAGACTGATGTCCCTCTCACAGCCAGTCAGTGATCGGCTTTTTTTTTTTTTTTTTTTCCTCACGCTACCGGCTATGTTTACGTCACATGATCAGCTGTCATTGGCTGACAGCTGATCACGTGGTAAGAGGGTCGGGATCGACCCCTTACTCCGATCTCATAGACTCGCTGATCGCAGAGCGCGCCGCCCGCGCCCTGCAGGGGGCGCGCAGGCCGCTCGAGCACAGGAGGACGTCTATGGACGCCCTCCCGGCAAATGAGGGCCGTCTTTCGGCTATAGCGCAGACGGGAGGTGGTTCATTTCGTTCAATTCGTTCAGAATTTGTATTTTGAATTCATTTTGTTTCTTTTTCTAATTTTCTTCGAATTTACCGATTTTTTATTTTTTTTTAAATTCGAAATGTTCTTTTGGTGTCAGCAAAACTTGTCAGAAGCGATTCATGCTGATAGCAGAGGAAGGACATGAATGACACTTGGTGCTCTGGATTGAGACAACTACACACTATAGAGGGATATTTGCTTTGTTCATATTTCATGTCTGAAGTTTACAACCACTTTACTGAACACCGGCTGGTTTTATTGGGCCCCCAATTTCTCCTCTTTCTCCATAAATGACTGATATATAAATACTGGAAAGCAATGTATTAAATCTATATTTTTATACCGTACTATTGCACTCCAGATGAATTACTGCAAATTACAAGCTGTCTACTGTGCGATCCCAACCGAGGACTCGCCTTTTGGACCTTTTATGTCACTTTCACCCAGACTGATGACAGCAATTTTTTTTTATTTTTTTTTTTTACACAATTTTTTGAATGTCATTGACAGTGTCACTGTACAACCAGTCTGTGTTTGCTCATTACAGCTAACCTCAACTGTCTTCAGGTCACCAGATTTGAGTTCTTGCCAAAACCGTTTTAAAATTTAGAGTTAGCTTGGATGGCGGCCAACGAGCACCGGTCACCGAGAAGATGGCAAAAAAACTCAGCTGTGCTGCCATGGGGAGAATAGAGGGGGTGATCAAAGGCATAAGTTGGAGATTTTATATACTTTTTAAATTATTATTATTATTATGTTTCATGAGTGTTTTTCTCACTGTGGATTCAAGGCGCTTTACAGTGCCTTGAAAAAGTATTCATAACCCTTTGAAATTTTCCACATTTTTTTTTTTTTTTTAATGTTACAACCAAAAACGTACCGGTAAATGTATTTTTTTGGGATTGTATGTGATACTTTATACTTATACTTTTATACTTTATTGTCATTGTATACATAGAACAAATTTTTTTTCGGATACTCTTTACAGCAGCAATAAAACATTTCTCAAGAAAACCACACATACATACTCCCAGCACATGCCCACAGATTCTTGAAGTTCTGCAGCAGCTGGAGGTCCACTAATTACATATCCCTGTGATAGACCAACACAAAGTGGCACATAATTGTGAAGTAGAAGGAAAATGATAAATGGTTTTTACGATTATTTTTTTTTTACCAATAAATATCTGAAAAGTGTGGCGTGCATTTGTATTCAGCCCCCCCTTTACTCTGATACCCCTAACTACAATCTAGTGGAACCAATTGCCTCCAGAAGTCACCTAATTAGTAAATAGAGTCCACCTGTGTGTAATTTAATCTCAGTATAAATACAGCTGTTCTGTGAAGCCCTCAGAGGTTTGTTAGAGAACCTTAGTGAACAAACAGCATCATGAAGGCCAAGGAACACACCAGACAGGTCAGGGATAAAGTTGTGGAGACGTTTAAAGCAGGGTTAGGTTATAAAAAAATATCCCAAGCTTTGAACATCTCACGGAGCTCTGTTCAATCCATCATCCGAAAATGGAAAGAGTATGGCACAACTGCAAACCTACCAAGACATGGCCGTCCACCTAAACTGAGAGGCCGGACAAGGAGAGCATTCATCAGAGAAGAGCCAAGAGGCCCATGGTAACTCTGGAGGAGCTGCAGAGATCCACAGCTCAGGTGGGAGAATCTGTCCACAGGACAACTATTAGTCGTGTTCTCCACAAATCTGGACTTTATGGAAGAGTGACAAGAAGAAAGCCATTGTTGAAAGAAAACCATAAGAAGTCCCATTTGCAGTTTGTGAGAAGCCATGTGGGGGACACAGAAAACATGTGGAAGAAGGTGCTCTGGTCAGATGAGACCAACATTGAGACAAAACCCCCCCCACCCTTAAACTTCCCCCTGTCCCTTGGTACCTGAATCGTGGGGTGCTTTGAGGAAATGCCTTCCCTTCCCTCAGGGCTGAAATAATGGGTATGAATGGACTCACCATGAGATACAATTAAGGATACTTACAGTGTCTTGAAAAAGTATTCATACCCCATGACATTTTCCACATTTTGACATGTTACAACCAACTACATAAATATATTTTATTGGGATTTTATGTGATAGACCAACACGAAGTGACACATAATTGTGAACTGGAAGGAAAATGATAAATGGTTTTCAATTTTTTTTTTTACAAATAAATATGTGAAAAGTGTGGGGTACATTTGTATAGCGCCCCCCGGAGTCAATACTTTGTAGAACCTCCTTTCGCTGCAATTACAGCTGCAAGTCTTTTTGGGGATGTCTCTACCAGAAAATTTTCTTTCTGGTTGCTCCAGCTTCCTCCTTCAATCCAGAAATATACAGGGATGGGCTTCCAACTGTAGAGGGTTTGCTTGTGATTGATGCAGGAACATTAAATGATAAGCTCCTTAAAGGGTAAGTTCACCTTTACAGAAAAATCTGTAAGGTGAACTTACACAGGAACCCCTCCACACCCCTCCCCCCCCCCCCCCAGTTTTGCTGACCTGGAGTGTGACGATCACCCGCACTGACACATCGGGTCGTTGCCTCACCGTCTGGGGGCTTAGAAATCCCCCGCAGCTTAATCTACAAAACGTACTTCCTCGGGAGGTACGTTTAGGAGCATTCTAATTGGTCGGCGCCGTCACACGGGAGGCACGACCAATCAGAACCCGCATAGCCCGTCCCGTCACAGCAGGCGAAGAGGAGACAAAGCTGCAGGGATTTCAAATGCCCAGACCGGTACAGCGGCGATATGAGCTGTCAGTGCGGGGGATCGCCGGACTCCAGGTTAGCAGGACTGGGGGGGGGGGGTCCAGTGTAAGTTCACCTTACAGATTTTCTGTAAAGGTGAACTTACACTTTAAGTCCTGATTCATCAAGTTGCAAGGGTCATAACTACTTGCCTCATCACTACTGATCATCAGTGCCCTGATTACAATATAGCGTCACCAATCAGTGCCAGCAATTAGTGCCCACCATTGCCACAATCAGTGCCCATTAGTGATGCCAGTCAGTGCTGGCTATCAGTGCTGCCCATCACTGCTGTCCATCACTGCCCTTCAGTGTCGCCCATCAGTACCACTTATCAATGCCCATCAGTGCCAACCAGTGCCTCCTATCAGTGCCCATAAGTACAGCATATTAGTGCCTCCTCCTCAGTGCCACCTAATCAGTACCCATAAGTGCCACCTCATCAGTGTCCATAAGTGCCACCTCATCAGTGCCCACCAGTTCAGCCTATCAGTGCCCATCAGTGCCGCCTCATCAGCAAACATCAGTGAAGGAGAAAAATGACTTATTTACAAAATTTACTGACAGAAACTAAGTAAAAAATGTTTTTTTCAAAATTTGTGGTCTTTTTTTTTTTTATTAAAAAAATAAAAAACCCAGCAGTAATTAAATAGCACCAAAAGAAAGCTCTATTTGTATGAAGAAAATGATAAAAATGTCACATGGTTACAGTGTAGCATGACCGCACAATTGTCATTCAAAGTGAGACAGCGCTGAATGCTGAAAAATGGCCTGGGCAGGAAGGGGGTGTAAGTGCCCTGTAGGCAAGTGGTTAAGGGGTGATAAATAGCTCTTAAGGCATGCATTAGCATGTCTTAAAGTGTATCTAAAGCCAAAACTTTTTGTTGTTGTTTTAGATGCAGCAGGGAATAATTAGAACCTCTATGGAGTTTTTCCTGCTTTCCATGTAGAGCCAGGTACACAATAATGCCCCGTACACACGGTCGGACATTGATCGGACATTCCGACAACAAAATACTAGGATTTTTTCAGACGGATGTTGTCTCAAACTTGTCTTGCATACACACGGTCACACAAAGTTGTTGGAAAATCCGATCGTTCTAAACGCGGTGACGTAAAACACGTACGTCGGGACTATAAACGGGGCAGTGGCCAATAGCTTTCATCTCTATTTATTCTGAGCATGCGTGGCACTTTGTCCGTCGGATTTGTGTACACACGATCGGAATTTCCGACAACGGATTTTGTTGTCAGAAAATTTTATAGCCTGCTCTCAAACATTGTGTGTCGGAAAATCCGATGGAAAATGTGTGATGGAGCCCACACACGGTAGGAATTTCCGACAACAAGGTCCTATCACACATTTTCCGTCGGGAAATCCGACGGGTTGCACAAAAAAAAACCTGTCTGCTCCAGTTGGAGCCGCTGTACTAACTATCTGACATTAGTAAAGCTGTTGAGTTTTGAGAGGGGGAAGCCCCACACATCAGAACACTCTGGTCAGCGCTCTCAGCCATTGGCTGAGAGCGCTGATCGGGAGTTGGTCGGCTGCTGGTTTTCCAGCATGCTCATCCGGACAGACCAACATACACACGGGCCGAATGTCAGCCGTTTTTTTCTGAACCATCAAATGTCTCCCGACATTCTGCCCATGTGTACCCAGCTCTACTGTCCTGATGACCATTCTAAACACAAACGCTTATAAACGCTGCCTTACATTAGTAGATTTGCAAATATTTAAACAAAAACTTTCAGTACATTCTATGACATGACGAAGGTCGTTCAAAAGTTGTTCAAAATTTCATTTCATTCAATTTTGGAATGAATGTTCTATCACTAACGAAAGCCACATACACATTTAGAAAGTCATTCATTCAAGAAAAGGGTTTCATCCGGCTTCTTCAAATTTTATTATCACTATGATCAAAAACGAATGTCGATTTGACTCCATTGAGAATTAGAAAGTCGAACAAATGGTCTTAAAACAAAGAAGTTCAAACAAAAATCTACTAGTATATGGCCAGTTTTAGAAAACTGGGAGATGTGACCTACACATCAGTCATTCTCAATCATGGTTCCATGGAGCCCTAGGGTTCCTCCAGAGGTTTCTTGGGATTTTTTTTAGCTGTGGATGATTAACCTCCCATAAAATGGCGCCTGCTTAGTTCTGGGGCCAACCTCACTTAGCAGAGTCAGCGACATAACAACAATGACTCTCTTAGTTTCTCAACCAAGGTTCCATGGAGCCCTGGGGCTCTTTCATAGGTTTCTAGGGATTTTTGGGCTGTGGATGATTAACCTCCCATATAATGGCGCCTGCCTAGTTCTGACATGACACCAATGATCCTTTTTTGCTTGTACTGTATGGCTGGCATTCTTCTTATTGACCACCAACGTAAGGGACATTTTCCCACTGATCCCTGATAAATTGGTGTTAGCAGGGTCTCCCCAAGACCTGAAAATGATTTCAAGGGTTCCTCTAGGGTGAAAAAGTTGAGAAAGGATGGTCTACATCAGTGATGGCGAACCTTGGCACCCCAGAAGTTTTGAAACTACATTTCCCATGATGCTCATGTACTCTGCAGTGTAGTTGAGCATCATGGGAAATGTAGTTTCAAAACATCTGGGGTGCCAAGGTTCGCCCTCACTGGTCTACATGGTCCTACCATTGCCAGCTTGGAGACAAAAGGTTCAGTTGGAGGACAAGCTCCACAAAGCCTTGTTTTCGCACCTCCTGGTCTCACAGTTAATTAGCACTTTCTTGCCAGCCGCTTTGACAGTAGTGTTCCATTAATATAACAGCTTATGAAACCAGTGCCTAAGGGCAGAGCAACTTGGGGATTCCAGACAAAAAAAAATACCAATGACAGATTGCTAAATATAAAACAATTGAACCTTGTAGGCTAAGATGCAAGGCAGTCAGGAGCAATATAAACATCAGAGATGTGCAATTGCGCAGTCACGGCCATCCAGTCTATATTTGGTTTATAACAGGCAATGTGGCTGTGAGGATTAAAATTTGCTGCATAACTCAGCCTTAAAGGGCCACTATGCAAATTACATGTCAATTTTAAAGGGACAGTCCACTCAAAGTTGATATTTCAGTTTTTGAAAATGCTGGGGAGTTAAACCTTTTGCCAATTTCTTGGAGCTTTTCAGAGATTATTAAAAAGAGATCTATTTTTGAGTTTCTGAATGCATATTATCAGGGGATCCCATGCTCCTTTTTTGGATTATTTATATATTATATTGGAGAAAATGGAGAATGTAATGAGAAACTGGGACACTCAAAGGTGGGAAAACTCCCAGGTGGACATAAACAGTCTGTAGTTTTGGGTATATTATTATAGGTAGATCTGCCAGTTGGGGTACCCATGACCTATAAGGTCCAACCCAAGCTTCACTTTTGAATGAACTGACCCATGTGGCACTCATGGACAAATTTTAAACCCATTTAAGCTCATATGGTGGAGGAGTGATCTGTACCAACAGCTGCCTCTGGCCATTAACCCATAAAATATAAACAGCTGTCACTGCAGGGTGTTTTTTTTTTTTTTTTGTGTGCCTACAATGGCAGCCTTCTATGGCAATATGCTGCATAGCTTAGATCAGTGTTTCTCAACTCCAGTCCTCAAGGCGCCCCAACAGGTCATGTTTTTAGGATTTCCCTCAGATGAAACGGCTATGGTAATTACTAAGGCAGTGAAACTGATCAAATCACCTGTGCAAAATAGAGGAAAGTCTAAAAACATGACCTGTTGGGGCGCCTTGAGGACTGGAGTTGAGAAACACTGGCTTTAATGGCTTAGATCCGCCTTTCCTAAATTTTTTCAACACAGAGGAACCCTTAAAATAACTTTCCGGTCTCAAGGAACCCCCTACTAGAAATGACTATATCTACAACTCATGGTACATTAGTGTGATGGTCAGCGGGAAGAATTACCCCCCTTACGGATAGCTAAAAAGGTCAATGGTGTCAGTGGGAACTTATCCGAGAGGCAGAAATTGGTCAAGAGACCCCTAGCAACCTCTGGAGAAACGCTGGCTCAGATAAATATCAGCTATCTTAATGTATCCCAGACCATGCCAGGCTCTTTAAACAATTTTGTGGTTTAGGGATAGCAGACTATAAGGCTGAAAGCCCACCCAATACAATGGAACCAAGTACATTGCACTTTGCATTTTAATAAATGGAATGCATTCACTAATTGAACGAGGTGGAAAGGCAGGTCAGTTACATCACAACTTCCACCCCACCCAATTAGAAAACACTATACAAAGGGGGTGTGGGTGATTTACTAAAACAGGAGCAAATACAAGTTCTTTGAATGGCACAGGACTCAGAAGAAAGTAGAGATCACTGTAGTATGAGCGCCTACTACATTGATTTCCAGCTTTTAGAGGGTCCCTCAGGTATGGCACACACACTTTTATTGGCTCAAGCTGCACCAACGGTACTGTGTAAAAATGGCCAAACCTAAACTTCAGCCTTAATTTGTAGGAGGCAAGGAGCGCAACATGTTATTGCTCATCACCACAGCTCCCTGCCAAGCAATAAACTACTATATTGGTTTAGATTCCAATCTTGACTACAACCTCAAAAGTTTAGGGTCTAATGGGGCGTACACACGGTCGGACTTTTCAGCTACAAAAGTCCGACAGCCTGTCCGACAGACTTTCGACGGACTTTTGGCGGACTTTCGACGGACTTGCGGCGGACTTTCTAACGAACAGACTTGCCTACACATGATCACACAAAAGTCCGTCGAATTCTTACGTGATGACGTACACCGGACTAAAATAAGGAAGTTCATAGCCAGTAGCCAATAGCTGCCCTAGCGTGGGTTTTTGTCCGTCGGACTAGCATACAGACGAGCGGATTTTTCGACCGGACTCGAGTCCGTCGGAAAGATTTGAAGCATGTTTCAAATCTAAAGTCCGTCGGATTTGAGGCTGAAAAAGTCAGTTGAAAGTCCGGAGAAGCCCACACACGATCGGATTTCCAGCCAGCTTTAGTCCGTCAGCGTCCGTTGGACTTTTGTAGCTGAAAAGTCTGACCGTGTGTACGCCCCATTAGGAGAAAAAGGGCTGAAAGATTTTATTTTACCCATTTAACCAAAAAAAAAAAAAAAGAAAACAAACCTGTCCCACCACAAATATTCAAACCAAAAGCCAGTTGCCCAATTTTAAAAACACCCACGAAATTCCACCTTTTTCGCCTTCTCATGGTGGCCTGTTATTTTGCTTGATGCCAACATGATCATGACTACACCCCCCCCCCCCCCCCCCAATATTTTGCTTTATAAAGTGTGGACGAACTGGCAACTGGAAACACCAAATTCCAGCAGCTGCTTTATTAAAGGCAACTAGTTGAAACAAATTGCCATCTTGGAGAGGGGGGCTTACATCAAGTCTTACGGGAACCTGGTCCAAAACCCACCTAAGGCCGATGGAAGCACCAGATTAAATTCATGATGCATATGGCTTCTAGAATAGTAAAACTGAACCTATGCCGTTTCACTGCCTTGATATAGTATGCAGTCCCAGGGCAGGTCGATGGGGGGAGTGGAGTGAAATACCCATTTACATCAAAGCCTTCTCCATGGTGGTTTTGCTTTAAGACGTGTTCCTTTAACAGTAGACAGAAGAAGTAGAAAATGTAAAGTTGAGAGTTAAAGGAATCCAGCCCCAGCTACAATAGAAGGTACGTGTAACCACATTCCTGTCTAAATTGGCCCTAGTATATGTATGAATGGGACCTTAGATTGTAAGCTCCTTGGAGGGCAGGGACTGATGTGAATGTACAATGTATATGTAAAGCACTGCGTACATTGACAGCGCTATATAAGTACCTATAATAAATAAATGTTGATTTCAAACAACGGCTAAGTCCTTTTTTTTTTTTTAGGCTTCTGAATAGGTTGGGTAGTTTCAGAATTAGCTTCTGCCAAAGGAAACCCATGCAGAGAAATGCACCCCCACATGACCAATCTACAAGCATGCAGCCAGTGAAGCTCCTGACCTGAACACTCATTCAGGAGTCTGATTTAAGAAGGCATTGGAAGACAACCAGGTAACTAGAACGTTCAAAAAAAGTGACAAACTGCCAGGAAAAACCCCACAATGCTGCCATAGTGGGGTTTAAAGGTGTCTTGGCACCATGTCACACCCCCCAAATATAGGGGGACAAGGTAAGAAAGGTGGAGTCTGCAATTATGTAAAGTGAACCTGTATTTTACCCTTAATTAGGCAAAGTAGCATTTTAATGAAGATCTTGTACATATGGGCATCAGACCGTAGGACGAGGTGTGTGTACAGCAAGCATATGCAAAGCCCCTTTCAGCTCCGGTCCAAGGACGTTAACCATAGACCTTAATGGGAGCGATGACTCGCCTTACAAACAACCTGCTAGCAGGCTTTAGTATTAATTGAAGCTTGTTGAAAATCTGCGAGAAGCTTGTTTTAACGTGTCAGTCAGCAATTCCATTAAGATCCATGTTGAATATTCCAGGACTGAAGCTGAAGGGTCCTTTAAAGGCTTTAAAAAGTTCATTGAAGTTTGCTAAAAGCCTTGAACACACTTTTATAAATAGCTAGCTGTACAAATTACACATACTGAGACCCATAAGTACAAGGTGCTAAACCTGGCCATACATTATACAACTTTATTTTTCTATTTCCTTTAGATTTACCTTCAACTCTGTAGACCAAGGGCCTGCATACAAATTGAAAGTGTTTAGGTGTGAACTCATATTATATGGTTTCGGTAAATCTAAGGGAAAGCTGTATAATGTATGGTCCAGCCTTAGAGAAGAGACCTACTTGTACCCCTACCCACCAATTTCAAAGGTGCAGATGCACACTACCAACAATCACCATACTGGGGTCACATCTTGTAGGGTCACCTGTTAAAGCCTTGACCTGCAGGAGGAGTAAGCCTGTTATTTTCCCAGTATGGGCAAAACAACAATCCACTTTAAGCCAATACAACATAGCTAAAGAGTTTCAACTGCGTTTTACCGTCCGAGCATCAGCGGTAAAAATGCCACTCGTTTTAGCGGCGCCTTTCAGCTGCTAGTGGGGAGCTTTTAACCCCTGCTAGCGGCCGAAGGGGTTAAAAGCGCTCGCGTTGTGGCGCTTCTGAAGTGCTTTGAAAGCCCTGTACTTTCATTTCAATGGGCAGGGCCGTCTTGGGGGTGCTGTATACAAGATGCTGCTTGCAGGACTTTTCCTAACATCCTGCAAGCGCACCGCCGCAGTGCAAAAAGTCACACTGAAATCAATGGGAAGCGGTTTTCAGGCGCCATTTCTAGCGCTGGAAACCGCCTCAGTGTGAAAGGGATCTCAAAGCAGAACTTCACCCATAACTTGATAAAGTTTTCGTTTAGCAAGGAACAGATGTTCAACATTAAAGGGGTTGTAAAGGTAATTTTTTTAAAATAACAAACATGTTATACTTACCTTCACTGTGCAGCTCGTTCTGCACAGAGTGGCCCCGAGGCGGCCGTTTCAGCTCCTCCCCGCAAGAACTAACCACCTCAATGTGAGCTCCCTCGCATGGTGGTTAGTTATTGCGGGCGCGCTCCCGTGATATAGCCGCTCGCTGTATCACTCGGCCCCGCGTCATTGGATGTGATTGACAGCAGCGCGAGCCAATGGCTGCGCTGCTTCCAATCCATCCACTGTAGCCAATCAGCGGCCAGGCTGAGCAGCGGAATGGAGGTCGGGAATGAGCAGCCGAATTTAGAGGGGTCAGGTAAGTAAAACGGGGGGGCTGGGGACGGCGGTATTGTTAGTAGTTTTTTCACCTTAATGCATAGAATGCATTAAGGTGAACATTTTTTTACCTTTACAACCCCTTTAATTATGCTACCATACTTCGTGTGTGCTGTAAATATGTGCATGTATGAATGTGAGTTAGGGACTTTAGAATTGTAAGCTCCGAGGGCAGGGACTGATGTAAATATGCATAAATTAACAGCGCTATAACAAGTACCTGAAATAAATTGCCTCCATCATTGTTCACCGTTTCTTCTTGCTGGAAGCTACCATTTTTTCTGAAGCCCAGAGCCCCCTAAGCAGCAGTAAATCTTTTGGCTGTCAGCAGATTACCCTCTTGAATTTCAGCAGTGCCAAAAAAAACAAAAAAAAAAAAACAAACACACCACCATGTGCAGAGTGAGTGTATTACTGAATTTAAACACATGCAAGCCCCTTTTTGTTCCTTTCATAGCTATACCTGCAAAAGGGACCAGTCTGAAGTGATTTAAGCAGGACCTAATTTTCTGACTAAAGTTCCACTTCAGCCCAACAAAATCTGACGTTCTGGCTGTATTCGTTTTCTTGGCTTTATTCCTGCTGATCCGGCCAGCAACCAGTCCTGTTCTTCGGGTGGCTGGGCTGGCTCTTCCACTGCATCAATGGAGGAGGAGCATAGTCTTCCATTGATAAAGTCACTCAACTTTTAGTAGACTATAGTAGTAGATTTAAACAGTTTCTCTCAATTTGATTGCATACAACTAGAAAGTGTTTAGGTGCGACTTCATATTATATGGTTTTGGTAAATCTAAAAAAGGAAAGTTGTACAAGAAAAATTGAATCATGTATGGCCAGCCTTGGTCTGTTAAAGTTGGGGGGGGGGGGGGGGACATTTTGGCATGATCAACAGGTAATATTATAAAAAGGACATAAAACAAAGCTCTGTTAACACATGTATTTTTTTTACCATTGTAACAAAATTACTGTATTTATAGATTTTAAATATTTGAAGACAGAAAATACAAGTTTTTTTTGTTTTTTTTAATGATTTATTTTCTGAAGCTTCTTCCAAACAGCTTGCCACATTAAAAAGGCTACTATATCAGTCTGGGCTCAGCCCAAAGTAGTTTAATTTAACCAAACAAGCTTTTTTTTTTTTTTTAAAAAACTTTTAGGAACATTGATGAATTGTCAAACTGCCAGCATGTTATAATATCATTAAGAGAATCATTATAGAACAAACCCAATTTTCTTAACTTCCTTTCAACTAAAGACCACCCAAGGCTTGTGGGGACTGGCTTTAAACAGGAAGAGACGTTGGCTCCCCCCCCCCCCCCTCTTTTTTTTAACAAGTAAATCCAAAATTTTTATAGCCAAATTACATGTTGGACAGCTCCTTCATCAGCTCTTCAGAATATTCTTAATATCAGATCAAATATAGAATTATTAACCAAGGACAACTTTCATAATATAATATTTAAATATTATAACAAAACCAAAAAAAAAAACATTTACTTAAAAAGGCAGTATTGGCAGCAACAAGCAGGTGTTAAAACTTTGCTCTTTTTTTGCCAGTTGTTAGAAGTGTACATTAATACATGTTATTTCTATAAAGATTTTGTTAAGGATACCATAAAAACGACAGCATGTATATATTTCTTTTTAAGCTATTCAGAGCCAAACTTCAGGAAATATATTTATAAGAAAAATAAAGGTTTTAAATACAAAGATATGTAAAAACAAACAAAAAAATTTGCGCCCCCCTCAAGCAAAAAACAAAAAAAAAAAAAACAAAAAACGAAAAAAAAAAAAAAAAGTTCAAATATCCCGTATACCCATTTGACTATTGAGGCAGTATTAAGGTGCTGGCAAAAATCGAGAGACCATGCCAAGGTTGTGTAGGTTTATCCGATCCTTTACATGCACTTGTCCGAAAAATCTACAAGTTTTTGTTTTGTAGGATTCAAGAAGACAACCTTGAAATAGGACCGTCACAGTTCGGTTTTTGAAAAAGTCACTAGAAGAAGAAGAACTCACAAGCTCTTGAGCTGTTTGAGTTTCTGTTTTAATTGTTCTCTTTTTTGTTTTAAAAGTTCTGTTTCCTGGACAAGCCTTTCCTCCTCTTCTTGCATGGAAATGACATATTCTGTTGCCTTTTTAAGGATAACTACTTTAGGTGCCTTTTCGTTATTTGCTACCTCTGGGATCTGGTCTCTAAGAGAGAAAAAGCTCAACTTGAGTTCGTTGCGCCTTTGGCGCTCCAAAACATTATGTGTCCGTCTTTTGTCGTTCTCCTCGCTGTCCGACGACCGGGGGCTGGAACACTTGCGGTTGTTGCTGATCTGTTTGAGGACTCTGGTGTTGCTTTCTAGCCTTGCCCGCTTCGAAGAAGGGTAGTCCACTTTGGTTGACGGAGGTGCGGCGTAGTTGTGTTGGTGGATGGGCACATGACACCTCTTTAAAACTAGCGGACTGTGGTGATGTCTGGACTGGTGGGAAGGGGGGTCGTTCTTCTTTGATGCCGTGTAGCGTTTTTCTACAGTGACCACATCGATCTCCTCCTCCTCCTCTTCTTCCTCCTCATCATCATCATCCTCCTGTTCCTCTTCTGTTGGAATAATACAGATGATTAGTATAACTGCACAACTAGATTAAAAAAAGTAGTCTACAAGGCTTAAAGAATCTCAAGTTCAGATAAAATTAGAGAACAAGAACACTAGAGACTAAACAGAATTCTTAGAAAGCATGCTGTATCTGAGCTTACTCTTACTCCCAGCCCAAAACTACTTTCACTGATTGCCCCACCCACTACTGCAGTGCTGCAGAATGTTACAGATAAGGACAACTTTTAGCAGCTGTGACAGATCGCGCTGAGCGCAGTCTGATGGGTCTAGCCATATGCACAAGTGAGAAAACCACTCCCTTCTTTTGGCCGGCACATGTTCGAACCATCTGGGCAAGTAAATCTTGGGCATATGAAAAGTCAATGCCTTCAAAAAGACCATTGAAAGCCTTCTACATTGAGGAAAAGTCAAAGCCTTCAAAAGATCACAAAGTCATCGAACGTTCCTCAAAGCCTTCAAAAGACCATTGAAAGCTTTTCACATTGAGGAAAAGTCAAAACCTTCAAAGATTACGTAAAGCCTTCTACATTGAGTTAGTCAATTCCTTCAAAGATCACATAAAGCCATGTAACCTTTCTCAAAACCTTCAAAGATCACGCAAAGCCATCTAATGTCCCCCCCCCCCCATGTACAGCTAAAGTCTTCTACATTGATAAAAACCCAATTCCTTTAATAAAACATTAGGTTGACTGGTACTTACCAGACTCAGAACTGCTGCTGTTGCTGCTAATAGGTGGAGTTTCTATTGGTATGTCTTGATCCATGCACTGAGAACTGCTCCTGGAAATGCTGTCATTCACTGGATATGGAAAGACCACCGATGGGTCTATGCAATCAGAGCTTGGGTCATGAAGGTATCCACTGCTGGTCCTGTTGGACCCAATGGGACTGAGGTTGCCCTGGCAGGAGTCGAGCTTCTGCGGGCTCTGCTGCGGTTGGTTTTGGGGCTGGGAAGCAGAGTTCTCCTTCCTAGAAGCTTGGTAGGATGCCAGCTTTTCCGACACCACTTTCTCCAGCTTGGCCGCAGCAGAAAAGCCGCTCCACATACAGTCCTGAATAATGATGGACTTGACGAAAGCCTCGTCGTCCGGGTCACAAATGAAGCTCTGGTTCACCATGTCCCCTCCCAGGAACTCCGTGACCAACTCCAGCTGGTCGGTGGAAGGGAAGAGGCTGGAGATGCTAGACCTACGGCTAGGGGAACGTGGCGGGGTAGGCAGGAGCTCAAACTTCTTCCAGATGTCCTCGCTGGGTGCCGGAGGCTGCGGCCGGTTGTATTGCTGCTGGTAGAAGTTCTCATCTTCGTCGAAGTAGAAGAATGGCTGTATGGAGTCATAATCCAAGTCGTAATTCCTGCTCTGGAAAGTGGAGTTGAGAGGCATGGTGCTTGCTTTAATTCGGGGGGACCTATACAAAAAAAAAAAAAAGAACATGCCGTTAGAGAACACATCTCTTTCCAAGACAAAAAATTCTAAAAAAAAAAATAAAACAGAACTTTACATCAAAAGGTATCAAGATAACGCTTTTAATGTAGCACAGAAGTCTTCGGGAGGAAGCTAGTAGAGCAGAAATACATTGCCAGGGTGAAACTTAGTAGGAACAAAGAGGCGAGTGTCAAACATAAAGCTTCAGAAAAAAAAGCCGGCTGCGAGGGGAGGAGGCATGATCACATGGAGGCATTCAGCTCCGCAATACTACACCGGCTCTGGAGAGCCACATCCACACTAACTGAGACTGGATGACAGTCCAAGTACAGTCTACCAAGGCTGACAGAGAACCCTCATCCAGCCATTTAAATGGTGGGGTAAGAACCCCCAAAAAAAGACAGAAACCTCCATAAAGCAGTGACAGCTGGAGACATACACAAAAGTAGTAGTATCCCGTACTCTACAACCACTATCCTCAGACCAGCATTGCATCAACCTATAGAAGGTCCAGTAGGGTGGAGGTGGACGCTGATCATTGCCTAGTGCCAGAACCACCCACATCAGACCACCAACCCCCCCCCCCCACCCCCCCTTAGTATGACACCCCCCTCAGATCAAACTACTGCATGAGCCCCCCCCCCCCCCTTTACTCTAACAGCTGTATTTAAATGACAGAATAATGGAAACACCCCATACTCTATAGCACAGAAGACAGACCACCAGCATGACTCCCCATATGACCAGCACTACTATTACACGTCAACCTCCCTACACTGACAGCTACAATGTAACAGAAGAAGAAGAAGACCACATCCTCCCAACACACCCAATTATCACAGATCAATAGAAATAGTATAACATTCATATGGTCAACCACTGATCAGTACCGTCATTGTATAAGAGTGACATGATTGATCAGTACTATAAATTGTAGATCATAGACCTGATCAGTATTAAATGGCACAGAAATTGACATGATCGATCACATATATATGAAAAAGGAGTATAAAATGCACATGATTGATCAATGATCAGTATAATAGTGTAAAATTGATCAGATCAGCACTATATTAGAATACAATTGGCATGCTCAATCACATATCAATAGTATAAAATGCACATGATTGATCACTGATCAGTATTAAATAGTCTTGATCAGTTACATATCAGTACTAAAACAGCATAAAACCCACAGAATTGATCACCGATCAGGATGAAATGGACACGATCACCTATTGATCGGTATTCTGATAGTATAAAATATTCACGATGGATCCACAAACCCAATCATTATGTATACAGGAGAAGAGTTCCAGCCCAGCTGGATGACTTAAAGGAGCTGACCACCCCAGGAGGAGATGAGTGATCCCCGGGGGGGGGGGGGCTCCCCCAGATACATCCAATGTAAGGGAAGAGAAGGGGGCGCCTTACCCGGCTCAGAAGAAGACACACAAATCCTTTGCTGTCCGCTGCCTTGTAATAAAACCACAAGCGAGCCCTCTCCTCCCTCCCCGGATCCCGAGCAACACAACACACAATCCGCTCCGCACCTTCTCCCAGCACTATCTCCGGGCTCGCCGCTCTACAGCCCCTTATATAGTGCTGAATAACGCGCCAAATATCGAGGGGCGGGAAGTGTGGGCGGGGCCGGCGAGAGGAGTCTGCTGTAGTAAGAATCTTGTTAACTTATTCATGGCGGAGATGTCAACAGCCGACCCCCCCCCCCCCCCCCCCCAGTCCTAGTCCCAGTCCCACCACATGTACTACTCCCAGTCCCACTACTCCCACCACCAGTCCTCCCAGTCCCACTACTCCCAGTCCCCCCATTACCAGTAGTCCCAGTACTCCTAGTCCTACCACTCCCAACACCAGTCCTCCCAGTCCCACTACTCCCAGCCATTCACAGAGGGCGGGTGACCGAGACACAGATCACATACAGATACACAGAGATACAATGTATCCACCGCCAGAGATTATATATATAGATATATCTATATATACGTGTATGGGGACACTAGTCTTAATTCTGTATATACAATGCTGTCTCCAATGACAGCTGTATATAGGACCTGTGTACAATAGTCATCTGTCCATATATACCATCTGTATACAGGATCTAGCTATAGA
>JBBDGP010000459.1:5407500-5550000 GCA_037952835.1 Lithobates septentrionalis
GTGCATTGCACCAATGAAGCACTGACTGCGGTTGCAATGGTCTGCAGGGTTCAATGTAAATATTTAATAAATGAACATGTTTTTTATTTTATTAATGATTCATTAATTACATTTTGGTAAAAGGTGGACTACGTCTTTAACCAATCATTTCTTGCATATTAATTACTAATGGGGGGGGGGGGGGGGGGGCATGACAGGTGCGTACTTTTTGCCTCCATAGCTTGCTCTGGAAGGTGTCCCTCTTTTCCATCTCGGGAAGTTGGAGGTATGCCAGTGTTGGAGGGCATTGCAGTTTGAGGGAGGTAATTCAGGGTAAGAGCAGGGGATGGTTGTGGAAATTGCTGGATTATCATTCCAGGACTCTTTCCAAATTTCTCTTCCATAGACGATGAACAAAGCGCAGCGAACGGCTCAGATACACCAAAGACATGTAATTATAGTTGTTGCTGGAAGGGAGAAATCCATCAGCACTCATGTCACTTCACCTTACAGGAGAGAAGACGTGATCACTTCTGAAAATACTTCTCTGGGATCAGCAAATATTGTCTAAATACAAGTCATGTGTATTCTTCTTGAATCTTGGTGTGCTTTGTGTATTTCCTCCAGATCTGTGCAGTAATCCAGTGTGAGACTTTTCCTTCCTGTAATAAAGACCGATCACTGCTGCTCTCTCTCCTTGTGCAGGGTGACTGGTCTTGTCTCCGCCCCCTCCTGTAGTTTTCTGCAGGTAGCCTGTAGTGGGTGGAGCCTGCTGGGCTCCTCCCACAGCTCTGCTCTGTGCACAGGCTATACAGTGATGATGTCACTGCTACTTTTACAACGTAATATCTGAGTTTGCAAAGAAACACTGCAATCTAAATGTGCAATGTACAATCTCATCTACGTTTACCAAAACTGAGTAATAGTGGGATAAATCTCTACAGTCTGATCAATTTCTGTACAATTCCACCGGCCTTGAGGGGTCTCCAAACTTTTCAGTTAGAGGACCTCAGCATATATTTTACAAAGATTTGCAGCCCCCCCCCCCCCAATATATCAGTATGATATATAACAGAAAAAAAACAGGTCCATCAGAGTCCCCCCTACATCAGATTCCCCCCTTACATCAGATTCCCCATCGGGGTCCCCCCTTACATCAGAATCCCCATCAGGGTTCCCCCTTACATCAGAGTCCCCATCAGGGTCCCCCCTTACATCAGACGTCGGGTGTGTCTGGATCACCGCCGCGCTCGTCTCTCTGGCCGCAGAGGGGTTAATTCCCCCTTTGCATTGTTGGAGATCTCGCCGTCACTGTACTTCATTCATAAAATGAGCGCTTTGTTCAACAGAGAAGAAGAAGAATGTAGGAGTCACGGTGTCAGTTCTCTTCTAACGGGGATGTGAAACCAACTCATACAGTGCAAGAAGAATCTGGCTGGAAATGAATCTGTGGCACGCGAAACAACCGCACACTGGGGGGGGGGGGGGGATTTACTAAAACTGCAGGGTGCAAAATCTGGTGCAGCTGTGCATGGTAGCCAATCAGCTTCTAACTTCAGCTGGAAGCTGACTGGTTTCTATGTACAGCTGCACCAGATTTTGAACGCTCCAGTTTTAGTAAATCACCGTCAGACTGCCGAACCGGCCAGATCAGCATACATTTGTCTTCTCTTAAAGGGTAAGTCCACCTTCTCACGAAAAATGAGAAAGGTGAACAAACTCCAAAATAACTTGGCCACCCCTCCAAATCCTGATTCACATAGTGGATGTGATGCCCCGTGTTGCCAATATAGTGGTCAGTACAACGCAACACACAGCCCTGGAGCGGGTATCCATCATAATGCCCCCCAGTGCCCACAATGGTCAGCACAACCACTGACCAATAAGAAGCTCTTCTTTCTTCTAGGACACCTTACCGGAATAAAAAGCCTTGGATCCACTTCTCATTGGTCAACGCAGTCATTAACCAATAAGTGGTAGCCATTGCAAGCATTATGATGGATACTCATTCCAGGGCTGTGTATTGGGGTGTACACAAGGTCATCCAGGGAAAAGATGCCAAACTGCCCCCCCCCCCCCCCCCATGATGTACAAGCTTAGGGGATCCTACACCCAGCAGTCACTCACTTGTCAAAATCACTGCCTCTGTCAGCCTTGTAACAGAAGAAAGGCGCCCCCATCCCTACATTAAACCATTACACCCGGGGCAGCTTCCCCTCCTGCCCACCCCTTGCCCTACAGACTGCTACACCAGCAGCACAGGGGCATCACGGCTGATATATGCAGCAGGGTCCAGGTTTTCTGGAGTTGGTTCACCATTGCATTTTCCCTGAAAAGGTGAGCTTAACCTTTACATTTGTGAAACCGTTGCTGAATTAATAGCAGTGTAAAGTAATCTTTGGCTCGATGGCTAGAACTGAGTTTTCAATAGTCTTTAAAAAAAAAATCACAAGAAATATCAAGAGATGCTGGTAGATTTACTAGCTGCGGTATGTATATAAGATAGGGACCATAGATTGTAAGCTCCTGAGGGCAGGGATTGGTGGAAATGGACAGTATGTAATAGAGATGTCTAAAAAAAAAATAAAATATATATATATATATATATATATATATATCTATATATATATAATTATATATATATAGATATATATATATATAGATCTATATAGATCTATATATAGATCTATATATATAATCTCGTTCATTTCTAGTCAGGATTTAGCCATAGAATCATCAAAATGGCTTTACACTGCTAGTTATTCAGCAATGAATTCTCAAATGTATTTTTTTTATAGATCCTCTCACTCCAGGGTGAAAGCCCGGAGGGCTTTCACCCTGGAGTGGTGCGCTGGCAGGACGCTAAAAAAAAGTCCTGCAAGCAGCATCTTTGAGGCGCTGTAGGAGCGGTGTATATACCACTCCTAAAGCGCCCCTGGCCATTGAAATCAATGGGCAGCGCCGCGGATGTGCCGACGCCCCCAACTAAAGCTGCCACCTCATCCCTTTAAACCCGAACACATATTAATTACACAGGTTCTGTGGCTGATTAAGGTGGTGATTAAACTCACTTCTGCATTTAATTAGCCTCAGAACCTGTGTAATTAATATGTGTTTGGGTTTAAAGGGATGAGGTGGCAATCCTAGTTCTTTTTTTTTTCTTTTTCTACTTTTTTTGTTTTTTTGTTTTTTTGTTTTATTACTCCCTGTGCCACCACTTTTTTTTTTTTTTTTAAATTTAATCTTTATTGAAAAAATTTCCTTATATAACATACAAAATCCCTTTAAAATAAATATATCCACTTTATTTCTAATCCCCTGGTTATCTCTCGCCTCGACTACTGCAACTCCCTCCTCATTGGCTTACCTTTAAATAGACTAACCCCCCTTCAATCCATCATGAATGCTGCTGCCAGACTCATCCACCTTACAAACCGCTCCGTGTCTGCTACCCCTCTCTGCCAATCCCGCCATTGGCTGCCACTCGCCCAACGAATTAAATTTAAAATACTAACAATAAGTTACAAAGTCATCCACAACTCTGCCCCCAGTTACATCACTAACCTTGTCTCAAAATACCAACCTAATCGCCCTCTCCGTTCCTCCCAAGACCTTCTGCTCTCTAGCTCCCTCATCACCTCCTCCCATATCCGCCTCCAGGACTTCTCCTGAGCCTCTCCCATCCTCTGTAATTCCCTACCCCAATCTGTCAGACTGTCTCCAAATTTATCCACTTTTAGGCCATCCCTGAAAACTTTCCTCTTCAGAGAAGCCTATCCTGCCTCCATCTAACAACTGCACTATTTTCTCCATCAGCTCATCCCCCACAGCTATTACCCTTTTGTATAACTTGACCCTCCCTCCTAGATTGTAAGCTCTACTGAGCAGGGCCCTCTGATCCCTCCTGTATTGAATTGTACTTGTATTGTCTGCCCTCATGTTGTAAAGCGCTGCGTAAACTGTTGGCGCTATATAAATCCTGTATAATAATAATAATAAAAATAATAATAATAATAATAATAATAATTCATACCTCCCAACTTTTTGAGATGGGAATGAGGGACACCTATCAGCAAAAGTATGCAGGCATAGGAAATACCCCTTGCCACGCCCCCTTAAAGGAGAATTGTACAAAAAATAAAAGATTTGTTAAACGCACAAGTGCTTTTTTTACCACTAATATTCCTTTATATTGGCTTTTGGAATTTACAAATGCAGCAATTTAGAGATCAGATGAAAGGTTTAGCACTGGGAAACACTTTTTGATTGGTAAAAAGTGAATTTTATATACATCTATATAGATCAGACCAAAATGAGGGACAAATGAGGTGGAATGAGGGACAGAGGGACATTGCTCCAAATCAGGGACAGTCCCTCGAAATCAGGGACAGTTGGGAGCTATGATAATTTGCCTCTACGGTAGTCATGTCAGATGCATAATTATGTACCGCTCCTATCATTTGTGCCTCATCCAATTTCATACCCATATCTTGTTCCCATTTTCTAATAAAGGGTAAAATCCCCTTTTGTTCTAGTTCTGTTAGAATTCTTATTCTATACATTTGGGATATTCCGTTTTTTAAGGATGTTTTTATATTACAAAGTTTTTCAATCGGGGTTAACATTTTCTCAGACCTAATTGGTTGAGGGATTGTATCTACAAGGTGTTTTATTTGCAAATATTCCCAATCATTAACATGGTGCCACCCATGTGCCATTATTAAATCCTGTTTTGTCCTGATTTTACCTTGCATGATGATGTCTTTTAGTTGTGCCTGTCGTACTTGTTTCCCTAATCGTGTCCCATTTCCTGGAATAAAAAAATTTGTTCCTGCTAATGAAATTAAAGGGGAATTATATTTCCATTTTTCTTTTCTATATAATGTCTCCCATATTTTAAATACATTTTTAGTTAATTCGTGTGTGTCTCTACTATGTGTTATTAATTTCGGTGGAATCCAAATTTTTTTGTTTTAATTGTGATGTGTTTAGTGTATCTTCCATTTTCACCCATCTCTTTTTAGGCTAATTCTAGTTCTAAGGCTAATTTAATGCAGATAAGGCACCGAGTGAGTTTAATTACCACCTCAATCAGCCACAGAACCTGTGTAATTCATATGTGTTCGGTTTTAAAGGGATGAGGTGGCAACTATACCCCCAACGCCCCAGTGTGAAAGTAGCCTTAGGCAAATTAATGTAGACAGGAGCCAATTAACCTACCAGCATTTGTTTTTGAGCGTGGGAGAAAACCAGAGTACCCTGTAGAAAATCCACACAAGCACAAGGAGAACATGCAAACTCCATGCAGGTCGTCTCCTGCCCAAAATTCAAGCCAAGGGCCCCAATGCTGCAAAGCAAAAAAAGAAAACCACTGTGCGGCCCCTGGCATGTTTTATGTCAGGGGTCTCAAAGTACCGGCCCGCGGGCCATTTGCGGCCCGCGGACCGGTTAAAAATGGCCCGCAGGCAGGGCCGATCCAGGACTAGAGGTCGACCGATATTTGGCCATTAGGCCGATATATAGCACTGGCCGCTGTTCCTACTCCCTTCTCCACACTCAGCGCTTGATGCTTGTGTGAAACTGACATGTAACAGCAGGAGAGAGACAGAGGGATCTGTCAGATTTGAGGTTGATGTCGGGGGTGGGCGGGACCTGGCCGGGGTGGGCGGGACCCGGCCAATATCAAACACCAGCCAATGGGATCTGGGCGGGCCGCTACGTGTATGTGGCCCGCCCCTTTTCTTAAGCAGCCCAATCATTGGCTGGTGTTTGATAGCTGCTGGTCCCGCCCACCCCGGCCAGGTCCTGCCCACCCCGACATCAACCTCAATTCTGACAGATCCCTCTGTCTCTCTCCTCTGTGCTACGTGTCAGCTTCACACAAGCATCAAGCGCTGATGCGTGCTGATGAGTGTGGACTGTTCCTTGTCTGTTTCACACGCGGTTACACTCCGCTCAGTGTGCCAACTGTCAGTGCCATCTGTCAGTGCCAGCTGCCAGTGCCACCGCCAATCAGTACCACCTGCCAGTGCCAACCAGTCTGCCAGTGCCACCTGCCACCTCCAACCAGTACCACCTGCCAGTGCCACCTGCCACCGCCAATCATTGCCACCGCCAACCAGTGCCCCTGCCAATCAATGCCACCTGCCAGTGCTAACCAGTGCCACCTTACGCCTCCTGCCAGTGCCACGCCAATCAGTGCCGCCTGCCAGTGCCACCTGCTGCCACCTGCCAGTGCCACGCAAGTCAGCGCCACCTGCCAGTGCCTGCCAGTGCCACCTGACACCACCTGCCAGTGCCACGCCAGTCAGTGCCAGCTGCCAGTGCCACGCTAATCAGTGCCACCTGCCAGTGCCAATAGTGCCACCTGCCAGTTCCAAACCAGTGCCACCTTCCAGTTCCAAACCAGTGCCACTTGCCAATGCCTGCCAGTGCCACCTTCCAGTACGACTGCCAATAAGTGCCACCTGCCAGTACCATTGCCAATCAGTGCCACCTGCCAGTGCCATCTGTTAGTGCCAATCAGTGCCACCTGCCAATCAGTGCCACGTGCCACCTGCCAGTGCCACCTGCCAGTGACAGACAGTGCCACCTGCCAGTGCCACCTGCCTAGGCCAACCAGTGCCACAGCCAACCAGTGCGATCTGTACTGAGGACATCAAGTGTGTGGTAGAGTGACAGGAGCAAGCAGGGAGGAGTGGAGTGGGTGAGGTTTTTTTTTTTTTTAAATCGGCCTAAAATATCGGCCACAAAAATCGGAATCATATTCGGCCATCGGCCGCCCCGATTTCTAAATATCGGTATTGGCATCGGCCAGAGAAAAACCCATATTGGTCCACCTCTATCCAAGACGTCTTTTTGAACTGCACCCAGGCACCGCAGAGGGGAGGCTCCAAAGAGCTTTACCTCTCCATCTCCTCTGTCCTCTCCGCTGCACGCTGCTGCAGCCCAGAGAGAGAACAGAGCAAAGGAAGGAGCGGAGGAAGGATCCGCTCATCGATCCACCCACCTAGGCATTGACGATCGACCAAAGCCCCAAACCAGGGTCCTGCTGCCACCTCAGGGCGGGAGATTGTGTTCTCTGGGTCCCCTGTCACTAGGCCTGTATGGAAGCCAGGAGGAGAGGACTCGGGAGGCAGATGATCCTGACTGCCAGGAGAGGTGAGTGAGCATCACACTGAGGCAAAGTCCTTAGTGGGGTGACTGGGGTAGAAATTTGTGCAGTGTGGGGGGTATTTTATGCAGTGTGGAGGGTGATTGTGCAGTGTGGGGGGTAATTGTGTAGTGTGGGGGTAATTATGGAGTGTGTGGGGTATTTTATGGAGTGTGCGGCTATTTGTGCAGTCTGGGGGGGGGGGGGGGTAATGCTGGGGGTTAACAATGCGTTTACTGACACCAATGCTGGGTTAATAATGCGTTTACTGACACCAGTGCTGGGTATAATGCGTTTGCTGACACCAGTGCTGGGGGTTAATAATGCATTTGCTGACACCAATGCTGGGTTAATAATGCGTTTACTGACACCAGTGCTGGGTATAATGCGTTTGCTGACACCAGTGCTGGGGGTTAATAATGCGTTTGCTGACACCAGTGCTGGGTATAGTATAGTATATTATTGCTGGTATAGTTTATTGCTTTTGAAGTTTTAAAAGTTTGCATGCGGCCCCCATGGGATATGAAAACTTGTCATGTGGCCCTCAGGCAATTGGAGTTTGAGACCCCTGTTTTATGTTATAGTTTGGCGCCACCTAGCTGCAGCTTTGCCACAAATGTGAACGCCGTAATGTAACACAACACACAGCTTCAATGCAAAGATGGACAGATGTCAGTTGGAGAAGCAGGAAAGAGTCAGTTTTTTCTAAAGATCTGTTTTTTAACATGCATGTTTAGAACACCGGAACATGCATGTTTAAGTCAACACAAGTGGGACCGGGGAGGGCTGCAGGCACCTCTGTTTTCGTCTGATTTCAGGGGAAACAGTAGCAATTGGCTGAAAATTTCTAATATAGCTGGTGGCAATGCAAAAACTTTGCAATTTTGGTTCAATAGACTTCAATGGAGAATTGCAGAAAAGCATGTCGTGCAACTTCCGGTTCCGGCGCCACATGGGACAGCGGAAGCTAGACACAGCTCCCGCCGCCCTCCCTCCAATTTTGGCTAAAAAAGCATACGCTCGAGTGGTCTCCTCGGCACCCCCGGAGGGAGATGCGGCTTCAGGCTCAGGCAAAATGGCGGCCGCTCCAAGTGCAGGGGAATCCTCACAGCCACACGCTGCTTCAGCAACACAGGCAATCGATCCTGCATCACCAGCAGGTATTGCCCAAGAAGTAGTAGCCCTGCTGGGACCCTCTCTGGCTGCCACTGTTGATGCCGCAGTACACAGAGGGCTAGAACAGCTCCACCTGGAGGTACAAGCACAAGCCCAGAGAATCACACAGGCAGAGGACAGAATATCATCCCTGGAAGATGATACCACTGCACAGTCAGCAGAAATTGCCCACATAACAGCTGAAAACAGAGAAATATGGGACAAATTGGACGATCTCGAAAATCGTTCCAGAAGAAACAATTTGCGCATAATTGGACTGCCAGAATCAATAGCCAACAACCAGCTCAATTTTTCCTGAACAACTGGGACTCCGAATACCCTGCACTATCGAACGCGCCCTTCGCATCGGTCAGTACATGGAAAGTCGTGCCAAACCAAGACACGTCATCGTTAAGTATCTGAATTACGCTGACAAAAAACGCCATTATGCAGGCATTCCGCCGCACGCGCTCCCTATCGCTAGAGGGGATGAAACTCTTTGCAGACGACTCGATCGAGGTGATGAAGCAACGTAAAGCATTCTCCTCAATCTGTTCAACTTTATACCACAATCAAGTGAAATTCTCCCTGGCATATCAAGGCCACCCTACGTATCCAAACGCAGTCAGGGGAACACCTCACTTTTACTTCGCCTGATAAAGCGGATCGGTACCTTGCAGCAGCTGGCACAGAAATGGAACACACCAACTCTGAGGAAGGCTCCTCCTCATCTCCGGCTACCTCTCCCTCTGCACCCCGCAAACAACACCGCAGTTCGACCAAGCTTCACCCATTAGGCGGAACGTTCCAGCGATCGTTGAAAACGAATCTCAGAGACTACCTATCGGCGGAGACACATGAGAGACGGGTAGTATCATCACCCCTTTTTCTCAGTGTTTTACATCTCCCGCACCACTGTCATTACTATTACACTAATACCCTACACCACCTAAAGGTGGGCGCTAGGTTTTCTTCCCATTTGTTTTTATTTTTCCCACATTAACTACCTAGAATACTCTCTGCTTATATGAGCGGACACCCTCATGTTACCTACTGTTAACCAAGTATCCTGCTCCCTCCTTGAGATGACACTTGAAATGTGCTGCGACCTCCCAGCACTAACTAATCCCCACTCAACTAGAAATCACCCTTTTATCCTCCCTTTTTACCCTCCACCCTTTCTCCCCTCTCCCCACCCCTCGCCTTTCCTCCTTTGAAGCTCGCATCCTTAGGAGAGGAGCAGGCGTATGGCGGGGGCTCTGCCATGCGATTTAACCCCATGTGGAAAAACGTGAAGTCCTTGCTGTTTGATTGGTGCTTTTTGCACCGGACCTATGTTGTTGTTTTTTTATTGTTTTAGTTTAATGTTTGGAATATTTCTAATTACCTGTTTTGTGCCTATAACCTCAGGAAACCTACAATACTTGGGTGACCCTCGGATTGACGACGCGATGCCTGAAGGGAGACTTCATTCCACACTTCAAGCTCAGTACATACCTCCACACCGGACATGGCCTCCTCAACCGATGGGAATAACCTAAAGATTGTATCGTGGAATGTTAAGGGGCTTCGCTCTCCAAGTAAGCGCATGTCCATTCTTAGACACTTGAGGTGTCTCCGAGCAGATGTGGCCCT
Source organism: Lithobates septentrionalis (assembly GCA_037952835.1). NCBI lineage: Eukaryota > Metazoa > Chordata > Amphibia > Anura > Ranidae > Lithobates > Lithobates septentrionalis. The sequence continues at coordinate 5,417,423 of JBBDGP010000459.1, forward strand.
GCTTCAGGAAACACATCTGTCCGCAGACGATTTGACCCGTTTACGCAAACTATGGGTGAGAACTGTATATGGCTCACCAGCCGTAGGGCGCAAAACTGGAGTAGCCATCCTACTACACAAAAACCTGAAACATACTATCAAGGACGTGAGGACTGACCCGACAGGCCGCAAAATAACGTTACACATGACCTTAGCTAACATTGAAATGGCTATCACTAATATATACGCTCCCAACTCGCCAGATACCTCATTCTTTCAAGACGTGGTGGCTGGATACTGACTACCCCAGAGACCCTACATCTAATAGGCGGGGACTTTAATTCAGTTATGTCCACAACAGTTGACCGAGTAGGTGACACGACGTGTAGGACGACCAGAAATACCACACCAACTCCTACCCCGACGCTCCTAACACAAGCCATAGATTCCATGCACTTAATAGATGTATGGCGATTACCACACCCGATGGACCGGGACTTCTACCAATGCTATGCGACCCAGAAATCCATGACGCCAGAATCTCAGACCACAGCCCCATTGCAATACAATTGATCAATACCCAACCCTCTTCTCCCTCACACATATGGCACTTCCCTTCTTACCTAGCGGATAATGAGGACTTCCGCCACATGCTCTATGGAGCGTGGACTGAATATGCCTCTACCAACGTGACACACCTTACTGACCCAAACCTTTTCTGGGAGGCTGGGAAAGCCTTCATGAGAGGGAAAATTATTTCTTACACCACCCAATTTAAGAGGAATGCTAAACAACACTACATACGAGCTAGTGAAGCTCTACGCTCAGCACATGAACTACTTACACTTAACCGTACACCTGACAACATACCCGCCTGGAGAGAAGCCAAACGAGAATTCGACCTATGGGCTGAGCAACAAGAAATGGCTAAGACCTCCTATTCTACTTTACACTTTCATAGGTATGGTAACAAAGCGGGCAAACTGCTGGCGAAGCTCTGCACGGGAATAAGACGACCCACCCATATCTCTGCCCTGAAAAATGCAGCAGGCGCACTGGTTACCTCTCCTACTGCAATTAGTAAACTACTAGCAGACTATTACACTACTCTATACTCGGCGGATCTGAATGACCAACCTACTGTTGAAGCCCTCCTAGCTCAGATCCGCTTGCCTAAGCTTCAGGAGGACCAATTAGCTGCTCTTAATGCGCCCATCACCGTTGAGGATATCCAAATGACGATCAAATCTTTGGTGTCTGCTAAAGCCCCAGGTCCGGACAGTTACACAGCTGAATTCTACAAGCTAGCTAAAGACTTTACTCCTGGTACCCTGACACATGTATACGCAGCCATGTGCAATGGGGGCCCCTATCTCCCTACAGGGACACAGGCACATACTAGACTAATCGTTAAAAAAGGTAAAGACCCCTCACATCCAGGATCGTATCGCCCAATCTCATTAATCAATGTAGACGTCAAAATACTATCCAAGATAATTGCGTCGCGCTTAGCCAGTGCTGGGACAAGGTCATTTGGTGCCCAGGGCGGAGATGGCAAACTGCGCCCCCCCCCCCCCCCCGACCCCTGTTTTTCACAGATTTTCCCCGATGTGCACCTGCGGCGGCGCGCGGGGAGGAATTAAATAGGAGGACAAAAACTTTTATCTTAGATGTTTACACTTATACCCCTTTCACATTGGGGCACTTTGCAGGCGCTACTGCGCTAAAAACAGCACCTGCAAAACGCCCTGAAAGAGCCGCTACTGTGTCTCCAATGTGAAAGCCCCGAGAACTTTCACACTGGAGCGGTGCGCTGGCAGGACGGTAAAAAAAGTCCTGCTAGCAGCATCTTTGGAGTGAAGGAGTGGTGTGTAATGATGGTAAAGCAGCGCTAAAAATAGCTCAGTTTTACCACCGATGCCGCCCCTGCCCCAGTGTGAAAGGGGGCTTAAGGTTTTTAATGTAGAGCCTGGTGCAACTAATGCACAAAGGGCTTAATTAACTGTGACTGGTCACAAATGCATCAGTGAACAATGGCAATACATTAACCCCCCCCCCCCCATGCTGCATATTACAGAAATTAAAACTAGCATTGCTAATTAACCTCCCCTCAGCCTCCCCCCCTCCCCCATTCATGTATTATTCTGCTGCAGATTAATAAATGAACTGTCTGAATACGATTGGGGGAGGGGGGGAGGCTGAGGGGATGTTAATTACCAATGCTACCTATTTTTTAATTTCTGTAATATGCAGCATGGGGGGGGGGGGGTAATGTATTGCCATTGGTCACTGATGCATCAGTGACCAGTGGCAGTACATTAACCCCCCCCCCCCCCCCCTCCCATGCTGCATATTACAGAAATTAAAAAATAGGTAGCATTGGTAATTAACCTCTCCTCAGCCTCCTCCCCTCCCCTCATCGGATTCAGACACTTTATTTTAATATCTGCAGATGGCATTGCATTTGTTATTATCTGTTTAGTGCTTACTTTTGTGTCTTGTCTTGTGTCCGTTGTGTGATATACACACTTTGTTGCAGAGGCGTAACTATAACCTTCAGGGCCCCAGTGCAAGAAACCATGAAGGGCCCCTGACCCGCACTATGATGGGGGAGGGGGGGGGGGTATTGTGAAAGAATGAGGGGCAGTATGACGGGGTATTTTGACAGGAGGGGGCAGTGTGACCAAAGAAGGGTATCTGGAAAGTGTGACCAGAGGGGGGAGTGTGATAAGAGGGGGCACTGTGAAAGAAGGGGGGCAGTGTGACAAGAAGGGGCAGTGTGACAGGAGGGGGCAGTATGACAGGGGGATATTGTGACAAGAGGGGGGCAGTGTGACAGGAAAAGGATACCTGGGAAGTATTACAAGAGGGGGGCAGTGTAATGAGGGAGCACTGTGAAAGGACGGGGACTGTTTAACAAGAGGGGGGTAGATATGACAGAAGGGGGACAGTGTGTGGGGGGCACAGTGTGAGAGGGGACAGTGTGTGGGGGGCACAGTGTGAGAGGGGACAGTGTGAGAGGGGGACAGTGTGTGGGGGGGACAGTGTGTGGGGGGGACAGTGTGTGGGGGGGACAGTGTGTGGGGGGGGACAGTGTTAGAGGGGAGAGTGTTAGAGGGGAGAGTGTTAGAGGGGACAGTGTTAGAGGGGACAATGTGGGGGGGGGACAGTGTGGGGGGGGCAGTGTTAGAGGGGACAGTGTGGGGGGGGACAGTGTGAAAGGGGGCAGTGTGTGGGGGGACAGTGTGAGAGGGGACAGTGTGAGAGGGGACAGTGTGAGAGGGGACAGTGTGAGAGGGGACAGTGTGTGGGGGGACAGTGTGTGGGGGGACAGTGTGTGGGGGGACAGTGTGTGGGGGGACAGTGTGAGAGAGGACAGTGTGAGAGGGGACAGTGTGAGAGCGGACAGTGTGAGAGCGGACAGTGTGTGGGGGGGGGGCAGTGTGTGGGGGGACAGTGTGAGAGGGGGCAGTGTGAGAGGGGACAGTGTGTGGGGGGACAGTGTGAGAGGGGACAGTGTGAGAGGGGACAGTGTGAGAGGGGACAGTGTGAGAGGGGACAGTGTGTGGGGGGACAGTGTGTGGGGGGACAGTGTGTGGGGGGACAGTGTGTGGGGGGACAGTGTGAGAGAGGACAGTGTGAGAGGGGACAGTGTGAGAGCGGACAGTGTGAGAGCGGACAGTGTGTGGGGGGGGGGCAGTGTGTGGGGGGACAGTGTGAGAGGGGGCAGTGTGAGAGGGGACAGTGTGTGGGGGGACAGTGTGAGAGGGGACAGTGTGTGCCCCCCACACACTGTGTGTGAGAGGGGACAGTGTGTGGGGGGACAGTGTGAGAGGGGACAGTGTGTGGGGGGACAGTGTGAGAGGGGACAGTGTGAGAGGGGACAGTGTGAGAGGGGACAGTGTGTGGGGGGACAGTGTGTGGGGGGACAGTGTGAGAGGGGACAGTGTGAGAGGGGACAGTGTGTGGGGGGACAGTGTGTGGGGGGACAGTGTGAGAGGGGACAGTGTGTGGGGGGACAGTGTGTGGGGGGACAGTGTGTGGGGGGACAGTGTGAGAGGGGACAGTGTGTGGGGGGACAGTGTGTGGGGGGACAGTGTGAGAGGGGACAGTGTGAGAGGGGACAGTGTGAGAGGGGACAGTGTGTGGGGGGACAGTGTGTGGGGGGACAGTGTGAGAGGGGACAGTGTGAGAGGGGACAGTGTGTGGGGGGACAGTGTGTGGGGGGACAGTGTGAGAGGGGACAGTGTGAGAGGGGACAGTGTGAGAGGGGACAGTGTGTGGGGGGACAGTGTGTGGGGGGACAGTGTGAGAGGGGACAGTGTGTGGGGGGACAGTGTGTGGGGGGACAGTGTGAGAGGGGACAGTGTGTGGGGGGACAGTGTGAGAGGGGACAGTGTGAGAGGGGACAGTGTGTGGGGGGACAGTGTGTGGGGGGACAGTGTGTGGGGGGACAGTGTGAGAGGGGACAGTGTGTGGGGGGACAGTGTGAGAGGGGACAGTGTGTGGGGGGACAGTGTGAGAGGGGGCAGTGTGTGGGGGGACAGTGTGAGAGGGGACAGTGTGTGGGGGGACAGTGTGTGGGGGGACAGTGTGTGGGGGGACAGTGTGAGAGGGGACAGTGTGAGAGGGGGCAGTGTGTGGGGGGACAGTGTGAGAGGGGACAGTGTGTGGGGGGACAGTGTGAGAGGGGACAGTGTGAGAGGGGACAGTGTGTGGGGGGACAGTGTGAGAGGGGACAGTGTGTGGGGGGACAGTGTGAGAGGGGACAGTGTGTGGGGGGACAGTGTGAGAGGGGACAGTGTGTGGGGGGACAGTGTGAGAGGGGACAGTGTGAGAGGGGACAGTGTGTGGGGGGACAGTGTGTGGGGGGACAGTGTGAGAGGGGACAGTGTGAGAGGGGACAGTGTGAGAGGGGACAGTGTGAGAGGGGACAGTGTGTGGGGGGACAGTGTGAGGGGGGACAGTGTGTGGGGGGACAGTGTGAGAGGGGACAGTGTGAGAGGGGACAGTGTGTGAGGGGACAGTGTGTGAGGGGACAGTGTGAGAGGGGACAGTGTGAGAGGGGACAGTGTGTGGGGGGACAGTGTGAGAGGGGACAGTGTGAGAGGGGACAGTGTGTGGGGGGACAGTGTGTGGGGGGACAGTGTGAGAGGGGACAGTGTGAGAGGGGACAGTGTGTGGGGGGACAGTGTGAGAGGGGACAGTGTGTGGGGGGACAGTGTGAGAGGGGACAGTGTGAGAGGGGACAGTGTGAGAGGGGAGAGGTGGGTGGCCAGTGTTGTGCTTTACTTACATGAGAAGCAGCATGCTTCCTTGTCATGTCTGCACTCTGCAGGATGTCCCTCCAGGCAGCACACAGTTCACTTCCCGAATATCATTGTATCCAATGGAGAGGGGAGGGGCCTCTGACCTGAGCGTGTATTAGCAAGACTCAGAGTGTACAAGCAGAGGGAGAAACTTGTGCACTCAATCTGCTGGTCAGAGGCCCCTCCCCTCTCCATTGTACTCACTGATATTCGGGAAGTGAACTGTGTGCTGCCTGGAGGGACATCCCGCAGAGCGCAGACATCACATAGCTGCCGATCGCCCCCTTACGCCCCCCTCTCCTGTATAGTTAGATGCCAGCCAGGGGAGGTGCGGCGTCTTGGGGCCCCCCCACACTGGCAGAATTCCAGGGCCCAGTCGCAAGTGCGACTGTTGCGACCCTGAAAATTCCGCCACTGCTTTGTTGGTTCCTCCTCGGTGGCTCCTCTAGGTTGCAGCTTCTGCAGCAGCTCTCTATCTCCTCCCATCCCGCCTCTGGCCATCAGTGATGTCACGCCGCCGGGACGGGACTACGAATCGCCTTCATAGGGGGAGAGAAGCGCTGACAGGGAAGGGGCTTGTGCAGTCTGTTTAGGCTTGTGCCGGGTGCAGGAGTGCACTCGGCACATAGTTACAGTACAGCTATTAGCAGCGCCGGCTGGTGTGTATGTACTACTATGATGAAGCACACTGCCAGCACTTCATCTGCGCCCCCCTCCCTTCAGCAAATTCTATCGCCCAGGGCATCCGCCCCTTCCGCCCCTGCCTTGTACCGGCTCTGCGCTTAGCCCACCTACTCCCCTCTTTACTACACCCGGCTCAATTTGTTCAGGGAAGAACGGCCACCCTAAACATACGCAAGGTGCTGATGGCGTTAGAATATGCAAGATCGAACCCTGAACAAGACATCGCCATAATGTCACTAGATGCTGAAAAGGCTTTCGACAATATCAGTTGGTCCTGGTTATTCAGAGTGATGGCGGACTTCGGTTTTTCTGGCCCAATTGTGCATTTTTTACAGCGGATGTACAAATCCCCAACTGCGCGTCTGGTCACTCCCGACTTTTTATCTGATCTGATCCCCCTAACAAAAGATACTAGACAGAGATGCCCCCTCTCCCCTCTACCTTTTAACATCGATATCGAGCCTTTATCCAGACTACTTAACTCGTCCGACGGGGTCAGTGGCATCACAATAGGTAACCAAACTCTCCGTTCTGTACTATTTGCAGACGACATATTGTTATTCTCCACGCAGCCCCTCGTGGACTTTGATAGACTCCGAACACCCTTTCATACTTTCCGACTGTGCTCAGGCTTTCGAATTAACTTTGACAAAAGCGAAGTTCTATCACTCCATCCCGGGATGTCTGCCAAATGGCGACACCAGTCTCCTTCTGCCATAGCAACGCAACACATAACTTATTTGGGCATTCACATCGGCCGAGAGCCGTCCACTTTATATACGCTTAACTTCCCACCGTTGATATCAAAAATTGTAAAGGAGCTGGAAGCTTGGGCAGCCCTCCCCCTCTCGCTCTTTGGAAGATGTCACCTTGGTGTAGTTTGCACGTCTACTCTACCCTATGCAGACCATACCTCTTCTATTGAAGCAACCGGATGTAAAAAAATGTCATAGGGTACTGTCTGCCTTTCTATAGTCTCGCAAAAAATCACGCATTGCCTTACAAAAACTGTATCTCCCGAAGTCTGAAGGGGGGACGGGCCTGCCCAATATATGTTTTTACAATCTTGCCTGCCTACTCAGACAAGGCCTTGACTGGTTATCTGGCAGATCTAGATACTCCAATACTGTACTCGAGGGGGGCCTCAACCTTTCCACATGCTCTGCCAGCCATTCTCCACTCCAATCCTAACAAACTACCAACATAACTCAAATCAAGTGTACTCATCAAGGACACAATCATAGCCTGGAGAGAGACTGCTGGGGTCACCCTCCAGTATTTCTTGCTACCTGCCAATCCAAGGCAACCCTATGTTTCTCCCATCCACTCTACACAAAGCCTTTGAACAATGGAGCGCTAAGGGTCTTGCCAACATTACCATAATACCCCTGGAGAGTTTAAATCCTTCCAAACCCTATCAAGGGAATTCTCTCTACCAGAGACACACGCCTTCTTCCACCACCAGTTGGTCAGTTATTTACGCTCATACTACGGACCTGGGATGGATCCCCTCCAAAAGTCCTTTATTGATACTGTACTACGCAGAGACGAGTACTCCATTTCCAGCCTATACTCTCACCTTATTGCCCATCAGACTGCCAAATTTCATCTTAAACCATTCCAAAAATGGTCCCAAATATTTGAGAACAGAGACCTTTCGGAGAAAATCCTTGAAGGATACAGACAAGTACACAAACTTACCATATCCGAAACATGGCGTGAGACGCAATTCAAAATTATCCACAGGGCGTACTACCCTTTTCGTATCAACAAGGCGGAACCAGCCCAAGAGCGGTGTCCTTGGTGTTTCACACCACGGCCAACACTACTTCATCGTCTCTGGGAATGCCCACACATCATTACATACTGGGACTCCGTACTGAACTTTATCTACAAGATCACTAAAATAAGGATCCCAAGACATTACCTTATATGTCTATTCGGATGTGAACCACCCTTATCCACGCCACCAATAAAGAGTCCGCTTCGCATCTCCCACTGGACGCATATTTGCCTCCTGGAGGCCCGCAGGACTATCATGTCCCATTGGATCAAATCAACACCGCCAAATTTACCGGCGGTGAAAAAAGCCCTCTTAACGCTTTTCTATCTGGAAAGATTAGACACCATCGTACTGAACGTTCGCTCCACCTCACTATTCTTCACGAGATGGCGGAAATTCATGGAACGCACGTTCACCCAAAAAGATCTACAGAATCTCATACAACCTTTCCGATACACTGATTGGTATCTCAAACGAGACCTTACAAACTCCCTAGGCATCCTTAAATTATCCAATCTATCTGACCCCTCTGCGTTTTTGCCGGCCTGAACCATGAAAACAAATCTTTGAAGCTCCTTGGCACCTGTGAGTTTTCCATACCCTCACCTGTAAACTTCACCCACTGTCACTTATACAGCCAGTTTAATATCCAAGGTTACTTTTTTTTATATATATACTCTAAACGTTGCTTCCGCTCCTAAAGGCACTAAGGTTTGTGCTGTCACATCATCCTGATGCTATAATATTGTCATACAGTCAGAGGCGGCCCTCTAATTAGGCAAATTAGGCGGTCGCCTAAGGCCTCGCACTCACAGGGGCCGTGCGGCCGCCTAATTTGCCTGTTCTCAATCACTGAAGTTGACGCCAGCGGCTCCGCCTACCCCCACTGGGACTCTGTGGCTTAGGAGCTGACGGACAAATCAGATACTGCCCGCAGCCTGAGGAATAGCGGCCTCATCACGGAGCGTCCCAGTCCGTGGGGCCTCATGTGTAAGTTTTGCCTAAGGCCTCACAAAGCCTAGAGCCGCCTCTGCATACAGGTAATTACTGTGCTACTGATTTTTCTCCTCTGTGTTTACGAGACTGTATATGAGTCAAAACTCATTTACCATGTACTTATGTAATAAACCCAATAAACATTTTTCAAAAAAAAAAAAAAAAAAAGGAAGCATAAAACACTGCAGAAACAGATCAAAAGCAAACTGCATAGGTGTAAACCTGAAATCACACTAGCCAATGCTCTGAAAAGCGGAACTTTTTTTTTTTTCTGCCAAATGGCAATTTATTATGAGGTTAATGTGCCATAGCCCCTTGAACTTGAATGGCCCAGTTTGGCAGGTGCTTCCCCCTGTCAACTTGGCATGCATGGTAAATTTGAAACATCCACGGTATGTGAACAGCATCCTCTGGCTGGAGTTTGCACTTTAATGGACTACCAGGAGTGGGAAAACTACGGATCAGCCAACAATTTTCCACCCTGTTCTTTTGAGTTTTCAGTCAAAATTTTGGTGAGCTGGATGGAGCCAAAAAGGCCACCTACAGCTTGAAATTTGGCTGATTCGGCAGAAATCATCCCACAACATTTGATCCGTATAGGGCAGGCCTAATGAGTAACATATCCCTTCAAGGTAAACTCTACACATTGCTAGCACCTTAGCAGACTCTTTTGGTTGGAGATTATCATTCATACCTTTCTCTGCTGGATGTGTGACCACCATGTCCTCTCTGATCCCTGCATGGGAGGGTCTGCCTTCGTTATCTCCACCTGAGCAACGTCATTGTTCTAATGAGCAAAGCTGCAACGTCTATAGGAAGGGTCTCCAAACTACGGCCCTCCAGTTGTTCAGGAACTACAATTCCCATCATGCCTAGTCATGTCTGTGAATGCCAGAGTTTTGCAAAGCCTCATGGGGCGTGTAGTTCCACAACAGCTGGAGGGCCGTAGTTTGGAGATCCCTGGTCTATAGCCACTTGAAGACCGGGCCTTTTACTGACATTTGTTGTTTACAAGTAAAAATCTGTATTTTTTGTTAGAAAATTACTTAGAACCCCCAAACATTATATATATATATATATTTTTTTTTATAGCAGAGACCCTAGAGAATAAAATAGCCGTTGCAATTTTTTAATGTTACACGTTTTTTGCGCAGCTATTTGTTTGGAAAAAATACAATTTAACAGCTTGCGGACCAGCCGCCACCATTTTACTGCAGCAGGTTGGCTCCGTTGCACGAAATCACGTTCTTGTACGCGATCTTGCGAGGCCTGGATAGCAGGCGCGCGCCGTGAGCTCCATGAATACGACTGTAGGTCGATACCCGCGATCGTCTCATGGAGAGGCAGAACGGGGAAATGCTAATGTAAACAAGCATTTCCCCGTTCTGCCTAATGACACTGTCACTGATCTCTGCTCCCTGTGATCTGGAGCGGTGATCAGTGTCGTGTCACACACAGCCCCCCCCCCACAGTTAGAATCACTCCCTAGGACACACTTAACCCCTACAGTGCCCCCTAGTGGTTAACCCCTTTACTGCCAGTCACATTTACACAGTAATCAGTGCATTTTTTTTATCGCACTGATCACTGTATAAATGTGAATGGTCCCAAAATAGCGCCAAAAGTGTCCGATCTGTCCGCCATAATGTCGCAGTCACGATAAAAACCACTGATCGCCGCCATTACTAGTAAAAAAATAATTATTATTAACAAAAATGCCATAAAACTATCCCCTTCATTGTAGACGCTATAACTTTTGCGCAAACCAATAAATATACGCTTATTGCGATTTTTTTTACCAAAAATATGTAGAAGAATACGTATCGGCCTAAACTGAGGAAAAAAAAATGTTTTTTTAGATATTTTTTGGGGCATATTTATTATAGCAAAAAGTAAAAAATATTGTTTTTTTTTCAAAATTGTCGCTCTTTTTTTTGTTTATAGCGCAAAAAATAAAAACCGCAGAGGTGATCAAATACCACCAAAAGAAAGCTCTATTTGTGGGAAAAAAAGGACGTCAATTTTGTTTGGGAGCCACATCGCACGACCGCGCAATTGTCAGTTAAAGCGACGCAGTGCCGAATCGCAAAAAGTGCTCTGGTCTTTGGCCAGCCAAATGGTCCGGGGCTTAAGTGGTTAATGAATAAAAAAACAAAACAAAAACGAAACATAATAAATACCCTGATTTTTTTTTCTTAACCATTTCCTGCCCGCCATAGCAAAATGACGCATGGAAAGTGGTTCTGTTATCCTGACTGGACGTCATAGGACGTCCAGGAGGATAAGCCACTAACGTACGCCCATCGGTGGTGTGGTGTGTCAGTCTGACACACTGCATCTCCGATCTAGGTCTGATGCAGGCTCTTTACCATGTGATCAGCTGTGTCCAATCACATGGTAACCAGGAAGTGCCGTTTATCGGCTTTTTGTCTATTCGCACTGACTGGCGTGAGTAGAGGAGAGCCAATTGGCTGCTCTCCTGACAGGGGGGGTCGTCTGCGATGATAATTAGCGCATTGATTATCAGTGCAGACCCATCAAGGATGCCCATTGGAGACCACCAGGAATACCCACTGCAGACCACCAGGTGAACCCACCAGGGATGCCAATCAGTGCCCATTAGGATGGCACTCTGTGCCCATCAGTGATGCCTGCCAGTGCTTCCTGATCAGTGCTGCCTATCAGTGCCATATATCAGTGCCGCTCATCAGTGCCCATCAGTATATAAGTGCAAATCAGTGCACCTATATATGCCCACCAGTGCACCTATATATGCCCACCAGTGCACCTATATATGCCATATATGCCACCTATCAGTGCCCATCAGTGCTGCTTATAAGTGCCTCATCATCAGTGCCCATCAGTGCCGCCTCATCAGTGAAGGAGAAAACGTACTTATTTACAAAGTTTTGTAAAAGAAAAACTTTTTTTTTCAAATTTTTTTTTATTCTTTATTTATAGCGCAAAAAAAAACAAAAAACCCAGAGGTGATCAAATACCACCAAAAGAAAGCTCTATTTGTGGGGGGGAAAAAATGTAGCATTCCTGCGCAATTGTCATTCAAAATGCGACAGCGCTGAAAAGCTGAAAATTGGTCTGGGCGGAAAGGGAGGAAAGTGCCCGTTATTGAAGTGGATAAATATGAAAGATGATGTTAAGCCTTGTAAATAGATACCTAGCATGTCAGGCTTTAAAATTGTGCATGGTCGTGGAATGGCACCAAACTACAGTACCTAAAAATCTCCATAGACAACACTTTAAACATTTCTACAGAATACCATTTTGGAGTTACAGAGGAGGTCTAGTCCTGGAATTATTGCCCTCGCTCTGATGTTTGATGCGATACCTCACATGTGTGGTGCAAACACCGTTTACATATGTGGGCGTGACCCGCGTATGCGTTCACCGCTGCACGCAAGCATGGGGGGGACAGGGGTGATATACCTTTTTTTAATTATTAGTTATTTTATTACATTTTTTTTTCTCTTTATCGCTTTTATTGCTATCGCAAGAAATGTACACATCCCTTGCGATAACAATACAGCATGACAGGTCCTCTTTATGGAGAGATGTGGGGTCTATAAGACCCAAAATTTCTTCTCTACCTTTAAAAGCAAAAGATCAAAAAAAATAAAAATAGTATCTTTTGCTCAGCCACTTGCCCTCCAGAAGATTTACCCCACTTCCTGACCAGACCATTTTTTGCGATACGGCAGTGCGTTACATTAGCTGACAAACGGTCGTGCAACTCTGTACCCAAATAATATGTACGTCCTTTTTTTCCCCATAAATACAGCTTTCTTTTGGTGGTATTTGATCACCTCTGTGTTTTTTTATTTTTTGCACACAAAAAATGATAGACAAGTTTGAAAAAAACAAAAACAATATTTTTGCTTTCTGCTATAAAACATATCCAAAAAAAAAATCAAAAAAAAATCTAATTTCTTCATCAATTTAGGCCAATATGTATTCTGCTACATATTTTTGGTAAAAAATATTCCGATAAGCGTATATTGATTGGTTTGTGCAAAAGTTATAACGTCTACAAACTAGGGGATATATTTATGAAATTTTTATTATATATTTTTTTTACTAGTAATGGCGGCGATCAGCGACTTATAGCAGGACTGCAATATTGCGGAGGACGATCGGACAGTAACTGACACTTTTTTGGGAACTAGTGACACTAATACAGTGATCAGTACTAAAAATAGGCACTGTCACTGTGCCAACGACACTGGATGGGAAGTGGTTAACATCAGGGGCGATCAAAGGGTTAAATGTGTGCCTGACGTTCCAGATGCTTTTCTGCATGCGCGTTTTTGATGTGTTTTTGATGCGTTCCTGTGCGTTTTTGGTGCAGTCCAGTGCATATTCCTCCCTCTTTTTTCTTAACCTTAAGGGCCAGTTCACATCATGGAAACGCAGTCCGGATGCTTTTCTGCATGCATGTTTTAGGTGCGTTCCAGTGCGTTTTTGATGCGGTCCAGTGCATTTTCCCCCTCTTTTTTCTTCACCTAATATAAGGGCCAGTTCCCATGCAGTTCCGTGCGCTTTTTTTCTGCACAAAATGCATGCACAGTGTTTTCCATGGCTCTAGTTCACACCATGCATTCAGTTTCCGCACTGGAAACTGACCGGAAACTGACGGCATGGTGTGAACTAGAGCCATGGAAAACACTGTGCATGCATTTTTAGTGCAGAAATGAGCGCACGGAACTGCATCTGGCCCTAAAAACATGTGTGTTCCAGTGCGATTTTTGGTGCATTTAGGTGCGCTTTACCCGTGTTCCAGTACAGTCCAGTGCAAAAAAAAATGCAGCATGTTCTGCGCTGGAACTGCAAGCACTGCTGTGAACTATGCCTTTGAAAACCATATAACCTGCTTTACATGCGTTTTTGATACAGAAAAAAAAAACGCACTGGACTGCATGTGGTGTGAACTGTCACCAAAACGCATAAATAAAACCCGTGCATGCAGAAAAGCACCTGGAACGCATCCGGAACGCATTTCTATGGTGTGAACTGGCCCTTAAAATAAAGAATTTTGGCGTGGGTTGGTGGTCTTGCTATTCTATTCATCAATCATATACCGGATGCCTTCGGGTTCTCATGTTGCAAAATAACGACATTTTTTTTTTTTTACAAAGACAGCAGCTGCAGACTGAAGGAGAAAAGTTTTTTTTTTTTTAATAATATGAAAGTACAAAATTTCTTGCGTAACAATTATATATTATTCATTTTTGAACCCTTTCACTGCCAGAGTCATTTTTGCTGAGTTTTTTTTTTTTGCACAGATGTAAAAAAATAAATAATTTTAGGCCTGAAGATTAGTTAAAATCCACAAATATCGATGTTTTCTGAAAGCAGAGACTCTGCAGAATAAAATACACATTGGGGTTCACTTACTAAAACCGGAGCGTGCAAAATCTGGTGCAGCTCTGCATAGAAACCAATCAGCTTCCAGGTTTAAGCCCCTCGTTCACACTGAACGCGGGTTTGAAGTTTCAAACCCGCATTTCAGTGGCAGTTCGGGGGGGCAACTTGAAAGACATCTGTGCGGGTTCATGCACAGATCTCTATTGCAATCAATGGCGTCCCTAGGGGGGGCCAGAGGGGGCCCTGACCCCCCCCAACATTATGCTGTGCCCCACCATGTACCCCCCCCCCCCCCAATAAAAAAAAACATTTTTTTTTTACAAAAAGGCAATCTCTCAGAGGGAGAGCGTCCCCAGTCAGCTCCTACGGGTGATTCCTCCCCCCTCCCTCTGCTCGCTGACACTGCATAATGCGAGCGCTCACACAACCACGGCCGCCCGATCTGCTCCTTATCCTGCATCCTCATTGGCAGGGAGAAGAGCGAGTTGCAGGAAGGACTCCACCAGGACTCTCAGTTACTGAAAAAACAGACTGATTTCTCCCATCCTTAGGACAGGAGAACCAGCCTGTAAATTCCAAGAGATGCCAGACCAGCGCTGTCAATAGCAGGGGCAGGACAGCAAGAGGAGGCTGGGGAACCCCACAGTGGCAGAACACCAGGGCCCGGAGGCAAGACAACCTTTGCAACCCTGATAGTTCTCCCACTGCTTTGGACCCTTATATTTTCTTGGTATGCTGGTGACATATATCTCTTGTTTTCTGCCACCCTAGGGGGCCCCAATACAGTAGGAAGGGAGCTCACTGCAGAACACGTGAAAGGGCCATTGTGGGGTCGTAGTAAAGGGCCCCAGGATATATATATATATAATTGCACTTTATAGTTGCCCCCCTACTTTTGTCCTTGTCCCCCCATGTGCCCCCCTTAAATATGAAAGCTGGAGACGCCACTGATTGCAATCGCCTCCCGAAGTCGCCAAAAGCAGCGCAGGAAGTACTTTAGGAAATCCTATCTGGCTGCGATTTGGCATGTGATTTGACATGAAAAATCGCGCCAATGTGAACGGGGGGCTTATTGTCAAAGCTTAAACATTGCAATACCGGGCACCTACACCCCCTTCCTGCCCAGACCATTTTCAGCTTTCAGCGCTTTTGCTGTTTAAATGACAATTGCGCGGTCATCCATCACTGTACCCAAACAGAGTTTTATCATTTTGTTCCCACAAATAGAGCTTTCTTTTGGTGGTATTTGATCACCTCTACATTTTTTATTTTTTGTTAAACAAATAAAAAAGACCTAAAATTTTGAAAAAAAAAGTTTTTCTTTTGTTACTGTTAAAAATTTTTGTAAAAAAAGTAAGTTCTTTCCTTCACTGACGGGCACTGATAAGGCAGCACCGATGAGGTGGCACCAATGAGGTGGCACTGATAGGTGGCACTGATGGGCACTAGTAGGCGGCACTGGTGGGTGGCACTGATATGCAGCACTGATGGGCATTGATAGGCGGCACTGATGGGCACTCATGGGTGGCACTGGTGGGCACTGATGGGCACTGATAGGCGACACTGATGGGCACTGAAAGGCTGCACTGATTGGTACTTATCGGTGGCACTGATAGGCGGCACTGTGGGGCACTGATAGGCGGCACTGATGGGCACTGATACGTGACACTGATGGGCACTGATATGCGGCACTGATAGATGGCATTGTTAGGCATCACTGATGGCACTGGCAGGCATTGGGGATGGGCACTTATTGGCAGCTGCCTGGGCACTGATTGGCATTTCCCTGGTGGTCCAGTGTGGTGACAATCCCTGGTGGTCCTGGCGGCATCGTGGTGGTCCTGGGCAGGCATCCAAGGGGGGGCTGCACTGATAAACAATCAGTACAGACCCATCCCTGTCAGGAGAGCAGCCGATCGGCTCTCCTCTACTTGGTTCTGTCAGATGCGAGTGAGGAAAAGCCGATCACCGGCTCTTCAAGTTTACATCGTGATCAGCCGTGATTGGACATGGCTGATCATGTGGTAAAGAGCCTCCTCCAGAGGCTCTTTACTGAGATCGGTGTATCGGTGTGTCAGATTGACACACCGCACCACGGATCGCCGCGTTTCGCGCCCCCAAGGGTGCGCTAGAGCTGTTGTTATGGGTGGACGTCATATGGCGTCCACCCAGAACGAGAGCCGCGCCGCCCAGCCGTCATTTGACAGCCGGCGGGCGGGAAGCGGTTAATTGAACAAGCTGAGGTTAGAAGCTGATTGGCTACCAGGCACAGCTGCACCAGATTTTGCACCCTCCAGTTTTAGTAAACCAACCCCAATATTTGTGCGACGGTTTATTAGGAGCAACATGTCAGCAAAAAAACTACATTTTGGCTTGGTTCACACTAATGCGATGCGATTTTCACGCGATTTCCAGTGCAACTTGCTTGTAACTTTGATGCGACTTTAGACTTGGTAGATTGATTTGCAGTGTGAATATGTAGTGTGGCTTAAATTACCACTTTGGTTTCGTTTTGAAAGTGGTTTGCATATTCTATGGCATCAAATCGCACTGTAAATCGGAACCAAAGTAGCACAAGACCCTTTCCCAAATCACATTGATGTGAACAGGCAAGAAGCAATGTTATTTCTATTGTCATGCGATTCAGCTTGACCCAAGTCGCACCTGAAATCGGTTTAGGGTGAACCAGGCCTAAAGCTAGTTTTTGTCAAAACATTTTTTAATATACTACCATTTTTTGGGGTGAAATATAAAAGGCGAGGTTGCGCCAAGTAAATAGATACCCAACATGTCAAGCTTTAAACTTGCACTCTGCAAACTGACAACGAAGTTCGGTATCCTATATTTTCCACTGGTGACGCTTTAAAAGCCCATACAAGTCACTAAATTAGAAATAACCGTGAATATTGGCCTTTAAATTATTGTTCTCACTCACTGCTCCGTGTGGCGATATGCAACATGTGTATCGCAACCGACAAAATAGTCTGCCTAATATTTTTAAGACAGGTTATCTTTATTGAGACATCAGGAGGCTTTCAAACCCCTGATGTCTCAGTTGCCTTTATTGAAGCTAATGGAGCACAGATCACACACCGTTAGCTTCTTCTGTGGCCACAAGGGCCAGGGAACGTGACACTAGAAACTGGAAGTGACATTTTACACATTACTTCCGGGTTAATTTTTGCTTGGGGAGATCAGCGAATGAATGTTCCCTGGTCTCACGCCCCCTCCACCCAGCAACAGGTTTTTTTTTCCTTGAATTCCTTTAATAAATACCATTGGTTGTCATTCAATGCAGAAAGAGACTGGCAACCATTAGCAAATTTTTTGAATTCCATTCAAAATTAAATTTATTCTATTCAAATTTTTGGAAGATGGTTATATTCTTTCTACTCTATTCAGTTGTTTTTTCTATTGTATTCTTTTATTTTCTATTCTATTCTTTTTTTCTTATTATAATCCAATATTTTCTATTCTATTCAAATTTATTCTATTCGAATTTCGGAATTTGGTTATATTGTTATATTCTTTCTATTCTGTTCTTTTTTTATTGTCTATTCTATTCTATTTTGTTCAATTTTTTTTTTATTTTCTATTCTATTATTTCTATTCTATTCTATCCTTTTCTATTCTATTAAAATGTATTCTATTCGAAATCTGAATTTCAGAAGATGGTTATATCCTTTCAAATTTTTTCTATTCTATTTTTTTATTCTGTTCTATTTTATTCTGTTCTTTTAGTTTCTATTCTATCCCTTTTTTTTTATTGAATGTTTTGCTATTCTTTTTTTTTCTATTCTTTTATTTTCTATTCTGTTCTGTTTTAGGCTGGGTTCACACTTATGCAAATTGGATACGGATTTCCCCACATTCCCCCTGCTGCCTATACCCCTATGTCATTTACTGGCCCCTACCTTTTGTGAATGAACACAGTGAGTGATCAGTACCGATCACTCATTATGTTCATACATAACTGAAGCATAGTAAACTGTGTTATATATACACATACACACACATGATGTTTGTTTGAGCTTTGGGGTGCACACCCTAATGCAATAGGCTGCGCACACCTATGACATAAATACATAGCTGTACACAGTTGTAGTTGAGTCTGACAAACAGAGGCCTTCTTCAGTATTCAGAAGAATGGAACCTGTACGGTGATATGGTCACATGGTGAAAAGTGAAGTTGTGTCCAACACTTCGTTTTACCGTCATGGTTAATATGTAACCACGGAGTGAGAGCCATCATTGAAAAATGTTATAGGTCAAAGAGGTTAACTGGTTGAGAAGATGGTCAAAATGGAGCAGTGAGAAAGGGAAAGACTTAGGTGGAGAAAATTATTAGTAAGTATATCAAGGGTAGGGGTTGGGGGGGGAAACAGGGTATGAACCCAGGGCAGCAATTGACAAAGAATAGGTTTATTATTGGGTTGAACAACTCAAAGGGTCAACAAGGACCGGTTGAAATCCTTAGGGAGGTACTGTTCAAACCACGGGGTTAAGATCCACTCTAATTTTTCTACTGAGTCTTCAAGAATCATGGCCATTTTTTTAATGGATTCAGAGCCATAACATCTTATGCTTTACTTGTTCATTTGTAGCACCTCTCTGACACCCCAAAGGCAGGGACAGGCTAGCATTTCACCCCAGTGCTGAGTCCAAGGCTAAAATGAAGGATCGGGAAAGGATATTGGGGTGCCAATCACCAGTGGCGTAGTGTGGGGAGGGGCAGTCAGTGCGGTCGCCCTGGGCACAACATTTAGAGGGGCTCAGACCATACTGAAGCCATACATCCCTGCCTGTCCCTCAGCACAGACCCCGTCTAGACATGCCGGGCCTCTCCCAGACACACTGCACTTTGTCCCAGGAAGTGTCCCGGTACTTCGGTGGTGCACGGGGTGAGACTTGCACATGACCCAACATCTTGCTGTTCTATGTCCCATCCTCTTCTTACCTTGAGTGATCTCCAGTGCATAATAACATTAAACACATGAGATTGTTCGTATTTTTATGGAAGCCTTTCAGCCCTCTCCCTTTTTCCCTGAAGAAGACCCTTACTTCGCATGTCAAAACGCGTTGGGTTTTATCTGTCTAGTTGGCAGTTGGTTTGGGCCTCTTCCATCCTCTTTTATATGCTGCAACTCTATGTGTATTTCAATAAAATTATATGTTTTATGATATGATGTTAAATGAATAAAAAATGTATTTTTTACTATATATTTTTCTTCTGAGTGTTCATGGTCCTTTAAATTCCCGTCTTTTGAGGAACTTTTCTTTTACAGGAAGTGTCCCATAAATGCACTGTAATGCCCCGTACACACGGTCGGACATTGATCGGACATTCCGACAACAAAATCCTAGGATTTTTTCCGACGGATGTTGGCTCAAACTTGTCTTGCATACACACGGTCACACAAAGTTGTCGGAAAATCTGATCGTTCTGAACGCGGTGACGTTAAACACGTACGTCGGGACTATAAACGGGGCAGTAGCCAATAGCTTTCGTCTCTTTATTTATTCTGAGCATGCGTGGCACTTTGTCCGTCGGATTTGTGTACACACGATCGGAATTTCCTACAACGGATTTTGTTGTCGGAAAATTTTATATCCTGCTGTCCAACTTTGTGTGTCGGAAAATCCGATGGAAAATGTGTGATGGAGCCTACACATGTTCGGAATTTTCCGACAACAAGGTCCTATCACACGTTTTCCGTCGGAAAATCCGACCGTGTGTACGGGGCATAAGAGTGGCTAAACTGCCAGCAACATACAGTGTATCATTGTCTCATCCTCCGGCTTACAGTATAATCTGTGTACATGGGGAGTGGGGAGATGCATGGCTTGTGAGGTGGGGCACGTGTTAGGGAGGGGGCAGGGCTGGTATCCCAGGAAGGCACAGTTTTCATACCGCAAGCACCCACTCATGCAAGTAGCCGTTCTTGGTAGATGTTACCCACGGGATAAGAGGCACCACTTTGGCAGATGGTGCGTTCTTCAGGACTACTGGAGCAAAGCCAAGTTTTTAGAGAGTGGATCTCTCTCTCAGCCCCCCACCCCCCCTCTCCCTCGCTCCCCCTCTCTCTCTCACCCCTCTTTCTCTCTCTTGGGCCTAACAGTAGTGCTCCATCCAGCAGCACCTCCTCCTCAGACCTTAGCCTGAAGCAAGAGAGAGAGCACATGGCCGGTCCCAAACATTTATATCCACCTCCAGCATACACCAGTGGCATAAACCTCCAACAGGATTGGCTGAAGTAAATATAAATATTCCTACAACTTAGTTTTGTTTGCAAAATCTCATACTATGGCCAGTGATACCAGCAACATCTACTGGCCACAGGGAGAAATTACAATCCAACTTAAGCTTAGGGAAAAACCAGGTGAAAAAAAAATGTACAATCAGTCTGAGCTAACTACAGCCCAGGCAAAAACTAAATTGATAATGTAACCCCTATTTAGAACAAGGGGGCTACAAAATCATAGGAGTGGAAGTCCACCATGCCTTTGTAATGCCCCGTACACATGGTCGGATTTTCCAACGGAAAATGTGTGATAGGACCTTGTTGTCGGAAATTCCGACCATGTGTAGGCTCCATCACACATTTTCCATCGGATTTTCCGACACACAAAGTTTGAGAGCAGGCTATAAAATTTTCCGACAACAAAATCCGTTGTCGGAAATTCCGATCGTGTGTACACAAATCCGACGGACAAAGTGCCACGCATGCTCAGAATAAATAAAGAGATGAAAGCTATTGGCCACTGCCCCGTTTATAGTCCCGACGTACGTGTTTTACGTCACCGCGTTCAGAACGATCGGATTTTCCGACAACTTTGTGTAACCGTGTGTATGCAAGACAAGTTTGAGCCAACATCCGTCTGAAAAAATCCTAGGATTTTGTTGTAGGAATGTCCGAACAAAGTCCGACCGTGTGTACGGGGCATCAGAGTTTTCTTTGCTGTTGTAAACAAACATTAGGATATGACATTGTGAATTCATATATTCTGATGGTTTCAGATTCAATAGTGCCTCCCCTAATGACTTTCGTATATACTTACCCAGGATAGTGTCCACTATTTGGTCCACACTGGCCCAAATCCTCTTTTTCTTAGGGCATTCCCACCATATATGTAGGAGGGTGGCTACTGGTTGGCAGGTTTGTTGGAGGGGGAGGGCGGAACACATTTTCTAGTAGAGTTAGGAAGGTTTACAACTTCTATCGGGATTTTATTGCTAGGTACACTTTGGATTATTTAGTTTATGATTCTTATAAATCAGAATTTCAAAAAGTATTAGAAATGCGCACAATGGAAAAATTTGTTTCATGTTGAATTCGTCTTAGTTTTGGATTAGTTAATCATTTTGTTTCGTCACATTTGCTATGTTAGGAGGATTTGTTTTCGGAATGTGTTTGGTATATTTGGATTGGTTTCATATAATCGTTGTTCCATATTGATTTGTTGTCCAGGGCTTACTACGCATGCACCAATGGCGCGTTGCCGCAAGAGGAAATCCGTGCCAACTGAGCATGCGCCAAAGACGCCTCAGTGCGCCAACCCGCACTTGCGCAGAAGACTTGATGGAAAAGGGGCAGGAAAATGCCCAGGAGGCACAACAGTGACCTCAACCCGATGGAAAAAGGCTGGATTATTCTGTCACGAGGGCCACGTACCTGATGTGAGACCGAAGTAGTGAGGCGGCCTCCTTTGCACCTCGGGTCCTTGAAACCTCTGGAGATGGAGACAGAGACTTGGTGGACACCAAATGGCATGGATGCCAAGGGTGCGGAGCACCGTGCAAGCCTTAGTCCGAGGTGAGGTCAAGTCCAGTTTGGCAACGAAGTATAAAGAGGTTAATCAGGAGAAGAATGGTCGAAATCCAAGCCGGGGTCGGTTCCAATCTGGCAGCTGAGTACAAAAGGGGCGAAGAAGTAGAATGGTCAAGGTACAAATCCGAGGTCAATGGCAAGCAGCAATCAAGAGTAGTCAAATAGATTTCCAGGTCACAAGTTCAGACAGATCACACACTAGCACAGGAACAAGGGGGGGGGGGCTGAAGATAATCCAGCAATTTGGCAGTGTCTGGGCTGGGCTTATATAGGGAAGTTTGAGGTAACTTCCTGTGCGCCTCCTGGGCATTTTCCCACCTTTTTCCATCAGGTTGAGGTCACTTCCTGTGCACCTCCTGGGTATTTTCCTGACCTTTGTCCATCAAGTCTTATGCGGGTTGGCGCACTGAGGCGTCTTTGGCGCATGCTCAGTTGGCACGGATTTCCTCTTGCAGCAACGTGCCATTGGTGGATGCGTAGTAAGCCCTGGACTCTTATATTCGTATTTCGGAAGTTCTTTTGGAAGATTGGCTATATTGTTTTTTAACGTGTTAATTCTTTATTTCGGGAGAGTACTTATGCACCCTGTTTGGGTTGGATGGAGGTGGATCTATCAGAATCTCTGAATCTTAACATAACGAATGTAACAAAATTAGTTTGGGATTATTTTGTTGTTTTGTTACAATGGTGGCTGGTGCTCCATTTTTTTGGGTGGGGCAGCGAACAAAACAAGTTAATTCACTAATGTCACACACACAACTGGGTGGAGCCCACCCTTTTTTTAAACCAATTAGAGCCTCAGGCTGTAATCATGTGCTTTTTAAAAAAAAAA
The DNA here is from genome assembly GCA_037952835.1 of Lithobates septentrionalis. Taxonomy (NCBI): domain Eukaryota; kingdom Metazoa; phylum Chordata; class Amphibia; order Anura; family Ranidae; genus Lithobates; species Lithobates septentrionalis. The sequence goes on from JBBDGP010000459.1 coordinate 5,440,214, forward strand.
AGCCCCATTGAAATCCATGCGTCTGGCGCCTTGCATGTAGATTAGGTGCCGGGTGCATGGATTGGGGGGGGGGGGGGGGTGGCGCCCCTGTGCCCCTTATGGACGCGCTGTCACTGTTTTTAATGATTCAGAGATTCTGATGGATCCATCTCCATCCAACCCAAATACAGCAAGTAGGAATCATCATCTTATTTCACTTTTATACCTTACTGTATTTGTTGCAATATGTTTCCATTTCATATGTAGTGCATTTTTTTATAATAATGAAAAATGGTAATGCAAAATAAAAACAAAATAGATCCGAATCAATTTGGATCATTCATTATATCATTATGTTATTTCGGACTCTTCAAACATTAACAAAAAGCCCAAACTATCGTATCATGTCATCCGAAATGAAACAACTCAATTGGCTGTTCCATTGTAATTTATTTTGGATTTGGTGAAATTCATTACAATACATACATCTGAATCTCCAAATAACGTCAATTTTGTCTGAATTTTGATTTGTAACAAAACGAATCGCACATGTCTAGTCAATATACAGAATTTTTTTTCAAGGGAGTAAAGGCCATGGATCGGCATGTGCCTCGGATCTGCAGTAGTAGACAAATTCAGTTAAACCCAACACATTTCAGAGGGGTCCCACTTTCTCTGGGTTTGGTGAATGCACATACAGTGGAACCTTGGATTACGAGGATAATCTGTTCCAGCAGAATGCTTGTAATCCAAAGCACTCGCATATCAAAGCGAGTTTCCCCATAGAAGTCAATGGAAACGAAGATAATTAGATCCATATTGACTTCTATTGTATGCAGTACCGCATTTGGCCAGAGGTGTGGGGGCGCCGGAGAGACACGGAAATACTCGTGGACCGCTCTGAGCCATTCGGATGGACTCGGAAACCCTCGGAGAGGTTCGGAAACACAGTATTTCCGAGTGTTTCCAAATTTTTCCAAGTGCATACGAGTGCATCCAAACGGCTCAGAGTGTCACCGGCGCCCCCCACCTCTGGCCAAATGCGGTACTGCACACTGCAGAGGCTTGAATCCTGCTCATTTTGCGAGACAACACTCGCAGACCGAGTCAGGATTTTTTTTAAAGTAATAGCTCGTATTGCGAAATGCACGTTAACGCCGTTACTCGCAATCCGAGGTATTACTGTACTGGGGTTGACTTACTAGAACTGGAGAGTGCAACATCCGGTGCAGTTCTGCAAAGAAACCAATCAGCTTCTGGGTTTTTTGGCATAGCTTAACCACCTCAATACAGTGAACTTACACCACCTTCCTGCCCAGACCAATTTTCCGCTTTCAGCGCTCTCACACTTTGAATGACAATTACTCAGTCATGCAACACTGTACCCATATAAAATATGCGTCCTTTTTTTCACACAAATAGAGCTTTCTTTTGGTGGTATTTAATCACTAGTGGGTTTTTTATTTTTTGTGCTATAAATAAAAAAGACCATAAATGTTGTGAAAAAAATGCCTTTTTCTTTGTTTCTGTCATAAAATTTAGCAAATTAGTAATTTTTCTTCATAAATTTTGGCCAAAATTTATACTGCCACATATCTTTGGTAAAAATATCCCAAATTAGTGTAAATTATTTGGTCTTTGTGAAAGTTATAGAGTCTACAAACTATGGTGACAGCCACTGAAAATTGATCACACCTGATCACACCTGATGTACTGAAGGCCTATCTCATTTCTTTCAGGAAAGTACAAATACCCCCCAAATGACCCCTTTTTAGAAAGTAGACATTCCAAGGTATTCCAAACTAAGTAGCATGGTGAGTTTTTTTAAGTTGTCATTTTTTCCCACAATTCTTTGCAAAATGAAGATTTTTTTTTTTTTTACAAAATTGTCATATTAACAGGTTTCTCTCACAGACACCATATGCATACAACAAATTACACCCCAAAATACATTCTGCTTCTCTTCCCGAGTATGGCAATACCACATGTGTGAGACTTTTACACAGCGTGGCCACATACAAGGGCCCAACATTGAGGTAGCACCATCAGGCGTTCTGCGAGCATAAATGACACATCTCATTTCTCAAGCACCTATTATGCCCCGTACACACGGTCGGACTTTGTTCGGACATTCCGACAACAAAATCCTAGGATTTTTTCCGACGGATGTTGGCTCAAACTTGTCTTGCATACACACGGTCACACAAAGTTGTCGGAAAATCCGATCGTTCTAAACGCGGTGACGTAAAACACGTACGTCGGGACTATAAACGGGGCAGTGGCCAATAGCTTTCATCTCTTTATTTATTCTGAGCATGCGTGGCACTTTGTCCGTCGGATTTGTGTACACACGATCGGAATTTCCGACAACGGATTTTGTTGTCGGAAAATTTTATATCCTGCTCTCAAACTTTGTGTGTCGGAAAATCCGATGGAAAATGTCCGTGTCGGAATTTCCAACAACACGCTCCAATCGGACATTTTCCATCGGAAAATCCGACCGTGTGTACGGGGCATTACATTTTGAAGGCCCTGGAGCACCTGGACAATGGAATTGCCCCCAAAATGACCCCATTTTGGAAAGGAAACACCCCAACGTATAATCTATGAGGCATAATGAGCCTTTTGAATGGTTCATTTTTTTCCAGAAGTTTTTGGAAAATGTGGAAAGTACACAAAGTTGTCCATTTATCAGATATTTCCAACAAGTAGCATGTACATAGCAAAGGTGACACCCCAAAATACATTCTGCTACTCCTCCTGAGTATGGCGTTACCACATGAGTGAGCCTTTTACACAGCCTGGCCACATACAGAGGCCCAACATCCAAGTAGCACCATCAGTTGTTCTAGGAGCATAAATGACATATATAATGTCCTGGCAAGCTATCATTTTTGAAGGCCCTTCATATTTCTAACACATATCATGTACATACCAAGAATTACAATCCAAAATAAATTCTATTGCGGAAAGGGTAAGAAAAAAAAAAAAAGAAAAAAAAAGCATTACCTGTGCTTTTAGTAGTATCTACAGAGGAGAGCACTGGTCCAGGCAGCAGGCAGGGATGTGCTTAGTGACAGCAATAGTAATTATCCAGGCAGCAGGCAGGAATATTGTCTATAGTCTTGTCTTGTCAGCACAAGGATATTGTCAGCACAGCACAATCCATAGAAATTGTCCAGGCAGAGACAGCCAGCACAGCCATAATATTAATCCTGGTACACTGTTACCTGCAGACACTCATTATTGTACCGCTCTCCAGCCCTTCATAAACATACTGCCTCTTGCTACAGCTAATTATTTGCATAGTCCAGGTAGCAGTGTGGTTCATGCGGCAGGCAGAGACATGATGGTAGTAAGTCAGCAGCAGGCTGAGGGCCGCAATCAGGTAAGACCTGTGCACAGGGGCACAGGGGTAGAGGTTTCGACCCACCCAAATCTTTATGAAGCCTCCGGACTCCAGACCCTAATCCGGAAATTCTGAAACCCGGAGAAAACAAAAAAATAAATAAAATAGTTTTCTCCATCCGGAAAAACAATTCTGGAGCCTCTCACATATGTGAGACCCCTGTGTACTACAGTAGCAGGCCAACAGATCAGTCCAAGCGGTAGGCAAAAGCATAGTCCATAAAACAAGCCAGGGTCAGTTCACGTGCAAGCAGTCCAAGCGGTAGGCAGTAGCGTAGTTGATAAAACAGACCAGGGTCAGTTCACGTGGAAGCAGTCCAAACGGTAGGCAGAGGCATAGTCACAAAACAGGCCAGGGTCAGTTCACGTGGAAGGCAGTGGTATGGTTATTTGGGGAAGCATGGAAAATGGTCAGCACAGATGATGGAAATGCTTAAAAATATGGGCTAATAATTTAGGGATGTATGATAAAGTTGGAAGCATTTACCAATGCAAAGGCCAGGTTGGGAGGGACATTGGGGACAATGGTAGCTGGTATCTTTTCGAAATCCTCTTTTGCTGCACAGTCACACACATTTTTTTTGCTGTCTTCGGCCTGCTACAGATGGTGGAATGTGGAAGGGGAAGTGGCGCTCATGAAGGCGGCTAACAGCATCAGAGCGAAGGTCTTGTGGGGGCGTCTTTGTTGATAGATAAGGGACGTGACAACTTCTATGAATTTTAGGAAGGCGGCGGGGCTTTCCGTGGATTTGGTGTAGGCTACGTAGGAATTATAAATGACCAAATGGATGAGATAAATTGCTACCTTCTTGTACCAGAATCAGGACCTCCTTTTTGACAAATAGGGCTGAATCATTTGATCATTGAAATCCACCCCCCCATGTAGAGATTATAATCTTCGACACATGTTGGCTTTTCAATGGGACCTTGTCTTCTTTGAACGTCAATTGTAGTGTCGTCATGGATGGTGGACAACATGTGCACGTCCCTTTTATCCTTCCACCTCAAGGCCAGCACTTCGTTGCATCTCAATGCTGCTCTTTCCCCCCTTCGCAGCTTTTTGTTCGCTAGAGATTGTGGGAAGCCCTTCCTATTCTTCCTGGAGGTTCCGCAGGCCAGGGTTTTTGCGATGTATAAGTGTTTGAAAAGGGGCAGGCTAGTGTAGAAGTTGTCAAAGTATATGTGATATCCTTTGTTCAGAAGTGGGTATGCCAGGTCCCATACAATCTTTCCAGTTGTGCCCATGTAGGTCGGGCACTCAGGGGGCTTTTTTTGTAAGCCCCATGGTTATGGTGAGTAGGGATGAGCTTCGTGTTCGAGTCGAACCCATGTTCGACTCGAACATCGGCTGTTCGACCGTCCGTCGAATTGCGAACGTTATGGGCCGTTCGCGCCAAATTCGTGTGGCGCGTCACGGCCCATAATTCACTGCGGCATCGCAGTGCATTGCTGGCTGATGATTGGCCAAGCATGCACTATGACCCGCATGCTTGGCCAATCACAGCGCCGTCAGTAGAGAGAGCTGTAATTGGCCAAAGCCAGGGTGGCTTTGGCCAATTATGGCTCAGGGGATTTAGTACACGCCCCACACTATATAAGGCCGCCTGCACGGCGGCCCTGTGTAGTGTGTTCCGGTGTGCTGATAGAGAGAGAGACAGACAGTGTCATTTGATTTGAGAGCTAGATTAGGCTAGATCTGTTCCTGCTCTTTACATTTAGTGCAGTGCGTCCTGCTCACAGTGTTCAGCTAGATCTGTTCCTGCTCTTTACATTTAGTGCAGTGCGTCCTGCTCACAGTGTTCAGCTAGATCTGTTCCTGCTATTTACATTTAGTGCAGTGCGTCCTGCTCACAGTGTTCAGCTAGATCCGTTCCTGCTATTTACATTTAGTGCAGTCAGTGCGTCCTGCTCACAGTGTTCAGCTAGATCCGTTCCTGCTATTTACATTTAGTGCAGTCAGTGCGTCCTGCTCACAGTGTTCAGCTAGATCCGTTCCTGCTATTTACATTTAGTGCAATGCGTCCTGCTCACAGTGTTCAGCTAGATCCATTCCTGCTATTTACATTTAGTGCAGTGCGTCCTGCTCACAGTGTTCAGCTAGATCCGTTCCTGCTATTTACATTTAGTGCAGTGCGTCCTGCTCACAGTGTTCAGCTAGATCCGTTCCTGCTATTTACATTTAGTGCAGTCAGTGCGTCCTGCTCACAGTGTTCAGCTAGATCCGTTCCTGCTATTTACATTTAGTGCAGTCAGTGCGTCCTGCTCACAGTGTTCAGCTAGATCCGTTCCTGCTATTTACATTTAGTGCAGTGCGTCCTGCTCACAGTGTTCAGCTAGATCCGTTCCTGCTATTTACATTTAGTGCAGTGCGTCCTGCTCACAGTGTTCAGCTAGATCCGTTCCTGCTATTTACATTTAGTGCAGTGCGTCCTGCTCACAGTGTTCAGCTAGATCCGTTACTGCTATTTACATTTAGTGCAGTGCGTCCTGCTCACAGTGTTCAGCTAGATCTGTTCCTGCTATTTACATTTAGTGCAGTGCGTCCTGCTCACAGTGTTCAGCTAGATCCGTTCCTGCTATTTACATTTAGTGCAGTCAGTGCGTCCTGCTCACAGTGTTCAGCTAGATCCGTTCCTGCTATTTACATTTAGTGCAGTCAGTGCGTCCTGCTCACAGTGTTCAGCTAGATCCGTTCCTGCTATTTACATTTAGTGCAGTGCGTCCTGCTCACAGTGTTCAGCTAGATCCGTTCCTGCTATTTACATTTAGTGCAGTGCGTCCTGCTCACAGTGTTCAGCTAGATCCGTTCCTGCTATTTACATTTAGTGCAGTCAGTGCGTCCTGCTCACAGTGTTCAGCTAGATCCGTTCCTGCTATTTACATTTAGTGCAGTCAGTGCGTCCTGCTCACAGTGTTCAGCTAGATCCGTTCCTGCTATTTACATTTAGTGCAGTCAGTGCGTCCTGCTCACAGTGTTCAGCTAGATCCGTTCCTGCTATTTACATTTAGTGCAGTGCGTCCTGCTCACAGTGTTCAGCTAGATCCGTTCCTGCTATTTACATTTAGTGCAGTGCGTCCTGCTCACAGTGTTCAGCTAGATCCGTTCCTGCTATTTACATTCAGTGCAGTGCGTCCTGCTCACAGTGTTCAGCTAGATCCGTTCCTGCTATTTACATTTAGTGCAGTGCGTCCTGCTCACAGTGTTCAGCTAGATCCGTTCCTGCTATTTACATTTAGTGCAGTCAGTGCGTCCTGCTCACAGTGTTCAGCTAGATCCGTTCCTGCTATTTACATTTAGTGCAGTGCGTCCTGCTCACAGTGTTCAGCTAGATCCGTTCCTGCTATTTACATTTAGTGCAGTGCGTCCTGCTCACAGTGTTCAGCTAGATCCGTTCCTGCTATTTACATTTAGTGCAGTGCGTCCTGCTCACAGTGTTCAGCTAGATCCGTTCCTGCTATTTACATTTAGTGCAGTGCGTCCTGCTCACAGTGTTCAGCTAGATCCGTTCCTGCTATTTACATTTAGTGCAGTCAGTGCGTCCTGCTCACAGTGTTCAGCTAGATCCGTTCCTGCTATTTACATTTAGTGCAGTGCGTCCTGCTCACAGTGTTCAGCTAGATCTGTTCCTGCTATTTACATTTAGTGCAGTGCGTCCTGCTCACAGTGTTCAGCTAGATCCGTTCCTGCTATTTACATTTAGTGCAGTCAGTGCGTCCTGCTCACAGTGTTCAGCTAGATCCGTTCCTGCTATTTACATTTAGTGCAGTGCGTCCTGCTCACAGTGTTCAGCTAGATCCGTTCCTGCTATTTACATTTAGTGCAGTGCGTCCTGCTCACAGTGTTCAGCTAGATCCGTTCCTGCTATTTACATTTAGTGCAGTCAGTGCGTCCTGCTCACAGTGTTCAGCTAGATCCGTTCCTGCTATTTACATTTAGTGCAGTGCGTCCTGCTCACAGTGTTCAGCTAGATCCGTTCCTGCTATTTACATTTAGTGCAGTGCGTCCTGCTCACAGTGTTCAGCTAGATCCGTTCCTGCTATTTACATTTAGTGCAGTGCGTCCTGCTCACAGTGTTCAGCTAGATCCGTTCCTGCTATTTACATTTAGTGCAGTGCGTCCTGCTCACAGTGTTCAGCTAGATCCGTTCCTGCTATTTACATTTAGTGCAGTCAGTGCGTCCTGCTCACAGTGTTCAGCTAGATCCGTTCCTGCTATTTACATTTAGTGCAGTGCGTCCTGCTCACAGTGTTCAGCTAGATCTGTTCCTGCTATTTACATTTAGTGCAGTGCGTCCTGCTCACAGTGTTCAGCTAGATCCGTTCCTGCTATTTACATTTAGTGCAGTCAGTGCGTCCTGCTCACAGTGTTCAGCTAGATCCGTTCCTGCTATTTACATTTAGTGCAGTGCGTCCTGCTCACAGTGTTCAGCTAGATCCGTTCCTGTTATCTTCCTACTGACAGGCAGGCTTGTCTGGTTACAGTATATAAAGCTACCTGAAGAAAATTACAGGTGTTCTATCCCAGCTTAGTGCAGCTACAGGCCATTAGTATGTCTGGAAGGCCAAGAAGGAGAGGCAGACAGTCACAAGCCAATAAGAGAGGGCAAGCAGGCTCTGTGTCTAGTGCTGGTCGTGGAGACGGTGCATCCTCATCAGCACGTGGCCATGGGACACGCTTGGCCTTTTTTTCGGCAGCTGGCCGTGTTGAGCCGCAACATGCAGAAAACTTGGTCGAGTGGATGACCAAGCCGTCCTCATCCTCCTCATCCTCTCTCACCCATGCCCAGGGTGCTTTGTCTGGCAAAGCAGCGGCCTCTTCCCTCAGCTCAATGTCATCAGTGACTCCTTCCCTAGCTCCACCATGTCCTCATGAGGATTCCCTCGAACTGTTTGACCACAGTGTTGGGTACATGCTCCAGGAGGATGCCCAGCGTTTGGAAGGCTCTGATGATGATACTGAGCTCGATGAAGGCAGTAACATGAGCACGGACAGAGGGGGTGCCCAAGAAGGACAGCAATCTGGCAGTCATGCTCCCCCTGCTGCAGCATACTGCCAGGTTTGCTCCAGTGATGAGGAGGGAGGGGATGATGAGGTCACTGACTCAACGTGGGTGCCTGATAGGAGAGAGGAGGAGGAGGAGGAGGAGGAGGCGGCACATCACCAACGAGGCAGGATGCCCTCCAGGGGCCAGCCTAAGGGCAGCACATTGACTGCATCACACCCCAAAGCTCCACATGTGCAGGGCGCTGCAGTCTCTGCGCGTTATTCAAAAAGTTCTTTGGTGTGGGCCTTTTTTGAGACGAGTGCATCAGATCGCACCGCTGCTATTTGCAACATATGTCTCAAGCGTATCTCGCGTGGCCAAAACATCTCCCGCTTGGGTACCACATGCTTGACCAGACATATGTTGACCTGCCATGCAGTTCGTTGGCAAGCATATCTAAAAGACCCACACCAAAGAACAAAGAGGATCTCTCCTTGCTCCTCATCAGCTGAGATTTCCAACCCCACTAGACCTTCAGTCCTCTCTGAGACCTGCAGTGAGAGGAATGAAGGTGTAGAATTAGGTGTGTCACAGCCAAGTACTTGTGGGCAATCTGCTTTTGGTACACCGACGCCAGATTGTACCAGGCAAATTTCCCTGCCCCAGCTGCTGCACCGCCGAAAGAAGTTTGCTCCCAGCCATCCACATGCCCAGCGGTTGAATGCTAGCTTGGCAAAATTGCTAGCACTTCAACTGCTGCCTTTTCAGTTGGTAGACTCTGCCCCCTTCCGTGAGTTTGTGGAATGTGCGGTTCCTCAGTGGCAGGTACCCAAACGCCACTTTTTCTCACGGAAGGCGATTCCAGCTCTCTACCGGCATGTGGAAGGCAATGTCCATGCCTCGCTGGACAGGGCGGTCAGCGGTAAGGTGCATATTACCGCTGACTCATGGTCCAGCAGGCATGGACAGGGACGTTACTTAAGTTTCACGGCGCATTGGGTGACTCTGCTGGCAGCTGGGAAGGATGCAGGACAAGGTGCAGTAGTGTTGGAGGTTGTTCCGCCACCACGCCTCCAAAATGCTGATTGTGACACACCTCTCTCCTCCACCCCCTCCTCTTCTTCTTCCTCCATGGCCTCTTCCTCGGAACCAGCGGTGCTCCGTAGGCGTTCAAGGGGCTACGCAAGTACGCAGGCCAAAAGATGCCATGCGGTGCTTGAGCTGGTGTGCTTGGGGGACAGGAGCCACACTGGGGCAGAGGTTCTGTCAGCTCTGCAGGGGCAGGTTCAGAGGTGGTTGACGCCACGCCAACTTAAGGCAGGAATGGTGGTTTGCGACAATGGCACCAACCTCCTCTCTGCCCTCCGACAGGGACAACTGACCCATGTGCCCTGTTTGGCTCACGTCCTTAACTTGGTGGTGCAGCGGTTCTTGGGCAGGTACCCGGGCTTACAGGATGTCCTGAGGCAGGCCAGGAAAGTCTGTGTGCATTTCCGCCGGTCATATAATGCCAGTGCTCGGCTGACGGACCTCCAAAAGGAGTTTAACCTGCCCAAGAACCGCCTAATCTGTGACATGCCCACCAGGTGGAACTCGACATTGGCCATGCTGCAGCGGCTGCACACGCAGCAGAGGGCCATAAATGAGTACCTGTGCGACTATGGCACCAGGACAGGGTCAGGGGACCTTGGTTTTTTTTCCCCACGCCAGTGGGCCATGATCAGGGATGCATGCACTGTCCTGTCACCATTCGAGGAGGCCACGAGGATGGTGAGCACTGACAGTGCATGCATCAGTGACACTGTCCCCCTTGTCCACCTGTTGGAGCACACGCTGCGTGGAATAATGGACAGGGCACTTGAGGCAGAACAGAGGCAGGAAGAGGAGGACTTCCTTAGCTCTCAAGGCCCCCTTTATCCAGACAGTGTTCCTGCGTGCCCGCCGATCACACAGGAAGAGGACGAGGAGGAGGAGGAGGAGGAGGAGGAAGATTGTGTCAGTATGGAGGTGGAGCCTGGCACTCAGCATCAGCAGTCTTTAAGGGATCAGTCCCAAGGAACACATGGACTTGTACGTGGCTGGGAGGAGGTGGCTGCGGACGTTGTTGTCCTTAGTGACCCAGAGGACTCCGGACCGAATGCCTCAGCAAACCTACGCTGCATGGCCTCCCTGATCCTGCAAAGCCTGCGTAAGGATCCTCGTATTCGTGGTATCAAGGAGAAGGACCAATACTGGCTGGCAACCCTCCTTGATCCACGTTACAAGGGTAAGGTTGCGGACCTTATCTTGCCATCGCAGAGGGAGCAGAGGATGAAACATCTTCGGGAGGCCTTGCAGAAAGGTCTGTGCAACGCGTTCCCAGAGACTGGGAGGTTACAAACTCCTGTTTCTGGACAACGTGTTGCTGAGGCTTCGGTCAGTCAAAGAAGGAGCGGTGGAGAAGGTGGCCGTCTGACCGATGCGTTCAGACAATTTTTTGGTCCGCAGCCCCAAGGTATGATCGGTTCCAGCAACCATCGCCAGCGTCTGTTTTACATGGTGCAGGAATACCTAGGGGCAAGATCAGACTTGGACACCTTTCCCACCGAAAATCCTCTGGGTTACTGGGTCTTGAGGATGGATCACTGGCCAGAGCTTGCACAGTATGCAATTGAGCTACTGGCCTGTCCTGCATCCAGCGTTCTTTCGGAACGCACATTCAGTGCTGCTGGAGGCGTGGTAACCGATCACAGGGTGCGTCTGTCCACTGACTCGGTCGATCGGCTGACCTTCATAAAAATGAATCAGTCTTGGATCACCACCAGCTACCAAGCACCTGATGCTGATGTAACTGAATAATTTTTTTCAGATCCCTTCAAAGACTGCCTATGCTGATGCTGAGTGACTATCCCTGAGTAATTATCCTCTTCCTCCTCAATCATCACGCTGATAGCTTGTAAGAACATTTTTGGTTCTGGGCGCCACCACCAGTGCCTAAGGCACAATTTTTTAGCCCCTGTATAACAGGGGCGTGTAATTACAATTTTTGATGTAATACTTTGCAGCAGGGCTCGTTCCTGCATTCCAACTAGAGTGTCTGTGAGGGGTTGCAGTGTTGTGGCACCAGCACCAGTGCCTAAGGCCCAATTTTTCTGCCCCTGTCTAACAGGGGCGTGTAATTACAATTTTTGATGCAATACTTTGCAGCAGGGCTCGTTCCTGCGTTCCAACTAGAGTGTCTGTGAGGGGTTGCAGTGTTGTGGCACCAGCACCAGTGCCTAAGGCCCAATTTTTCTGCCCCTGTCTAACAGGGGCGTGTAATTACAATTTTTGCTGCAATACTTTGCAGCAGGGTTCGTTCCTGCGTTCCAACTAGAGTGTCTGTGAGGGGTTGCAGTGTTGTGGCACCAGCACCAGTGCCTAAGGCCCAATTTTTCTGCCCCTGTCTAACAGGGGCGTGTAATTACAATTTTTGATGCAATACTTTGCAGCAGGGCTCGTTCCTGCGTTCCAACTAGAGTGTCTGTGAGGGGTTGCAGTGTTGTGGCACCAGCACCAGTGCCTAAGGCCCAATTTTTCTGCCCCTGTCTAACAGGGGCGTGTAATTACAATTTTTGATGCAATACTTTGCAGCAGTGCTCGTTCCTGCGTTCCAACTAGAGTGTCTGTGAGGGGTTGCAGTGTTGTGGCACCAGCACCAGTGCCTAAGGCCCAATTTTTCTGCCCCTGTCTAACAGGGGCGTGTAATTACAATTTTTGATGCAATACTTTGCAGCAGGGCTCGTTCCTGCGTTCCAACTAGAGTGTCTGTGAGGGGTTGCAGTGTTGTGGCACCAGCACCAGTGCCTAAGGCCTAATTTTTCAGCTCCTGTTCAACAGGGGCATGTAATTACAATTCTTGATCTAATATTTCACAGCAGGGCCCTGTGAGGGCTTACAGTGTTTTGGCCACAGCAACACCTAAGGCCCAAATTTCTGCTGAGTATATAGGGCAGGACCCTACTTTCAAACATCTAACTTACAAACGACTCCTACTTGCAAACGGAAGGAGACAACAGGAAGTGAGATGAAATCTACCCCTAGGAAGGGAAATTCTCTCATGTAAGAGTTAATATGGGAAAACAATTTCTCCTTTCCACTGATGCTTTCCAATCCTTGTTCCACAAAAAAACCCAAATTTTCAAAAAACATTTTTCATTGGGACAAAAAAGTGAGGTGAAATCTTCTGAAGAGGAGGAAAGACGCAAAACAAATGTCACAGGGGTGATAACCCTTCCCTATGTTTTCCAAAAAGCTTAGAAAAGATTTTTTGGCTGGAGCTAAACACGTTAAAAATGTTCAAAATTACAAAGAGATTCTACTTAACAACAAACCTACAGTCCCTGTCTTGTTTGCACCGCCTGTATACTGCTGTTCAGAGTATATAGGGACCTTTCCTTATTTTAATTTGGGTGCGGGGTTCCCCTTAATATCCATACAAGACCCAAAGGGCCTGGTAATGGACTGGGGGGTACCCATGCCGTTTGTCTCACTGATTTTCATCCATATTGCCAGGACCCGACATGACATTAAACCCGCAAGCAGTTTTAAATGAGATTTTTTCCTTTAAAAATGACATTTGGTGCAGGGACTGTTCTAAACATGGGAAACACGCGTCACTTTACAGGCATACTATAGACACCCCCCAGGTACGATATTTAAAGGAATATTTCACTTTTTTTTTTTTACTTTAAGCATCATTAAAATCACTGCTCCCGAAAAAACGGCCGTTTTTAAAAGTTTTTTTTGCATTGATACATGTCCCCTGGGGTAGGACCTGGGTCCCCACACCCTTTTTAGGACAATACCATGCAAATTAGCCTTTAAAATGAGCACTTTTGATTTCGAACGTTCGAGTCCCATAGACGTCAATGGGGTTCTAACGTTCGTGCGAACTTGCGGTCCGTTCGCGGGTTCTGGTGCGAACCGAACCGGGGGGTGTTCGGCTCATCCCTAATGGTGAGGCCCATAAACAATTTGAACTCCTTCAGATCTCTCCACTCAAACAGACGGGCATATGATGATTGGGGGTTGTTGGCAATATACTGCTGGGAATATAAATTTGTCTGCTCCACAATGAATTGCAGCAAAATGTCGGGCAAAAACAGATAAAAAAAATCAATTGCTCTGAAATTTTGGGTGTTGGCCTGCACACCTGGCTGTGCTGTGAAAGGGGGAATAATTGGTGATCCCGAGTGGGAAGGCAGCCATGTTGGGTTGGCAAGACCATCTGGCATGTATGTAGAGGCCCTGGCTCTTGGGGGAAGTGACACTCCAGTAGTTGGGGGATTTGAATCTCCTGTGCTGGTACTCAGGCGTGATGTGGCAACACTGGTACTGGGCCTGGGCATTTGTTCCTGGGGCCTATCGCCGGCGGCAGAGCTGGTATTGGGCATTTGTTCCTGGGGCCTATCGCTGGCGGCAGTGCTGGTACTGGGCCTGGGAACTTGTTCTTGGGGCCTATTGCTGGCAGCAGCGCTGGTACTGGGCCTGAGAATATAATCCTGGTTGCTGGCAGCTGCCTGGTTTCCAGAGTGCCGTGTCCTTTTAGGAGGGACCTATTCTTCTTCTGACTCATTTGCCGATTCACTATTATCAATCGGTTCAAATGCCGTATTTGATTCGGAATCAGAATTGGAATCTGATGAGAACTCCCCGCTGCTCTCATCAGTCATGGAGAGGATCTGGAATGCCTCCTCACTAGAATAAAATATTTTGGACATGACGCTGATGGCTGTGTGGCAAGTGGCAGGTGACGGTCACTGATGGGCTGTGCGATGGGTGGCAGGTGACGTTCACTGATAGATGATGACGTGTGACAGGCGATGGTCACTAATGGGTGACAAGCCACGGAGAGTGATGGTCACTGACGGGTGACAGGCCACGGTCACTGATGGGTGATGGGTGCACCGCTGACAGTCACCGATGGGTGACGGCTGACAGTCACTGATGGGTGACGGGTGATGGCTGATGGTCACTGATGGGTGACGGGTGATGGCTGGCGGTCAGTTATGGGTGACAGGGCACAGTCACTGATGGGTGACAGTTGACGGTCACTGATGGGTGACGGTGACAGGTGACGGTCAGTGATGGGTGACAGGTGACAGTCACTGATGGGTTCACCACTGATGGTCACTGATGGCAGTCTCTTATGTGACAGGTGCACTTTATGAGGTGACTGTTGGGTGACAGATGACAATGGGGGGGGGCATGGAACAAGTGTTGTGCTTGTGCAGTACAATACAGAACACAGATTGGTAACTCACTGCTCCTGGCTCTTCTCTCCTCACACTGGAAACGGTGTGTGAGGAGAGAAGAGCTGGTAACAGCTAGTTACCGTTCTGTGTTTACATTTAATGATCGTCTGTGAAAGGATCACAGCCGATCACGTGGTAAACAGCCGTGGGCCAATGGCTGTTTACCAGCGTCGGTGACGAGCAGTGTTCCCGGGAACACGCCGCCACCGATGTGCACGCGCAGCGCGCATGCGCCGTGCACAGTGAGACGGAACCATCCGGCCAACCAATGGCTGTTCACCCCCCTCGGTGGCGAGTGGTGTCTCCGTGACATGCCGCCCCTAAAGGAACAGGGATGATCGCGCACATTCCCTGTTTAAACGGAGGGCCGTCGTTTGGCGCCCTCCCAGAATGAGAGCCGCCTGGCCGACATATGACGGCCGGCGGGCGGCAAGCCGTTAATTGAACAAGCTGAAGTTAGAAGCTGATTGGTTCCTATGCACAGCTGCACCAGATTTTGCACTCTCAAGTTTTAGTAAATCAACCCCACTTAGTACTAAAATATGTCCTTCCTTCCCATCTCAGATGGTTGAGAAGCATGCTCTTTTATCTGGTACATTTTAATCTTTAACTGTTTTTTTTTTGAAGGATCAAACTCTGTGTCTCAAACTGAAACTAAAGGGCGGATAATTTCCAGGAACACAGCCTAGGAAGCTTTTCCCAGCAAGGGCACAATAAATGTTCAGGTCTCACTGATTATACACACCTGATCAAAGAGTATCTAGCAATAAAATCCTTAGTTGCAAAAAGATATTGATAAGATAGGAGTCCAGAGATGGGCAACAAAAAAAGAGAAAGGTCTCAGGGATAAAATATATCAGGAGACAATTAAAGTAGAGCTATAGGCAAAACTTTTTTTTTTCATTTTGGATAGAGTAAGGGGGGTTATAACCCCTGTCAAATTATTTTTTGCCATCTGTGTCCCTTTTCAAAAACTTCCTCCACTTCCTGACCCATTGCCAAACAGGAAGTGAGAGGAAATCCCTTGGGGACCCCCAGGTCACCAGAACTAGTGGAAGATTTCCCCTCTATTACCTTTCCGGGTATAACCCAAAATTTGGGATTTTCTTTTGGGCCCTGGCGAGGCTGCATTGCTGGGCACTGGTGAGGCTGCATAGATGGGCACAGCCCTGCATTCTTTATGTAGCGCACTCCTGAACTCCGCACACTGTTTTTTCTCTATCTTATCTTCATAACATTTGGTAGTCATTTCTCAAAAAAGGCTAATGCCCTGTACACACAGTCGGACATTGATCGAACATTCTGACAACAAAATCCATGGATTTTTTCCGACGGATGTTGGCTCAAACTTGTCTTGCATACACACGGTCACACAAAGTTGTCGGAAAATCCAATCGTTCTAAACGCGGTGACATAAAAGACGTACGTCAGGACTATAAATGGGGCAGTAGCCAATAGCTTTCATCTCTTAATTTATTCTGAGCATGCGTGGCACTTTGTGCGTCGGATTTGTGTACACACGATCGGAATTTCCGACAACGGATTTTGTTGTCGGAAAATTTTATAGCCTGCTCTTAAACTTAGTGTGTCGGAAATTCCGATGGAAAATGTGTGATGGAGCCCACACACGGTCGGAATTTCCGACAACAAGGACCTATCACACATTTTCCGTTGGAAAATCCGACTGTGTGTATGGGGCATTAGAAGTATCTTTTTTTTTAAATCTCATGGACGAAATGTGAGAAATAACGTATATGTATCATACAATCATATTATAAACACATACCACATACACTGCTTATATACAGTATCTCACAAAAGTGAGTACACCTCTCTCATTTTTTAAAATATTTTATTATATCTTTTCATGTGACAACACTAAAAAAATGACACTTTGCTACAATGTAAAGTAGTGAGTGTACAGCTTGTATCACAGTGTAAATTTGTTGTCCCCTCAAAGTAACTCACCACACAGCCATTAATGTCTAATGTGGTAACAAAAGTGAGTACACCCCTAAGTGAAAATGTCCAAATTGGGCCCAAAGTGTCAATATTTTGTGTGGCCACCATTATTTTCCGGCACTGCCTTAACCCTCTTGGGTATGGAGTTTACCAGAGCTTCACAGGTTACCACTGGAGTCCTCTTCCACTCCTCCATGACGACATCGAAGAGCTGGTGGATGTTAGAGACCTTGTGCTCCTCCACCTTCCATTTGAGGATGCCCCACAGATGGTCAATAGGGTTTAGTTCTGGAGACATGCTTGGCCAGTCCATCACCTTTACCCTCAGCTTCTTTAGCAAGGCAGTAGTCGTCTTGGAGGTGTGTTTTGGGTTGTTATCATGTTGGAATACTGCCCTGTGGCCCAGTCTCCAAAAGGGAGGGGATCATGCTCTGCTTCAGTATGTCACAGTACATGTTGGCATTCATGGTTCCCTCAATGACCTGTAGCTCCCCAGTGCCGGCAGCACTCATGCAGCCCCAGACCATGACACTCCCACCACCATGCTTGACTGTAGGCAAAACACACTTGTCTTTGTACTCCTCACCTGGTTGCCGCCACACACGCTTGACACCATCTGAACCAAATAAGTTTATCTTGGTCTCATCAGATCACAGAACATGGTTCCAGTAATCCATGTCCTTAGTCTGCTTGTCTTCAGCAAACTGTTTGCAGTCTTTCTTGTGCATCATCTTTAGAAGAGGCTTCCTTCTGAGATGACAGCCATGCAGACCAATTTGATGCAGTGTGCGGCGTATGGTCTGAGCACTGACAGGCTGACCCCCCCACCCCTTCAACCTCTGCAGCAATGCTGGCAGCACTCATACGTCTATTTCCCAAAGACAACCTCTGGATATGACGCTTAGCATGTGCACTCAACCTCCTTGGTCGACCATGGCAAAAGACCTGTTCTGAGTGGAACCTGTCCTGTTAAACCGCTGTATGGTCTTGGCCACCGTGCTGCAGCTCAGTTTCAACGTCTTGGCATTCTTCTTATAGTCTAGGCCATCTTTATGTAGAGCAACTATTCTTTTTTTCAGGGCCTCAGAGAGTTCTTTGCCATGAGGTGCCATGTTACATAGTTACATAGTAGGTGAGGTTGAAAAAAGACACAAGTCCATCAAGTCCAACCTATGTATGTGATAATGTGTCAGTATTACATTACATATCCCTGTATATTGCGGTCATTCAGGTGATTATCTAATAGTTTCTTGAAGCTATCAATGCTCACCGCTGAGACCACCGCCTGTGGAAGGGAATTCCACATCCTTACCGTTCTTACAGTAAAGAACCCTCTACGTAGTTTAAGGTTAAACCTCTTTTCTTCTAATTGTAATGAGTGGCCACGAGTCTTATTAAACTCTCTTCTGCGAAAAAGTTTTATCCCTATTGTGGGGTCACCAGTACAGTATTTGTAAATTGAAATCATATCCCCTCTGTTGAACTTCCAGTGACCAGTATGAGAGAGTGAGAGCGATAACACCAAATTTAACACACCTGCTCCCCATTCACACCTGACACCTTGTAACACTAACGAGTCACATGACACCGGGGAGGGAAAATGGCTAATTGGGCCCAGTTCGGACTTTTTCACTTAGGGGTGTACTCACTTTTGTTGCCAGCGGTTTAGACATTAATGGCTGTGTGTTGAGTTATTTTGAGGGGACAGCAAATTTACACTGTTATACACAGAGACAACCAGGAGGGCTGGTGAGTGTTTTTGGGAGTACTGGGAGGGACATCTGAGAGGACTGATGTGGACCAGTCTGGGATGGGAGCAGAGCCAGTCTGGAGGATTGGGGTGGCATGGGCAGTGGAAAGGGGCAGCTGCAGCCAGGAGGGCTGGCAGTGCCTGAAGAGGTGTTGCTGGGAGCAGGAGCCACAGGGACAGATAGCACTGGATCTTTTCTATTTGCTGCACCATAGGGGCCCACAGTCCCTGCTTGTAAAGGGCCTTTGGGCCTGGCTGAGCCAGTGTCAAGCCTTCAGTGCTAGCTAGTCTGGAGGCTGAGAGGCTGAGCCGGGTCCAGGCATGTGGGCGGATCCCGACTTCATTGTCATGATCTTACCTGAGCCTGGACCAGCTCTGTGATGTCTGCTGAAAACGGGTCACAGGAGTGCAAAACGTTCTGCACGCCTGTGATCTATGTCAATGCAAATACACGGATTAGGCTTCATGCACACTGGGCGTTTTAGCCCTGAGACTTCAGCGTTTAGGCTCAATTCACACTTGTATGACTCTAAACTCTGGTCCAACTTTGACGCGACTTTGGCTTTGACCAATGATAATGGACAACTGTTGTACAACTGTCACATGTATATTATTATTATTTATTACTATACAGGATTTATATAGCGCCGACAGTTTACGCAGCGCTTTACAACATTAGGGCAGACAGAACAATTACAATACAATTCAATACAGGAGGAATCAGAGGGCCCTGCTCGTTAGAGCTTACAATCTAGGAGGGAGGGTCAAGTTATACAAAAGGGTAATAGCTGTGGGGGATGAGCTGATGGAGAAAATAGTGCAGTTGTTAGATGGAGGCAGGATAGGCTTCTCTGAAGAGGAAAGTTTTCAGGGATCGCCTAAAAGTGGATAAATTTGGAGACAGTCTGACAGATTGGGGTAGGGAATTCCAGAGGATGGGCGAGGCTCGGGAGAAGTCCTGGAGGCGGATATGGGAGGAGGTGATGAGGGAGCTAGAGAGCAGGAGGTCTTGGGAGGAATGGAGATGGGGATTAGGTTGGTATTTTGAGACTAGGTTAGTGATGTAGCTGGGGGCACGGTTGTGGATGGCTTTGTAACTTATTGTAAGTATTTTGAATTTAATTCGTTGGGCGAGTGACAGCCAGTGGAGGGATTGGCAGAGAGGGGTAGCAGACACTGAGCGGTTTGTAAGGATGATGAGTCTGGCAGCAGCATTCATGATGGATTGAAGGGGGGATAGTCTATTTAAAGGTAAGCCAATGAGGAGGGAGTTGCAGTAGTCGAGGCGAGAGATGACCAGGGAGTGAATCAGGAGCTTTGTGGTTTCATTGGTTAGAAAGGGACGTCGTTTAGAGATGTTGCGGAGGTTGAGGCGGCAAGCTTTGGAAAGTGATTGGATGTGGGGCTGAAAGGAGAGTTCAGAGTCCAGGATAACACCTAGTACCCTGACATGTGGGGACGGGTGGATGGTTGGGCCATTGCTCTTGACAGAGAAGTCAGGGAAAGAGGCATGTGGGGGAGGAAATAAGCTCGGTTTTGGACAAGTTGAGTTTGAGGAAGTGGTGTGACATCCATACAGATATGTCGGTTAGTAAGTTAGTGATGCGTGAGGAGACTGATGGGGTGAGTTGAGGGGTAGAGAGATAGATTTGTGTGTCATCAGCATAGAAATTATATTGAAAGCCGTGAGAGGCAATCAGCTGACCCAGGGAAGAGATGTAGATTGAAAATAAAAGAGGCCCAAGAACAGAACCTTGGGGGACCCCGACAGAGAAGGGAAGAGGAGTGGAGGAAGTAGAATTGTAAGTGACACTGAAGGTACGTTGGGATAGGTAGGATGAGAGCCACTGAAGAGCACAGTCACGGTGACCGAGGGAGTAAAGTTTTTTTTTGAGGAGGAGGGGGTGGTCAACCGTGTCAAAGGCAGCTGAAAGATCCAGAAGTAGGAGTACAGAATAGTGTCCCTTGGTTTTTGCAGTTAGTAGGTCATTTGTGAGTTTTAAAAGAGCAGTTTCTGTGGAGTGTTGAGGGCGAAATCCAGATTGAAGGGAATCAAGAAGGTTGTTTTTAATGTGGTGGTCACTCAGTTGGTTGTAAACCAGGCGTTCAAGGAGTTTAGAGGAAAAGGAGAGCAAGGAGATAGGGCGTAGGTTGTTAAGATTGGTAGGGTCTTTGAGTATGGGGGTGACCAGTGCATGTTTTAGAGCATTGGGGAAGATGCCAGAGGTGAGGGAGAGATCGAAGATATGGGTTAGAGAGTGTAGGATGGGGTCAGAGGGTGAATGTATAACATTCAGGTGTGACTTTCATGCAACTTTCAAGGGTTTACATTGCAGTCTATGGCACTCAAGTCGCATGAAAGTCAGACCAAAGTAGTGCAGGTACTTTAAGTTTCACATATTTGCACAGTTGTCCTTGAAAAACATGGGGTGTGACTTGTCATACGACTTTAATGTCCAAAGTCACATGACAAGTCACACAAGTGTGAAGAGAGCCCAGGGTGCAGGCAGAAGGCACACCATCCAGCTTGTGCAGTTGAATGCGACTGGACAGTGTACCGAGTTTAGGGCGGTAGGCACCCAGGGAATACCCAGAATGCAAGCAGTCTGCATTTTGAGCATTCATCCCTGGGCACATACCGCCCTAAACATTCGTAGCATTCAGTGCACTGTCTAGCCATATGTAGGGGCACCCCCGTAGGGGCTGCTAAGTGATGTGGCCCACCTGTCACCCTGCCCAGCCCGGCGTTCACTCCTCAGTCATTCTCAGGCAGAAAACAGTCCATGTGTTTGATTTTACTATTTTTATTAGAGAATTTAACTTAGATGGGGTAAGGGAATTATGAGATGCTCATAAAATAGTATTATCGATCAATAGGTGGATTGTATATCATTCAATTTGGATAAATATGTACACTCCTCTGTACAAGTTACTACTTCAGTCTCCTCTTGGACAACTCCTACTTGCAGACTATTGCTCTCTTTCTCTTCCTACTGCGCAACTCTTGACTCCCAGGAGCATCTAGCACATGTTTAGGTCTGACACTGGCTCAGCCAGGCCTTAACAACTGCCTTTTGCAGGCAGGGACCACGGGCCCCTATGGTGTAGCAGGAAGTGAAAAGTCTTTAGTGCTAGCTGTCCTACTGGTGGACTACTGCTCTCAGTCAGCCCTCTTCAGGCCCTGCCAGCCCTCCTGGCTGCAGCTGCACGATTCCACTGCCCATGACATTGTAGTCCTCACTACTGGCTCTGCACCCATCTCTGACTGCATGCTCCCAGTCCTCTCAGGCGTGCCTCCCCAGTCCTCCTGACTGCACATGTCACTCACCAGCCCTCCTGGCTGCAACCCGTGGTTCACTCCTGAAGACTTGCCCGGCACTACTAGCTCCTGCTGTCCTCTCTTGCTCCTCCTGTCCAGATCCTTCATGATTTCCTGAAGGGCTCCGTCCTGCACCCAAGCTCCAGGCCCAAGGTCACCCCCCCCCCCCCCCCAGGATGGGCAGCTCCCTCAAAGGCCCCAACAGCCTAGTACTCCATCTCCAGTTATTACACCCTACAACTCCTCCCCATCTGGGCTGACTCTAGGTATTTAAGGAGGCCTGCCCCCTGCCAATCCAGGTTGGGGATTGGTCAGGGCTCCCTAGAACACCCCAGGCAGCTCCACCTCTCCTCTCCTTCTAGAATCCTCTAGAAGAAAGAGGGAGGTCTCAGTGACACTGCCTGTGAGTCACCAGCTGCTAAACTCTGAGCCACTCCCAGCCCACACAAACCAAAAAAACAGGCATGGCTTCGAGCTAGGCCCACCTAAATTTGCCTATACTCACAAAAAAAACTAATCTAGCACCTACCTATGTAGAGGGTGCTACACACACCATAGAGAAAGTATAGAAAGAATAGGGAAAGCTAGCAAACTACACAGTGAGGGATTAGGGTCAGTTAGAAAACCGTACTTTAATTTTGATTGCTAGCTCTTTGGGCTGCCAACCTCCGTGCTCCTTTTTCTTTCATTTTATTTTGAGGTGGATCTGAGGTCAGAGGTCACTTTTTAGCTGCTGTCCCGTCCATAGAATTTTTTCACTGCAAGGCTTTTATGTCAGTGGGTGGAATTTTGGGGTTTTTCTTTTTTTTTGTGTGTCTTTTTTTTGTGGGTTTAAAAAAAAAAAGTTAAAATAGGTGGTTAAGCTGTGTTTTTACCACCCCTGACCAAAGGCAGCCGAATAGCATTGTACAGGTTTTGCAGTATAAATGATACCCCCTGTCATTCAGTGAGAAGTGAGTGGGACCACGCTCCAAATGCCCTGCAACTGTGTGCAATGCGTGAGATTGTGGCGCAGTGCTGCAGACTTCAAAATAGGCCGTGAGGAGGTGACATATTGCCCCCTCATGACCTGTCAAACACCTCTGAAAAGCAATTCACACAATCTGCACGTGTAAATGATTTTAGGTATAGGTGTATTTGATTTATCACTAATGTGCTACGATTTTCCTGTAGTTTCCTTTGAAACGGCTTCCACTTGCGACATTTAGTAGATAACAGCGTAAGCCAATGATGTAATTGCTCATGCGCAATGCCCTCTGCAAGCACGAAAAACTGTGCATGCCTTGGATGCAGAGAGAGCCATGATGACTCCCCTGCGCATGCGCATAAGTGATGTAATCTCAGTCCGGACACTCAAATGGCCAAAGAGCATAAGCCTGGTGTCCGGGCGAAGACGTAAGCGCTGAAAGTGGTAACAGCACATTGCTGGAGGGCTGTGTTTGTAACTTAAGTCTGCATAATTTGTTGGTATGTGTTGCATACTAGCACCGGTAGCGGTCAGAGGGTGGTAAAACCAGTAAGCTGAGCCGCAGTTTTACCATTTTCCTCCCTTTGCCGCCCACCCGAACTGTGAAATAACATCTGGACAGGGTTGTTCACATGCCACGACCGCAAATCTTTGCTTTGCAGCATTTTTTAATTTGGGGTGCAAGCAGCACCGCTTGTCAAACTCAACCATTGGGTTCAGTGAGAAAGCTGACTGGCTAAGGCTCGGTTCACACTGCTGCGACATGGGATCCGCATGGCATATCAAATTCAA
Organism: Lithobates septentrionalis; assembly: GCA_037952835.1. NCBI lineage: Eukaryota > Metazoa > Chordata > Amphibia > Anura > Ranidae > Lithobates > Lithobates septentrionalis. Next base: position 5,463,651 of record JBBDGP010000459.1, read on the forward strand.
TGTTCCCCTATGAGAGCCGTCTTAACTGATACTACAACCTTAAAAAAGTTTCCTGCACTTCTTTGGTCCAACATCAGCCCTTGTGCAGGCTCCTAAATAGCATCCAAGTCAAATCAAAGTGGAAGGAAGTCGCAGGCAAAGTCGCAGGCAAAGTCTTACGACTTTCCCGTCGCAGCAGTGTGAATCGAGCTTCAGAGAGGCATGCTGACAGTGGAGGCATCACAGGCTTGACAGGGACAACCAAAGAGCCGGACGTGACCCTGAGGCCTAAATTTGCCCAAATCTGCCTTACACCATGACTCCATGACAATGTATCGCCACGTGCTACCGCACACCCTAGCGGTCATGTGACATCCTAACCATAGATATTGACATACTTGCCAACTGTCTTGGATTTGCCGGGGACAGTCCTGCTCTTTCGTCAGCCATCCCATTTTGACTGTGTCCCAGTATCAGGACCGCAGGGACAGCTGCAGTGCCCTTATTCTTGCCACTTACTATATACACTGCCGGGCCCAGATTCTCCTCCCTCCGTCTCCCCCCAGCAGTCTCCTGCCCCTCCTCCTGACCTCTGCAATATGGTGCTGAGTGCGCACTAAACCCTGTGTGACAGACCGCTTGGCATCCTGCTTGCATGCCTACGCCAAGATACAGCTTTCTCCAATCTGGAATCAGGAACCAGGTATTCTGGCGGAATATTGCACCCAAGAACTAGACAACACTAGCTTAGGTGCAAACTGGAACTGACTTTATTGTATTTTCACACACAGAATATATACCACCAGTGGCGGGCTGTCCATACGGGGCGCAGGGGCGCAGTCCCCCTAACCCATCCGCCCGGCTCCTAATCTACATACAGGGTGCCGGACGCATGAATTCCAATGGGGTGTTTTTTTCTTTATAAGCACATGATTAGAGCCTGAGGCTCTAATTGGCTTCTAAAAAGGGTGGGCTCAGGGCACAGAGCACTGCGCCCACCCAGTTGTGTCACAATAGAGAAATTAATGTTCACTATTGTCTTCATGATTCTCCTCCCGGCCAATCAGGAAGCGGGTCCTGAGACCAGATTGGCCGAGAGGAGAAGTGATCCTATTGGCTGCCTAGGAGGAGAAGGGAGGAGATGCACGACGGAAGTCGTTGTGATGCCGAGGCAGAGGAGATGCAGGGGAAGCCGCTGCCCACGACCTAGGTGGGGTAAGTGCGGGGCTGGTGACCCACCCAACTGGGGGGGTACATTGCTTGCTGCCCCACCCCCATAAAAAATATACCACCAGCCGCCACTGTATACCACACATAATCAGGTAAGAGCGTGATCACGTTATCTTAAACCTCTTGCTCCAACTGTAGGGCTTCTCTCCATAGTCCCTGGCGCATGATATCTCTCCACACCAGTGCGTCCCACACAGAACCAGGTCCGGCAAACTGGAGAAGATGTGCCCTGGTGGTAGTTTGGAACTGCTCCATAGGGAGGAAGCAGAGCCCACCGCTGCCAACCAAATGTGAAGGACCCCTTAGCACCCCTCTTGGGTGCTTCTTTCAGTATACAGCTTCCTCCACTCTGGAACCAGGAACCTGGTACTATAGTTGAGCATTGCACCTAAGCTAGTGTCGTCTAGTTCTTGGGTGCTCAACTATAATACCTGGTTCCAGAATGGAGGAAGCTGTATACTGACAGAAGCACCCAAGAGGGGTGCCATGTAGAGTTGCCACCTCATCCCTTTAAACCCGAACACATATGAATTACACAGGTTCTGAGGCTAATTAAATGCAGATAAGGCCCCAAGTGAGTTTAATTACCACCTTAATCAGCCACAGAACCTGTGTAATTAATGTGTGTTCGGGTTTAAAGGGATGAGGTGGCAACCCTAGTGCCATGCGGTCCGTCACCCACTGATCTCTATGCCATATTGTTCCCTGTAGTAAGATAAATTAGTTCTTCCTGTCTAATGTGTCAATGTGGATGTTTATTTTCACCACAAATAATTCCGTAGGTGTTTTTCCCCCCGTCAAAGTCATTTAAGTTATGTAAGCGGATATGCAACAGGATAATGACCCATTTCACCGACAGCTGATGGCAATTTTGCTCTGACCTCATATCCACAGAGGAAATCTGGGCCTGGCCCCACTCATGCTGCACACTGTACCGTTCTGTCTCTGATTTGTTTCAATGGAATGCAAATCCTGTTTGGAATCCTGAAGTTACTAATGATTACAGCATCACTGATACAGCTGGGCGCTCTTTGGCGGGAGCAGTTTATTTAGCCAAGAAAATGAACACAAGCAGGGATCATTTGCTATGGTATGCTTGCATTGTGATGTATGCGCGCAAATCAAACGCAAACTCGTCTTACTAATGATAAACTACGAGGTTCAACGCAACCCAACCTACACTTTACTCCCGATAATATATTATTTATTTATTTTTTATATAAATTGTGTTTATTAAAGTTTTATTTTAAATGGAAAAGAGCACTTGCCTATTTAAAATCATTTTTTTTTTTTATAAATATCACTCATCTTTTATTTATACTTGCTGAAGGGACTTTACCACCAGTTACTTTACTGATAAAGCTAAGCTCCCGGCAAGGCAGCAAGATACAAAAATGTGAACTGTTTTACCTGCCAAAGCAGTGATCTTCAAACTTCAGCCCTGGGGGGTGAATGTGGCCCTTTGCTTGACTTTACCTGGCCCTTGAGGCGTTATACCTGCCACTGACACCAGCAATGAAGCACTGTTCCTTTTAATGACACCGACGATGGGACATCATTTCTTCCACTGTGAAACAAAAATGGGGCTCGATTCCTCCCACTGACACCAACTATTTCTCCTCCTAATATCAAAGATCAGACATTGTTTACTCCCACTGGGCCCAGTCCGCACCCCCTGAAGTCTGAAGGACGGTAAACTGGACCTTTCTTTAGAAAGTTTGGACACCCCTGTGGCAAAGGATTTGGAATTTTGGTTGTGCCAGTCTTATGATCCACTCACATACAATCCAATGAGGGCACCAAACGAATGTCCAAAAGTCCAAGGTAATTTATGTGTAAAATTGATTCATAGCAGAATGAATCCATGTATTTGCGGGGGGGTTGGGCATACACACTCCCCCTTCATCAGGGCTTAAGAATTTTGACTGTGTTTAACCACCTCAATACCGGGCACTTACACCCCCTTCCTGCCCAGGCCGTTTTTAAGCTTTCAGCGCTGTCACACTTTGAATGACAATTGCGCGGTCGTGCTACACTGTAACCATGTGAAATTGTTATCATTTTCTTCAGACAAATAGATCTTTCTTTTGGTGGTATTTAATCACTTCTGGGTTTTTAATTCTTTCCTAAAAAAAAAAATTTTGAAAAAAAAAAAGTTTTTCTTATGCCGCGTACACACGACCGGACTTTACAGCATACTTGGTCCTGTGGACCGGAGTCCGTCGGACAATTCGATCGTGTGTGGGCTCCAGCGGACTTTTATTCCCCAAAAGTTCGATGTACCTAGAAATGAAACATGTTTCAAATCTTTCCGAAGGACTCGAGTCCGGTCAAAAAGTCCGCTCGTCTGTTTGCTAGTCCGACGGACAAAAACCGACGCTAGTGCAGCTATTGGCTACTGGCTATGAACTTCCTTGTTTTAGTCCAGTCGTATGTCATCACGTACGAATCCGTCGGACTTTGGTTGATCGTGTGTAGGCAAGTCCGTTCATTCAGAAAGTCCGTCGTAAAGTCCGTCAAAGTCCGTCGGGCAGAGTCTGCCGTAAAGTCCGCTCATGTGTACGCGGCATTAGTTTCTGTCAGTAAGTTTTGTAAATAAGTAATTTTTCTCCTTCACTGATGGGCACTGATAGGCTGTACTGATGAGGTGGCATTTATGGGCACTGATGAGGCAACACTTATGGGCAGTGATGAGGTGGCACTAATGAGGAGGCACTAATATGCCGCACTTATGGGCACTGATAGGTGGCACTGCCGAGTGATCTCGCCTTGGAATCTTGGACGTTAGGTTCCCTCATTGGATATGATTGTATGTGGATTCTCAACTTTGGGCTCTTTCCCTTTTCCTGAGTTTTGTCCCTGGTTTATGGAGTGCTTCTGAACTGGAGCCAGTATACCCAGTGACATTTTTAGTAACCCTTAGAAAATCTGAATCCAGCACCCCCTTTTTGTTCCTTTAGTTTAGTCTTATGATCCAGACAGCCTAGCCAATTCTCAGCCTCCACTACAGATAAGCTTGGTTAATGAACACATCCCCAGACTGCAGATTTCACAATTGTAGAGCTACCTCCTTAGGAGCCGCTGGCTTTTTGTGTCCCCCTTTGCAAGCACAGCCAGGCAACAGGAATTTTCAGGCATTCACTTAGTAGACAAAAGCCAGTCCAAGGTGTTTTGTTTATAGTTTATTGGGGAAAAAATTCAGATGGCGATGGGAGGATGCCCAGAACTGTAGTTGAGTGACTGTAATCCTGTAGGATGTACAGATCATCTTGACTGGTAAAAAAACAAGTTCAAAACACTGAAGGTACTTTCCTTCAATGGAAAAATGCCAAGGCACCTGGCTTTTTCTTAGAATCCCCAAGCAAAAGGTGTAGGGTAGCTATGCTGGCTCTGGATGGCCCCAGGCTATCACCCCCCCCCCCCCCCCCCGTAGATAGCTAGCTGGGTATTGCACCTGGATAGAAGGAGGAAAAAACGGCGCTAAGACTTATTAAAAACAGAGACAGCAACTCAAATGTGGGATACACACAAATAGACAGGTAGGAATAGAGGATGGTTGCGCCTATAACAGATAAATCAATATTGAAGAAAATAGTCCATAAACTTAACAGTTGGATAACACCACAGTGACTCCACACATATGAAAGAGTGCCCGGCCACCGTATAAATTGCTAGACATGTGCACACTGAAATATTTTGTTTCGGAATTTCGTTTTCGTCCGAGAAATAAATTTATTTAGTCACTCCCGAAATTCGTTTTTAGTTTATTCCGTTTTTCGTTAAAAATTGCATTCGTCCGAAAATCCGAATTAAGGTCGAATCTGTCATTGGAGGCTTATGGTGTCTATCGAATGTTCAAAGAAGATTAGACGGAGCAGCTAAACTGTACGACGCCGTATAGTTTACCTGCTCCATCCAATCTTCTTAGAACTTTCAACAGACACCATAAGCCAAAGTACGTGTGTACTTAGTTCTAGCTATTTTACTGCTCCTCCTCTTTGGTTACAATCAGCCAATAACATTCATCATCATCATTATTTTTATTTATCTTTTCTCCCCTACGTCAAATCTTTTCTCTCTATGTTGAATCTTTTCTCTCTATGTTGAATCTTTTCTCTCTATGTCGAATAATCTTGGACTAATAGAGTTAAGGTTAGGCACATTCGACCACAGGTTTGATGGACACAGATTGTTATCATCATGTCGAATCTCCTATCTATATCGAACTGTTGTAGCAACGAAAACGAAAATAAAGCATTTGTTTATGTCCGATCTTTCGTTTTTCGGATTCTGCACTTTCGTTATCGTTTGTTGAAACGATAACAAAAATACCTGAAATTCGGATGAAAACGAATGCACATGTCTATAAATTGCCTGCTTACCGGATGGTAAGCAGAAAGAGGTGTTTGGCTATAACCCAGCCACGGCCTTTATCTTCCAAGGATGACTGCTGGATACACACAGGGAATGGACCCGATGCTGGCCATCCCCTAAGCGTCTCCTTAATTCATAGCCGTACGGAGATGTACTCGGGATAGGCTCAGAAAGAAGAGAGACTGACCATAGCGTGATACAGTATAACCAATTTATTTAAAGAAATGAAGTGGTAATACACTTACATGTGTGGAAGTAAAAAGATCGCATAAAATCAATGCCGGCCGGCAAACACAGGAGCCTGTCCTCCTCTCAACAGCGTGGTGACGTCAGTGCGTGCCCTTCCAGATGCGTTTCATCATAGGTGATTTTCTCAATTGCACCTGGATGTTTCTCCTCTACAAGCTCTGGGGTGTAGTACTTGAAGCTACTCACTCAGTCCCTTTGAAAGATCCTGTAGCTCATGTGGTGACTGCTGAACAGGCCTCTTGCTGGACAGGTCCCAATGGCTCCCAGGGTTACTCAGCATAGCTTAGCTGAGGCTGAAAGGGTGTGAGGCTTCCCTGTTTGCTCTTTCTTTGTCTCTCACTGACTCCTTCCTTCTGCCCAGGGGCAGAGCCCCTCAGTATAGAGGTCTCCTCCAGGCATCAGGACCCTGGACTCTGCTCCCTAATGGCCAGGCTCCAGAATATTTATGGGCTGTCCCTCCACCTTCTGGGTCATCCTCACCCAGGAATTGGAGAAGACTCCAAAAATATTCAGGCCTCCTTTCTTCCTCTCTGTCCTCTAAGTTCTAGAACTCTCCAGGAACTTCTAGAAGCCAGGGGGGAGGCAACAGAGACTCAGCCCTTGAAGCTCCACCAACCTAACTCTAAACAACAGGAGCCCAACTATATTTTCCTACACTGTACACAGGGGGTGCCACACAATGAAAGAGCAGCAGCGTACTGATGAGTCCTCCCTCTGATCACTCTGCTCTTCTCCTAACTTGTCCAATGAGGCAGACTCTGATTGGCCCACCCTCTCCCTGAGTGCAGGAGGCTAATATCCAGACAAAATTCAAGTAATTATACCAGTTGTATTTCCATAGCTCCCAACTGTCCCTGATGTCAAGGGACTGTCCCTGATTTGGAGCAATGTCCCTCTGTCCCTCATTCCTCCTAATTTGTCCCTCATTTTGGTCTGATCTATATAGTTGTGTATAAAATGCACTTTTTATCTATCAAAAAGTGTTTTCCAGCACTAAACCTTTCATCTGATTTCTAAATTGCTACATTTGTAAATTCCAAAAGCCAATATAAAGCAATAGCAGTGGTATAAAAAGCACTTGTGGGTTTAACAAATCTTGTTTTTTTTGTGGACAATTCTCCTTTAAGGTTGTGTGGCAAGGGGTGTGTCCTATGCCTGCATACTTTTGCTGATAGGTGTCCCTCATTCCCATCTCAAAATGTTGAGAGGTATGGTATTTCAAATATTTTTTTTTTTAAATAAATACCTTACAATTACATCTAACTCAACTTTAGGTCCCATTTACACCAAAATGATCCACTGCGGTGTGTTTGTTGGTTGGCTTTTGTTGGGACAACGAGCATTAATGCACACTTTTTACCATCCATTGCTGGAAATGTGAATGAGGCTTCATGTTCTAATATTTGAAATCCCTCACTGTGTTGCCCATGATTTTAGAATCACTTTGTCTGGTCAAGACAGATATTCTTAAAACAGCAAATACCAAGCTATGCGCTATGGTTGGTTTATTTACACTTCCTGTCTTCACTTTTGAAATTCCGCACTCTAAGTAAATTTGCTTCATGTATTTGCTAAGAGGATGAGTAATATGAATTACATTCTGAAACATGTTAAAACCTCCATGTGATGCATGTATGCTGTAAAACTGGTTTCCAATGTGAATTATCCTTTGGCTTCTGGTCAGGCTGGGCAGCCTGAAGCTTGCAAATCTGCAGAGGAGCCAAAAGCTACAACAACCTACGCCAAGGCTTTGATTTGGTATATATGACGCACACAGGCCTATGTTGCTTGTAGGTTTGCTGCCTGTCCACTTTTGAAAGAGAAAGTGACAATTCTGTAATTGCTTTGCAGAGCTTCTGCTTTTGCATGTATAAAGAACACCCAGAAAAACTTCATGTAAAGACCTTGTGCACCCCCCAAGAAAATTCTAATGCCGTGTACACGGGACCGGACTTTTCGACAGCAAAGGTCAGACGGAACGAATCCACCGGACAATTCGATCACGTGTGGGCTTCATCGGACCTTTGCTGTCGAAAAATCAGACGGACTTTAGAAATAAAACATGTTTCAAATCTTTCCGACGGACTCGAGTCCGGTCGAAAAATCCGTTCGTCTGTATGCTAGTCCGACGGACGAACAACGACGCAGGGGCAGCAATTGGCTACTGGCTATCAACTTCCTTATTCTAGTCCGGTCGTACGTCATCACGTTCGAATCAGTCAGACTTTGGTGTGATTGCATGTAGGCAAGTCCGTTGCGTCGGAACGCCGTCGAAAATCTGTCAAAAAGTCCTTCAGAGTTCCGTCCGTCGAAAGTCCGCTCGTGTGTACGCGGAATAAGGATTTGGCTTGCAATTAGGCATTAAAGAACAATAGAAAAATGACTTGAAGCTCCACTTAACAGTTACTCTGTAATATTTAGAAAACCAATTATGGAAAAAACATATACAGTATCTCACAAAAGTGAGTACACCCCTCACATTTTTGTAAATATTTTCTTCAATCTTTTCATGTGACAACACTGAAGAAATGACACTTTGCTACAATGTAAAGTAGTGAGTGTACAGTTTGTATAACAGTGTAAATTTTCTGTCCCCTCCAAATAACTCAACACACAGCCATTAATGTCTAAACCGCTGGCAACAAAAGTGAGTACACCCCTAAGTGAAAATGTCCAAATTGGGCCCAATTAGCCATTTTCCCTCCCCGGTGTCATGTGATTCGTTAGTGTTCCAAGCTCTCAGGTGTGAATGGGGAGCGGGTGTGTTAAATTTGGTGTTATGGCTCTCACTCTCTCATACTGGTCACTGGAAGTTCAACATGGCACCTCATGGCAAAGAACTCTCTGGGATCTGAATAAAAGAATCGTTGCTCTACATAAAGATGGCCTAGGCTATAAGAAGATTGCCAAAACCCTGAAACTGAGCTGCAGCATGGTAGGCAAGACCATACAGCGGTTTAACAGGACAGGTTCCATTCAGAACAGGCCTCGCCATGGTCCACCAAAGAAGTTGAGTGCTCATGCTCAGCGTCATATCCAGGGGTTGTCTTTGGGAAATAGACGTATGAGTGCTGCCACCATCGCTGCAGAGGTTGAAGGGGTGGGGGATCAGCCTGTCAGTGCTCAGACCATACGCCACACACTGCATCAAATTGGTCTGCATGGCTGTCGTCCCAGAAGGAAGCCTCTTCTAAAGATGACGCACAAGAAAGCCTGCAGTTTAGTTTCAAGGTCTTGGCAATCTTCTTATAGCCTAGGCCATCTTTGTGGAGCAGTAATTCTTTTTTTCAGATCCTCAGAGAGTTCTTTGCCATGAGGTGCCATGTTGAACTTCCAGTGACCAGTATAGTTACATAGTTAGTCAGGTTGAAAAAAGACACAAGTCCATCCAGTTTAACCTTAAAAACAATAAATAAATAAAATAAAAAATGATAGTTAAAATAAAAAATGTATGAAAGAGTGAGAGTGATAACACCAAATTTAACACACCTGCTCCCCATTCACACCTGAGACCTTGTAACACAAACGAGTCACATGACACTGGGGAGGGAAAATGGCTAATTGGAACCAAGTTGGACATTTTCACTGAGGGTGCACTCACTTTTGTTGCCAGCGGTTTAGACATTAATGGCTGCATGTTGAGTTATTTTGAGGGGACACCAAATTTACACTGTTATACAAGCTGTACACTCACTTCTTTACATTGTAGCAAAGTGTCATTTCTTCAGTGTTGTCACATGAAAAGATAGAATAAAATATTTACAAAAATGCGAGGGGGGGATACTCACTTTTGTGAAATACTGTATACTGTTTATTGTGGTATGCGGCATTTTAAAAAAAAGGATCATATACGTTTTTTCATTCGTTGTGGTTGCGTTGAGAGCAACAGAATACTATAGTGTACATAGGTCCAGATTAAAAAAAAAAAATCTAATAAAAACACCTTTTCCCAACACAACAATGTTTTCCTGTGTTTGGGAAAGATGTTGGTTATTAGTTTTTTTTCAATAAATGTTTTTCTAAACATTAGAAAGGAGCAGTTGACCAACTTCTTCCAAGTTTGGCGTCTTTGGATATCCTGAATGGCCTATCCAGGATTCATTCATCCCGCCACCCAGCAGAAACTGTGACTGTACCCTGAGCTGCACTTGACAGCCACCCGCTCTGTAACAGGTTTGTTGACACTGCTCATCATAAACAGGATTAACGTCTTAATTTCTGTACCATGTGATGGCCCAGCCAACCTACGTGTTCATGTTCTATCTGTCCTGGCTCAGAGATGGAAGTGTGTGTGTGTGTGGGGGGGGGGGGGGGGGGTATTGTCAACCTTTGCCATCTTTGGCTTGGACTTTTTCCTGGCACTGTTCTCAATGCCTCTGCCCCAAAGCCGACAAAACTTCAAGGCTTCCTGGATGCATCTCTTGCCTTGAGAGGTGCCAAAGGTGAGTAGTGCCTAGGCTCATAGCCAGTCTCTTCTTGCATAGTGGGGTGATTTTCTTCTACAATTTGAACTCTCCACACAAAGTACGCAAGCCCAGTTGGACAGGCAACTGCCCAGCATCACATTTAGGTGTTACTCTTGTAACACCTTTCTAGTTTACACTAGGCTGCTTGGTAAACTTACTGTAGCTTCTCTGTAATTAGTGGAGCTGGGGGTTGATTGTTTAGGTCTGCTCCGTGTCTCACAGACTGCTGCTCTGATTGCTTCCCCCTGCATTGTAGAGGATTCTAGAATTATAGCGGGAGGATCAACAGAGAAGTCAGCCTGAATATTTATAAGAAATAAAACAAAATCCCCTGGTGGTGGACTTTTAAGGCACAGAGATAATAGATAATATTATAATATAAAAAAATATTAATTTGAGTATGAAAAATACAAAACATTTGATAAAAAGACGAATTTAAAGTGAACATTCCAGTGTTGTCGTAGAAAATATATAGCAAGCTAGTATTTCTTGTAACCAACGCGTTTCGGAGTAAACATGTGGTTCTCCTTCTTCAGGGGTAAAGTTTAGACAAGAAAACCAGTATTATAGACTGGAATGACAGTTGTTGCCAATTAAAAACATGGAGATATCAAGGATGGTTGTTTCCAAATTGCTTGAGCCAGAGAGTTCAACACAGAGGCATACTTCAAAAACAGAAGAATGCCTAGCCCATAAATGCTGGTCCAGCTCCCCCACACAATACCGACCCGAAAGGACCCACTGGGGCCGAGAAACAGGAAAAGACCCTGCAAGATGTACTATGTATTAAGATGGTCCGTGGAGGTTGCTCGGCTATACACGGAGGAGTGTTGTTATTTGTATAGTAAAAAAGAGAAGGGGCTGTTTACAGACGCCACAACTGGTGAAATCCTGTGACCGCTTGCTCCAGCATCCGGCCCAAGACTGAGACTGTGCCTGAATATTTATGGGCCTCCATCCAATCCCTGGGGAGGTGTGCTCAGAAGGTGGTGGAAGAGCCCATAAATAGTCGGAGGCCTGAGGCAGCAGTGCATTGTCCCTGGGTCCAGTCCTGCTGGAGGAGACCCCTGTGCAGGGGCTCTGCCTCTGGGGCAGGGGTGGTATTGGAGCCTTTGTAAAGACATCAAGGTCACAGCTAAGCTTATCTAGGGGGCCTATTCGCAAGTTCAAGTCCAGGGATCAAGATGTGTCTGGAGAAACACACTTGAGAGAACCAGGAGGAAGTTGGTGGGAAATAGTCTAGCTGTCCTATGGTGGTGTGAGTTTGCATTTCCTTCACTAAGAAGAGCCTGGTGGATATTGGAAGGAGGCAACTGATGATCCTGTGAGTAGATGACCCCAGTACTAAAGAATAGTGACCGTGTATAACTTTTAACTCTGGGAGGAGTACAGGTCACCCACAGCACATAGATTCTGTGGGATATTCAGTTTTCTGCAGCACGACAAGTAGTGAGAAGTGCTCAACTTGTCTAGTTCTACAGTTCACCAAGGTATCCGATGCTCCCCTATCCCCATCCAAGTTAATTGTTCCCAATAAAAAAAAAAAAAAAAGAAACCCCAAGACTGTTCTTTAGAGCCAATTGGAAGCATGCAGAAAATGCTGAACATTCTGTTTGCTTGGCTGTGCATGCTCCAAGGGGGATAGAACCAAAATTTACCAGTGGCTCCTTGGGGGGTGCACTACTAAACCTTATAAATCCACATCCAATCGTGAACCAGGAATAATTAGTCCTATGGCTGGAAAGCCACCCCCAAAGGTCATTTACACATAGAAGGGACCTGTCTTCCCTCATATTACATAGCTGGCTGGAAAAATAGGAGACGCAGCAGAAGTAGGTTTTTCAATTAAATGGCATGTCTAGTGGCATTTATTACAACCTTTCTCTGGTCCTAATAGGTTCATCGTTGTGCAGACTAAGTACCTGGTGCGTCCTAACTTGAGGTTGCAAGCTGAAGGTCAGCGATAAATAGATTATTCTGGTCTGATTTTGTTCTCACTATTTCCGGTTTTGAAGGTAGAATTGGGTCAAGATGAGAAAGATATCCTACAAAGCGTAGATAGAATTCAGCAAGCTTTCTTTAAACTGGAGGCAAAGGAACATTTTTGGTTAACATGGCATCTCTCCTAAGGACAGATTGTGCCGCGCACGCCGCATGATTACAGTAATTGCAGTCAGATCTCGGCTTTGATTCCGCCGTGGTAAAAATAGCAATAAAAAACAGTTTTGAGGAGAAGGATCTTCCTAATCACTCGTAAATTTGTGAGGTCACCGGCTTGGCAGAGGATGCATCCTTCTACTAAAACCAGATGCTTGGTGACAGTTTAAATAGCAGCCACATCACAGAGGAGCTTTCACTGGGGTTTTCATCCTTTTCGGTCTAGTCAGACGCTGTTATTATTATCAAACCACAATGGTAGCTAGCTCTATCCTATGGATTGAAGGGGAAAGTATTTTCAGTCGGTGCTAATTTTGGGTTACCATTGTCAAGTTTTACCTAGAAGTCCTTTTGGATGGGATGTTTGAATTGTTGCTTGTTTGCCATGCTTTATTTCCATGACCTAATTGGTGTGTGGTAGCACTGGAGGGTTGGGTTACTTGGTTGTCCACCCAGTTGGGGGTGAACCAGTGCAAAGATGATGATGTGTGGGGGCAGTGCTATGCTCCTTGGCTAATAGACTCCTGATGAAACCAGTGGGGATGTCGTTCATCGGACATTGGGGTTGATTTACTAAAGGAAAATAGAGTGTGCACTTTGCAAGTACAATCGCACTCTGCATTTGTAGTTGCTCCAGAGATTAGTAAATGAACAGAAGCCCTGCTGACTTTCAGGATCCAATCACCTGAAAGCAAAAATGCAGTTTTTTCCTTGCACGTGATTGGGTACTCTTTGCAAACTGAAGCTTTACCTCATTTACTAAGCTCTTGAGCAACTGCACTTTGCAAAGCGCACAGTCTATTTGCCTTTAGTAAATCAACCCCAATCAGTCTGTGAGCGTGAAAAGTACCTACTAAAAATTGCCATGCAACTCCGTGATTTGTTTAAAGCCTTTATTAGTTACGATGGTGGTACACAATTGGGGAATGGGGGGCGGTGTGGGAGCTTCCCTTCTTTAATGCTTAAAAGAAGTCTTGTTTCTGGAGCTGGATGAAGTATTGCACACAACTTTCTATACCCGGACAGCAGTCTAATGAGCAAGAAGACTTTTTCCAAGCCCTGGAGAAGGGGATCGATTGATGTCGCTATAGGAGTACCTGTAATAAATAAATAAAAGCTCAAATTAACTAAATCACCTGCAAGTAATCAGCAGTCACTACATGTCCCAGTTGCATACATTTTCTTCATTGTGCTGTAAATATTCACTACTAAACTGTATACACCGCTTATCAAAAAGGAAAATTGGGATTGAGTCAGTTTTGCTTTCTTTCATAAGCAGCAAGTTATATTGATTTTACTAATCTATGGCAAAATTTTTTTTTTTTTACATCTATGCTATCAGAAACCAATATCCACTTGCTGACCAGCTGCCGCAGGTTTACTGCGGCAGAATGGCACGGCTGGGGGAAACGACGTTATGTTACGTCGCTTCGCCCCGTGGCCACTAGGGGCGCCCGCGCGCCCGCTGCTCGCCCCCGGAGCCGATGCGTGTGCCCAGCGGGCGCGATGACCCAGTGAGAACCGGGATCTGTGTGTGTAAACCCCCTGATCCCAGTTCTCTGAGGGGAGAAGAGACTGAATGTGTGTTCATACAAAGTATGAACACCGATCTCTCTTTTCCTCTAGCAAGTCCCATCCCCCCTACAGTTAGAACACAGAGAGGGAACACAGTAAACCCCTTGATCGCTCTCTAGTGTTAACCCCTTCCCTGCCAGTGACATTTTTACAGTAATCAGTGCATTTTTATAGCACTGATCGCTGTATAATTGTCAATGGTCCCAAAAATGTGTCAAAAGTGTCCAATTTGTCCGCCGCAATATCACAATTTGATCGCCGCCATTACTAGTAGAAAAATAAATAATAATAAAAATGCCATAAATCTATCCCCTATTTTGTAGACGCTATAACTTTTGTGCAAACCAATCAATATACGCTTATTGCGATTTTTTTTTACCAAAAATATGTAGAAGAATACATATCAGCTTAAACTAAGTAAAACATTTGTTTTTTTGAAAAAAAATGTGGGATATTTATTATAGCAAAAAGTAAAAGATATTGTGTTTTTTTCAAAATTGTCGCTGTTCTTTTGTTTAAAGCGCAAAAAATGAAAACCGCAGAGGTGATCAAATAACACCAAATGAAAGCTCTATTTGTGGGAAAAAAAGGATGCAAATTTTGTTTGGGTACAGCGTCGCACGACTGCGCAATTGTCAGTTAAAGCGACGCGGTGCCAAATTGTAAAAAGTGCTCTGGTCAGGAAGGGGGTAAAATCTTTCGGGGCTGAAGCGGATATTTTAAAAAAATCAGAATAATCTTTAACATTTTGATATGTTAGATGTAATTAAACATGGTTTTAGCACATAAAATAAATTCTCTTTAAAAATCAATAGAGACATATTGATTTGCTTGTCAGAGCTCTAATACGATGAATCAGCAAACTGTCCTCAGACTGGAGATTGGACATGGTTTGTCCCTCAATAGTCCTGTCAGTGAGATTGAATGTGACATAATTTGCTTCACATATACAGAAACCGGAGGAGGGTGGTGGTTTCGTTGATGGCAGCCATAAGATAAAGTTGAAGGCCATTAAATTTACTTAAAAAGAATCCGTCACTGTTTGAATAGGGGAGCTGCAGTTGCTTATCTGCTTTTGGAAGGTGCAAGCTTTGGGTTTTCATCTTTATCCTTTCTTCAAAACTTGGTGGACCAATGACCTGAAACAAACTTTTGCATGTGACTTGCTATAATGTGAACCACTTAGTAGTCACAAGGTGAGAAGCTGTAGCAGCAGCTGATCTGTCTCAGACATTTGTGAACACTGGCACCAGGATTTACATGATTGTGTTATCTCTTGGCTGGCACCGAAGTCCAGGAAGTAGATAGTAACCCTGCATGATGTCCGAATAAACATGGCTCCATGCTTCCTCAAATCCTCCCCCAAAATGTTAGTGCATTATGGAAGTCCCACAAGGAAGTCCCACAAGGCCCCATTTTTTCCCCATTAGGGAAAAAAGAATATAATTCACATAAAAAGAAAAGTAGGCAACTGCACACCAAATAGATTGAACATGACTTCAATTCAGTTTCAGCACAGTTTAAATCTCACCATCCCTTGATCTGCAATGCATATAGCAACCATCCGAACCTATGTCTATCTGACCAAGTGGAGAAACAAATCTGCTGATCGAAAAACAATCAGGAACAACAAGCCTAATTCTATGTTAACTAATCACCAATAAACTCCCCTGTCAAAATGCAAAAACCAATCAGTGTGAATATCAAAAACACAGGTCCTACTAAGGACCCTGAAAAGATATGTGATACTTCCACATGTTACCCTTAAGCTGAAAAGCTACTTTTGGATATTCAATTTCCTAATCTCTCTAACAACTTCCGGGACACTCTAGAACAGCACTTCTCAACCAGGGTTCTGCTCAATCCTGGGGTTCCTCCAGAGGTCTCTAGGGGTTCCTCGAGCAATGAGTAAATTTTGACACTCAGGTAAGTGGTTGCTGACAACAATGATCGTTTAGCTATGTGTAAGGAGTGAATTCTTCCCATTGACCACAAATGTAAAATGCAATTCTTCCAAGTGATTATCCAACTCATTTAGATTTAGGATTTACTAAGAGGGGTTCCCTAAAACTGGTAAGTTATTTCAAGGGTTCCTCCATGTAAAAAAGGTTGAGAAAAGCAGCTCTAGAAGCTCCAATACCAGCTTTTAAAGGCCAATGGGCTATTAAGTCACTGAAGACTAGAACCGTTCACTGTTACCTGAGTCAAACGCCAATCACATATCCTGGTCCAACTATCGACTGATTTCCCTCAACTTACATGTAGCACCCTCTAGTGTGCTAGAGTAGGATTTTTGTTAGAGTAGGTAAATTGTTTGGCTTGGCTGGCAACCAAACCTGTGTTTTTCTGGGTCAGCGTTTGAGTGACTCAAACTGAGATCTCCCTCTACTTCTGGAACTTGCTGGAAACTTCCAGAAGAATGGGCGTGGAGGTGAGGAGGAGCTGTCTGGAGTATTCTAAGGGCCCTGACCAATCCCCAACAGATAGGATGGCAGGGGGCAGGTCCCCACAAATTCTCAGGGTCAGCCCAGCTGGGGCAGTGGAGTTTGGGTGGAAGCTGGAGAAGGAGTGTTAAGCTGCCGGTGGCCCTTGAAGGTAACCCCCTACTCTAGGGGGGGGGGAGTCACCTCGGGCCTAGGCTTGGGTGCGTTAGGGACTCTTTTTATGACACACAGGGATGTCCTGACCCAAGGCATGGGAGCAGGAGAAGGACAGCAAGAGAACACTGCCAGGCAAATCTCCAGGGAGGGAGACAGCTAGGTGGGCTGGTGAGTGTTAGGGCTCATTTACACCTGCTTCGGCTTCAACACACATTAACGGCTAGTTTACACTTTATTCAAAACAAGGCTTCGGACAGGCTTTGTTAAAGCTCTCTGAATGCTAGTCGAAGCTCCTGTCACTAAATAAAATGGTTAGCTTACAGTCCGGTTTACACCTTGCTTTTGCTTTGCTTCAAAAATTTTGCGCCATGTAGATTTAGTTGTGCTTCAAAGCGTCTTCAAAGCCTTCATAGAAGTCTATGGCAAGGCTTGCTTGAAGCCCCACCGAAGCCCCATGAAGCCTCACCAAAGTACCTTTAAAGCCCCATCAAAGCTCCACCAAAGCATCATCAAAGCTCCACCAAAGCCTCATCGAAGCCTCATCGAAGCAGCAAGCAAAAGCAAGGTGTAAACAGGACTGTTAGCTAACCATTTTATTTAGTAACCGGAGCTTTGATTGGCGTTCAGAGAGCTTTAACAAACATGTCCGAAGCCATGTTTTGAAGCAAGTGTAAACTAGCCCTTACAGTTAGAGAGAGCTGAGAGGCAGCCTGAGAGGACTGGAAGAGAACAGTCTGGGATGGATGCAGAGTCAATCTGGGAGGACTGTGGAAAGGGGCAGCTGCAGCCAGGTGGGCTGGCAGTGCCTGATGAGGTGGTGCTGGAATCAGTAGCCACGGGAGGACAGCTGGGCACGAAAACTTTGCTAAACAAACAAGGGTCCTGCGGTCCCTGCCTGTAAAGTGCATTTGCTATCTACCTTACAGTGCTAGCTGGTCCTGGGAGTTGTAGTTGTACAAGCAAGATTTGTGCTGGAGGTAGAAGGAGAAGTGTATATATGGACTGTATATAGTCGTGTACCTGAAGAGTTCTACTGCTTTGAACAAGTGGGCAATGGCATCCTATAATACCCCCATTCCTTACCAAATTTATTCCTCTTAATAATACATAAAACAATGGACTGTTCTTCTGACTCAAATTTGCTGTGGAGATGCAGTGTGCCTGGCTGTGCAGGGTGGGGGATCCCTATTTGCATCTCCTTAGGGGGTGCGCTACATACACATAAAACTACAAGCAAAGATCATTTCTAACAGGCGTCATAAAAAGATACAGTACACTCTTTAATGTGAAAAGAGGAAATTGGGCTATGCCAAACCAATGCGCTGGAGATTATGTTAGATCTTGCAAAATCTAGATAACAACAATTTTTTATTTCAAATCTGAGAACAGCTTTGAGTTTGTAAAGGCAACCAAAACAGAACAGTTAACATGGAAAAATTGTGAACTTGCACAAGTTGCATGACATCTGAAGGACCTACCCACAGTCACTTAACCCCACCCGTTATACATAAACTCTAACCCTTCCAAATCCCCCACAAATGACGTGACAAGATTTGGAGTAAATGGCCTTGAAGGCCTTTTTATTAACAATTAAAAAAATAACATTTTTAAATAACCATTAATAAACTTTCTATGTACTTTTTTGGGGTCTTCGAGGGAAACGACACACCACTGGTCACTGCGACCAACTTCTTTAAACTTTAGGCCTCCAGTCGCCAGCCCCCTGACTCAGAGACCCAACCTTCGCAGTGACCTACCTTTACCCCTTCCTGGATAACCCCTCGTTAACCGGAAGGTACCAGATAACCCCATACGATAGATGGGTACCAACCATGTTATATACATATAACATCCATCTTCTCCTCCTCCAAAGACCTACCACTGCCAGGCTGTCCTGACAGCCCCCCCCTCTCAATTACCCAAACTCGGGAGGGTGGGTGGGAATGTTCTCCTCCGCCGCTCACGAGTGACGTCACTCCCCTTCCTCTTCTCCTTACTGAAACCCGAGCGCCTCCCTGTTCCCGGCCCCTTCCCTTTTCTTAAAGGGGACAAATTTTTCTTTTCTAACAGCATGACTGTGATGGATGTCCCCATTAGTCATGCCGTCCCTGCGCTCATCCTCTCCTTTTCTTCTACTCCGGGACTCTCTTGACCGGCTCTCCTCCAGTGAGTCGCGGAGTTTTTTCTACATAGGATACCAAAGGCTGCATACTGCGGACTGAATTTTTTTAACTGGGCAAGCCATGGCGTGCAGTAATGTTGCATCAAATAAAGGAGAGCGGATAGCAATATCTGTTCTCTGTTATTAATAGGCCCCTAAATGTCATCCAGTTTACATCAACCTTCAATAGTTAGTGGAAGTGAGGGGTATTACTGCGCTAACCCAATATATGAGAGCAGCTACATATAAATGGACAAAATTAATAGGAAAAATATAACAAAATGTAGCGCTAAAGTGATAAAGAACAATATACATGCAGTATATCATACAATGATACAAACGTGTAATAGTGCAATGAATCACATAGTGAAGCAAAACATATATGGAAAAAAATGAAATAAATATACAGTGCTAAAAAGGTCAGAACCAATAATGGATTACTGTATACTAAGGTGAGTTCAAGTGAGATAGAACATGGATAGAGTCCACACTTGAAGCAGAATTGATATTCAGAAGTAAGATGTAACGACCTTGACAGCACACAGGACACCAGGAATAGTGTGTCCTCCACCCAGGGTGAGGGGTAAATACTCTTACCAGATGAAGTGGACTCACATGCCAGCGACAGTGAGTCAATCATGCTAGAAATGCCAGAATCATGGAACTCCAATGATGAATCCTGGAACACCCATGGATGAAGCTGAGGCAGGAACTCAGATGGCGATAAACCAAAATGCAAACAGTGAAAGCCGAACACTCTCATCAGAAGGTATATGGAAAGAAAAAATGCCTCCATATGGTGTAGATCAAACTGCATGGGTTTATTTCAAATACCAACATCGATCCATAAAAATGTATATAAAATTGTGATCACAGAGTAAAAGCAATGTGGGGAGCTGATAGAGCAAATACCGACGCGTTTCATCCCAATGGACTGCCCCAGTTGAAGTTCCTGCCTCATATTCATCCATGGGAGTTACAGGATTCATCATTGAAGTTCCACCATTCTGGCATTTCTAGCGTGATTGAGTCACTGTCGCTGGCATGTGAGTCCACTTCATCCGGTAAGAGCATTTACCCCTCACCCTGGGTGGAGGAGGCACTATTCCTGGTGTTCTGTGTGCTGCCAAGGCCGTTACATCTTACTTCTATTGCAACTCCCTTCTCATTGGCCTGCCTCTCCATAGGCTATCCCCTCTTCAGTCTATCATGAATGCTGCTTCCAGACTCATCCACCTTACCAACCGCTCAGTGTCTGCCAGCCCTCTCCTCCAATCCCTACACTGGCTCCCAATCACCCAGCGAATTAAATTCAAAATACTAACCACAACAAGCCATTCACAACTCTGCCCCGAGCTACATCACCAATCTTGTCTCCAAATATCACCCAAATCGTCCTCTCCTCTTTTCTCAAGACCTCCTACTCTCAAGCTCTCTCGTCTCCTCCTCCCATGCTCGTCTCCAGGATTTCTCCAGAGCCTCTCCCATTGTCTGGAACTCGCTACCTCCACCGGTCCGGCTATCTGCTACTCTTGCTACCTTCAGGTGATCCCTGAAAACTCATCTCTTCAGGAAAACCTATAACGTCTCTAACTAATCTTCTACCTCTTCCATTAACTCATTCCCCACAGTTACAACCTTTTGTACCACCTGCCCCACCCTATTAGATTGTAAGCTCTTCTGAGCAGGGCCCTCTCAATCCTCTTGTATTTTATTGTATTATAACTGTATTGTCTCCTTTTTATATTGTAAAGCGCTGCGTAAACTGTTGGTGTTATATAAATCCTGTATTATAATAATAATATTAATAATATTAATAATATCAATTCTCCTTCAAGTGTAGACTCAATCCATGTTCTATCTCCTTTGAACTCACCTTAGTATACAGTGATCCATTATTGGTTCTGACCTTTGGGACTTTTCAGTTTTATTTTTAGCACTGTATATTTATTTAATTTTTTTTTTGTTTTGCTTCACTATGTAATTCATACCACTATTATAGGTTTGTATCATCATATGATATACTGCATGTATATTGTTCTTTATCGCTTTGGCGCTACATTTTGTTATATTTAACCTTCAATAGTTACACTCTATACGGTATTCTCTGGCAATTTAAAAATTCAATATTTTTGGACCAAGACTTTGTGCCAACTGCTGATTTAACACACAGGAAATGGCTAATCACCATTAAACACATAAAAGTTTATAGATCTTGTAATAACACTCCATATAAATAAACCTGTTACCGCTTTTCAACCTCCTATTACACTGTCACCACTACCCAGATGTTAAAACAGATTTATATGATCCTATATTGGTCAGACTTTTGTTCCTATCAAAGGCGGTTTACTCCCACGCGCTCACCTGTCATTGCTGATAGGAGAGATTGTGTGTATGAATCAATGGCGTTATTTCCAGCTCTGTACAAACAATCACGTAAGCAGAAATCACTTTCACCTGTTAGCCCTCATTCACACGGGCCTCCTACATTTGTTTCATTTAAATCCAGGAGAAATTGATCTGGGAAGCCTAAACAGATTTTATACATCCTAGATTAATTTCCCCCGGGTTTGAATGTACATGCGATTAAATGCGTTTAGAGTATCTAATCTGCTTCTGGATGCATAGATTTATACTTTCTTCTAAACTTCTAAACACAAATTTACTGAATGCCCATGAATGCAAGTATATGTAAAATGTGAAATGCACTATTATATATATATATATATATATATATATATATATATATATATATATATATATATATATATATGGCGGAAATAGCGATGTGCATTATAGTATCTCTTATAATTGTAAGTTGTGATTGTGTCTCAACCAGTGGTGGCTGGTGCTCCATTTTTTGGGTAGTGGCGACAAACAAGTCCAACACCCCTCCACCCGCCCACTCGCTCGCTCGCCTGCCCGTCAGCCCCATCCAGGTTGCGGCCGGTCTCCGGCAATTTCCCCGGCTTCTCCTCCCGGCCAATTCGGTCGCTTCTCCTCCCAGCCAATGCCGTCTTAGGACCCACTTCCTGTCCCGATTGGCCAGGAGGAGAAGCAGGAAGACAATAGCGAATGTTGATTCGCTAATGTCACAAGTGGGTGGGCTCGGCGCGCAGTGCTCTGCCTTTTTGAAGCCAATTGGAGCCTCAGGCTCTAATCATGTTCTTCAGGAAAAAAAAAAACCTTGTAGAAATCTATGCGTCCGGTGCCCGGCATGGAGATTAGGTGCCGGGACATGGAGAACCCCTTACCGGACAGGCCACCTCTGGTCTCAAACGTCCCCACTGGTGGCCTATCTATTGATTGGGTTGTTGACTATAGATTGATTATTCCTGTTGGGAGAGATCGACTGGAAAGGAAATTGATCATGTTTGGAACTATGTATGGCCACCATTAGATTTACTTTAAGGGAGCATCTTTCATCCAGGATTGGTTTTGTGGACTATGGTGAGACTAGTGACCCCATATTCCGAGTTCCACCCTCCCATTTCAGCCATTACAAGGCCATTTGGCTTCCTAATGATCTTGGTGATAAGCTGGGACACACAGCTGGAGCACTATAAGGCTGCAGTCACACCTGTGCGTTTCCTAAACACACAATGAAACACATAGAAATGTGCGTTTCGCCACGTGTTTTTCGGAAAGGTGCTGCAATCGCAGGTCACGTGTGCGGTGCCATTAAAGTTTTACTAAACCCACAACAGTAAAATCAGTGTGTATATGCAGTAAAGCATGTTTGTTATACTCACTGTGGAACCTAAGAGGTAAATCCTCTGAATTGTGTATAAACAATGCTGTGTGATCCTGTCTTCTCTGATCCTCCTCTTCTTCCACAGCCCCCAATCCATCTCTTGATAGAGTTTTTTTTTTCTTGGGAGAGTGCATGTGATCAGCACAGGGCCAATCAGCACTGTCCAGACAGAGGGTCAGGGGAGAATAAAACTCCTCCTACAAGCTTAACCAGACACTGATACAAGTCACACGACTGCTATATACTGCTGATGAAAAAAGGTATTTAGCCGTTTATATTTACTAAAACTATTGCATATCCATGTTCTGTGTACTGTGGGAGAACAGATATAATGAATTCAGGGTCCTGGGTTTAGTAACACTTTAATTAAAGCAGAGTTCCAATAAAAAAAATAAAATTAAAAGTCAACAGCTACAAATACTGCAGCTGCTGACTTTTAATAATTGAACACTTACCTGTCCCAGGGTCCAGCGATGTGGGGGAACGAAGCTCCACTCGTCTCCCCCTCCTCTCTGCGGCGCCAGCATTGTCACTGTGGGTGCCCAGCTGTGGCTTCACAGCCGGGCACGCACTGTGCATGCGCGCTATGACTGGCCGGTCAATCATCTGAGACCTGTGACGTGTCCCAGACGATTTCCGAGAGGGAGGGGGGAGAGGTGATCTCCCTTCTGGCACCACGATACCCCAGGAGGAAGTGGGAGCTGGAGGGTTTCCGCCGCTCCCCCCCCCCCCCCAAAAAAAAATGACATGCCAAATGTGGCATGTCAGGGGGGTCACCTTCCCTTAAAGCGGAAGTTCCATTTTTGGGTGGAACTCTGCTTTAATTAATACACCCCAAGCTTGGGTAGCAGACAAAACACGCTACAAACACGCCAAAACGCTCTCTGTAAAAAAAAACGCCTGAGGCTCCATGAACGAAATGTTTCTGGAGCTACTTTGGGGCATTTGTTGCGCGTAGGGCAGCCCATTCAAGCGGATGGGCTGTCATAGGTGCAATGTGGGTTAATGCGTGAATAACGCGTGAAAAAAAAAAAAAAGGCGAACGGGAAAGCGCGTTCCTGCTATGCTAGGGTGTGGATAGGACCTAAAAATCAGTTCTGGGTGGGCCTCCTTTAAATGCCTTACTTTATCTTTGCGAACTCCTTCTACAAAACGAAATTATTATTTTTTTTGGAGAGGACAGTGATTTTAAAGTTCAATTTGTATGAATAATGTTAGATGAATTTTAGATATTATGCCCATTTTCAGTCCCATTACAGAGATTCGGCTCGTTGAACAGTATTCCCCCTCCGTCGCAATTTCACATGGCATTAAAATTTCATTGCATGCAAATGGAAATCCTCTCTGGCACCCCAGACAATGCTTCTCACTATGTAAAATAGACTTTTCCTTCATTTTTTTTAATGTTATCCAGATCTTAATTTACTTTTGTACAGAGTACAGTGACTTTCATGCTCAGACCCGCGTAAAATGTCTATTAGATGATCGCACTTGGTGCAATAAACGGGGGGCCCATTCTCTTGTATTATTCATGCCTCCTATAAAGTATCCCGGGAATAAAACGCACGTGACATCCCGACTTTTCATCGGAAATCTGCTCTATCGCTGTGAATATCCAATGAGTATTGGGGGACAGATTTACTCTCGGAGGTCTTATATAAAATACAAAGCTATAATAGACATAAAATACAAAGGCGGCTTTAGGATGTGTTTTTTTTTTTTTTGTTTTTTTTTTTCCTCCTAATAAGGTTATGTCGTCCTTTCTCTTTTTTTTTTTATTTTTTTTTTTTATGCCTTTTAAATGATTGAAGTGGGGAGGTGGAATGAGATTGGGCAATTTAGATTACAGAGTGGAACCGAGGTTTACGACTAAACTGGGGCAGCAGCTGAGAGAATCCATTTTTTCCCTTACTCAGCTCCTTAACCTTCTCATTGTGTTTCTTCAATGTCACTAAATAGAAGTTACAAGCAGGAGGTGGTAAACATACAATAAAATGTAAGCTCTGTTGAACTTTTAGTTCAAAGCAGCTAAATAGAATTCCAGGCAGTGGTGGCTGGTGCTCCATTTTGGGGGGGGGGGGGGCAAACAAACCACCCTCCACCCCTCCTCCGGTCGGTCGATCGGTCCCCCACCAAACCCGCACTTACCCCGGCGGGAAGCGGGACCGGAGCCCAGGGGAGCCGTGCCAACCCGAAGTGTCAGGCTCGCCTGGATGACATGGGAGGAAGGAGAATGGAAGCCCGTGCTTCTCCTCTCAGCCAATTGGGTCTCAGGACCTGCTTCCTGATTGGCCGGGAGAAGAATCAGGAAAACAATAGCAAATATTAATTTGCTATTGTCACACAAGTGGGTGGGGTCGGGGCACAGTGCTCTGCGGCCTGAGCCCACCCTTTTTGAAGCCATTTAGAGGCTCCAGCTCTAATCACGTGCGTCCGGCGCCCTGCGTGTAAATTAGGGGCCGGGTGCATGGCTAAAGGGGGGGGGGCGGCGCCCCATATGAACAGGCCGCCACTGATTCCAGGAACATTAATATGAAAGGTGTGCAGTTTTACAGTTCGTTTGCTGTAGAAAGCAGCCACAACCTGAGTAGAAAAGCCTGACCCTTGCCAGCATGCTGCAAAGTAACAACTCTCCTGCTAGAGCTCTCCAATTGGTGGGAAGCGTGGTCTTTGTTTAGAGCCCTTTCACACTGAAAGCGCCCGGGCGTCTATGGTAAAGCGGCGCTATTTTTAGTGCCGCTTTACCGTTGTTTTAATGGCGCTATTCGGCCGCTAGCGGGCAGTTTTAACCCCTGCTAGCGTCCGAAAAAGGATTGAAACCGCCTGCAAAGCGCCGCTACCTCAGCGCTATGCCGGCGGTATGGCAGCACTGCCCCATTGTTTTCAATGGGCAGGAGCGATAGAGGACCGGTCTATTCACCGCTCCTTCAGCGCTGCAAAGAAGCTGCTTGCAGGACATTTTGTGAAGTCCTGCCAACGCAGCGACACAGTCTGGGCTTTCACACTGGATTGCAGCTGAGGCTTTTTTGAGGCGCTTTACAGACACTATATTTAGCGCTAAAGCGCTTGAAAAACGCCTCCAGTGTGAAAGGGGTCTTAATGCAGAGTTATAGGATTTACTCAGCAGGGGGTGTGGCGGACCTATGCAGAGAAATCACTACTTCCACACAGAGAGCAAGAGCCCTTCTGCAGCATGCTGGCGGGAGACAGGCTTTTCCACTCAGGCTGTGGCTGCTTTCTAATTAAAACAAACTGTAAGATTGCACACATTTTGTACTGATGCAACTGGAATATACAGTATTGTGCAAAAGTTCTCTGTAAATTAAGAATGCTTTCAGAAATAGAAGTGTTAATAGTTTATTTTTTTCAATTAACAAAATGAAAAGTAAATAAATAGAAGAGAAATCCAAATCAAATCAATATTTGGTGTGCCCTTTGCCTTCTAAACAGCATCAGTTCTTCTAGGTACAGAACTAAGGAGAACTAAGGACAGATCTTCCGTGGATGTAGCCTGCTTCAAATCCTTCTGTCTCTTCATGTAAATCCCAGATAGACTCCATGATGGTGAGATCAGGGCTCTGTGGGGGCAAAACCATATCTTCCAGGACCCTTTGCTCTTCTTTACACTTAAGATGGTTCTTAATGACTTTGGGTGTAGGTTTGGGGTCGTTGTCCTGCTGCAGAATACATTTTGGGGCCAATCATCGCCTTTCTGATGGTATAACATGATGACATCTGCCTGTATTTCTCAGCATTGAAGGCACCATTGATCCTGATCAAATCTCCAACTCCATTTGCAGAAATGCACGCCCAAACTTGCACGGAACCTCCACCATGCTTCACTGTTTCCAGCAGACACTCATTTTTGTACCGCTCTCCATCCCTTCACCAACAAACTTCCTCCTGCTACATCCAAATATTTCACATTTTGACTCCTCAGTCCAGAGCACCGGCTGCCATTTTTCTGCATCCCAGTTCCTATGTTTTCATGCATAGTTGAGTCGCTTAGCCTTGTTTCCATGCCCTATGCAAAAAACCATAAGAACTGGGGTGCAGAAATGCAAATGGCAGCAGGTGCTCTGGACTGATATCCAGATGCCTTAAAGTGGTTGTAAGGGCTGAAGGTTTTTACCCTTCATGCATTCTGTGCATGAAGCTAAAAAAACCTTCCTTGTGCTGCTCCCCGCACAGCCCCACCTAATACTCACCTGAGGCCCCTCTTGATCCAGCGATGTGCACAGGAGCCTCGGCTGTCCCAGGTCTCTCTCTCTCTCTCCTCACTGTCTGAGACACAGCAGCGGGAGCCATTGGCTCCCACTACTGTTAATCACAGCCAGTGAGCCAATGAGGAGAGAGCGGGGGGCGGGGCCCAGCCATTTCTCTATACAGTATGTCTTATGGACGCATAGATCAGAGCTTGGGAGTGAGAACGCACTAGTGCCCCCATAGCAAGTGGCTTTCTATTGGTAGGCACTGGTCAAGGGGGGAGGAGAAGCAGAGGATCAGGGCTGCTTTGTGCAAAACCACTGAACAGAGCAGGTAAGTATGACACTATACTGTCCTAGTCTGTCACTATGCACAGTAAAGTAAAAAAGGTGTCCCTGGAATTTTTTTTTAAATGTTGACAGCTATGGGCATGTAATGAAAACTGAAGGGTATTATTGTAAAAACGCATTAGTTAAGGGCTGTTCTTAGGGTTTAAGGTTAGGGGTAGGTTAAATATCCAAACTAGGGGGACAATCCCTCAATTGTTACCATTACAG
Organism: Lithobates septentrionalis; assembly: GCA_037952835.1. Classification (NCBI taxonomy): domain Eukaryota; kingdom Metazoa; phylum Chordata; class Amphibia; order Anura; family Ranidae; genus Lithobates; species Lithobates septentrionalis. The sequence goes on from JBBDGP010000459.1 coordinate 5,490,962, forward strand.
GTGCCCCCATTGGATGATCTCAGCATAGTAAGGAGCCCAAACACCCTGCTTGTTTTGAGAATAGCAGCCCGTATATCCAGTACATCAAGCTGCTACCTTTGTGGGGGGGAATATATGAGTTGTATAAATTCTAATTCCTAAACACTAAAGACAAATTGAGTCAACAGGATCAAGGGGGCAAATGTGGCAAGCCCATCACTCAGCAAATTTGTAATTATTCATTCGTCTCTGAAGAGACTCTATCTTTCATTTAAAGCTTATTGATCCTTTAAATAAACAGATATCACATACAAAAGAGAAAAAAAAAAAAAAAAGAGCGTGTTGAGAATACAAAGAGAAAATGATCCCCTGTGCCCGCTTATGCCATTCCATCATCAGACTTCTTCAATATCCGACAGGCAGACAGCTGAGCACAGAGAAATAGATGCGGAGGAGACACACAGCCAATACACAGACTGCCGGTGTCCTCAAACTATTGAACTTCAATAGAGGTTCCTGGCAGCTGGCTCTGAGAAGGCACATAAGGATACAGGGGGGGGAATTGTGTTATATTCAGAAGCACATCTAGAATGAAGGCAGAAATAACGCCAATCTACTTAGGCTGACAACAGAAAAAAGTTTGAGTATAGAAGAATTCTGATCTAATGAAAATGCTGGATATTGTATTAAAGTAGCTAAAGTCGGCCATGAACCGTCCTCAGTCCAGCAGCGAACTGTGACATTCAAGGTACAATAGATGATGATGGGATATTCCAAATTCAGAAGCCTTGTTTTAATCAACATATATTTTCTAACTTGTTTTTTGAAACAAAAAAAAAGGAGGTTGTGACCACAGGTGTGCCACGGGTTGCGACCCTTGGATTTGCCTCATAGACAACAATGACAGGCATGTAGAGTACCAAGTTATACGAATTAGTCATAGTTGGGTACAGGCCAGAGGTCGGGTCATGTTCAGTCATAATCGGGGGGGGGGGGGGGGGGGTAACTGAATAGAAGAGGATATCTGATAACAAGCCGATTAGGACAAAGTGTAGGACTGGATACCAGGGGTCAAGGCAAGCTGTAACCAGAGAACCAGATCAGGATAACTTCAAGATAATTAAATAGAATAAGATGGAACAAACATTTATGGCTCGAATACCCAAGTGTCAGGGCACTGACCCAGATTAGAAGTAAACCAATTTTTTTTAATGTTTTTGGATAGAGTGGAGAAGTGTTGGAACCCTATTGGATATTCAGTTACTGTTTGTGTCCCCACTGCAAAGTTTGCCCCCTTTTAAATCCTGATGACCATTGTCACCAGACAGAAAGTGATGGAGAACCCAACATTTTTTAGCTGCCACTGGAATAGGAGGTGACCGCTGTCTATGAGGGCATTTCCCCCTCACTTTGGAGACAATTCCCCTTACCTCTTGTGTCTGGAACAGGAAGTAAAGGGAAATCACCCAAATGGGGCACCTAGCACAAAAAAAATATGGTTTTATGCATTCCCTACTCTAAAGGGAGATTTTTTTTTTTCATTTCTTTTTTCTCTCTCTCTTTTTTTTTTAGATAGATAAACGTTCACACCTATGCATTTTTTAGTGCGTTGGCAGAAATGCACTACAGTCCATCCATTTAACATGGTTTCCTATGGTGCTAGTTCACATCTATGCGTTTTGTGGCCGGTGCGTTTTTGGAAAGGGTCAGGGACTTTTTTCCCCGCGATTTGCAGCAAATAGATTTTATTGGAGCTGCACCAGAAACGCAGAAAGTGTTGCATTTGTGATGCGATTTTTTATATGTTTTGGCACTGTATATAGCTGGTTGCTAAGCAGGGGGACGGAAAGCCGGTCACCGCGTCCTTAGCAACTGATGAGTCATCAGCTGTCAGCTGGGTCCCCGCTGAAAGCTGAATTTAAAAAAAAGTTCCATACCAGGCCCTTCGGGTCTAGTATGGATTTGCAGGGGACCCCCCCCCCCCCCCCCGCCAATTTTTTTTTTAAAAACAGCGTACCCCTACCCATTCACCAAAAAAGCAGTGAAAAGTTTTAAAAAAACAAGAGCCAGTTTTTGACAATTCCTTTATTAGTAAAATAATTGTTGTCGGGAGGAGGCCCTTGTCCTCATCAACATGGGGGCAAGGTGCTTTGAGGTGAGGGGCTATTTGCTCGTCCCCTCCCTTTCCTGACCTGCCAGGCAGCATGCTCGGATAAGGGTCTGGTATGGATTTTGGGGGGGACCCCCACTCCTTTTTTTTTTTTTTCATTTTGGCGTCGGGGGAGTCCCCTCCGAAACCATACTTTTTTGCAAATTTTTGTGCCGGCAAATTTTTTTCTACAATTCAGCTTTCAGCTAATCATCGGTTGTTAGGGACGCAGTGGTCGGCTTCCCGGCCCCCTCCTTCCAGCTTTATACAGTGTAAAAAAAACAACGTAAAATGAAAACTGCACGCAAAAACACATAAAAAACGCTGGTTTAAAAACGCAAAATGCACTGAAAAACAAGCCTGGAAAACGCAGCTGCATTGGTGTGAACCTAGACTAAAGGAAACCTGTCATGAGATAAGCACAGAACAGCTTGGTTATCAGGCTGATAAAATGGATTCAATGATTACAACAAGCTTGCAGATTGAGAGCTCTGACTTCCCTGCAAACATGTTGTAGATCAATGATCAATGAAGATACTAGATAAGTAGCAAAAAAAAACAATTCTTACCATTAAGGAGGTCTAAGACTCAATTTTTTTTACAAAAATAAGCTGGCATAGAAGTGGTGAGGATCAGAGGGTAGTTACCTTTGCACATGCTTTCCTCCCTTTTTGTTTCGGGGGCAACAAGCTATCCCCCCTTCACCAGCCCTCCAAAGATATTAGGCAGAAAATCTCCCTGGGGCTAGAATTTTAAAAGGCATCCATCAGTGCAAGCCAGTGTGTGTTTTTTTTTCTTCTTATAACAGGTGTACCTTAGACCTGCCAATGGGTTACATCAACTGTGTCATGGCTAGGGTTCAGGCTCGAAGACCAGTATCCATAGCAGTGGAGAGGCTTACACTGACCAGCAGCCAAATAGGCATAAAAACAGGTCACCCTGGTGACTGACACGGGCTCACCCAAGGTGCAGGGTCTAAGCATTGACAGGTATTCACCAGAGCTCTTGATGGTGGAGAAGCGTTCTGCTGCGTGTTAGTACCAGGTTGCAGTCCTCAGGCTCGCCCTACCTGGAGATGAGCAAGTCAGGGTCTGATAGCAGATAGCGATCAAGCAGAAGCGTAGTCAGTAAAGAAGTCAAAGGTCGGTAACAAGTAGTTGCAGGTTGGGATCAAGCAGAAATGTTGTGGAAGAACAAGCCAACGATCGGTAACGAGCTGTAGCAAAGATACGGATGCAGCAGGAGTGACAAGAGCGAGATATTGGCTGGAGGGAGCAATAATCTGGCAAACAGGAAGAGCAGGGACATGGCTTAAATGGGAAGTTCATGGGAGGTGCAAAGGGTTCAAATTTCAAGAGAAACAAGACACAAGGCAAGGTTGTCTAAGGAATCAGGCAGGGTTCTAGGTTCAGATCCGTGTCCTGACAAGCTATGTGCTTTCTACTCTTTGATACTCAAAATTGGGCAGCAGGCACACCTAAGTGCAATGCTGTCACCCAACCTGGGTAAACTATGAGGAGGAGAGGTAGCGTGCTACCACAGAAGGTAAGAGGTTGATGGTGGTTCCATGTGAAATAAGGCTATTCGATTCGGTCCACGGGCCTTGTGTTTGACATATGTAGTCTAGAGCAGTGGTTCTCAACCCTGTCCTCAAGTACCCCCAACAGGCCATGTTTTGGGAATTTCTCTTAGATAAATTAGCTGTCCAAAATACCAAGCCATTGACTCTGATTTAAAGCACCTGTGCAAAATAAATGAAAACCTGCAAACATGGCCTATTGGGGGTACTTGGGGACAGGGTTGAGAACCACTGATCAAGAGGAAGCAAATGGAAGGTTGGTTCCAATTTGCTTTAAAGGGGAAAAAATACTTCTAAAGCCTCGTACACACGATCGGATTGTTGGCCAACAAAACCGTGGACTTTTGTCCGAAGGGCGTTGGCCCAAACTTGTCTTGCATACAAACGGCAAGGAATTGTCGGCCAACAAAAATGAACGTAGTAACATACTATGTTGTTTTTCAGCTCTTTAGTGCCACCCTTTGGGCTCATTCTGCTAATTTTGTGTTAGTAGAAGTTTGGTGAGTCTTGATTCTCACTTTTCATTTCACGCTTTTCGGTTCATTTCTGAATGACCGTTCGTCAACCAGCCATGTTGCGGAATCGGAGGAGATAACGTGTTATGTATTATTGGCCTTGGAGTTATTGCTTTTGACATTATTTTTTTGGTTGAATAATAATAATTTGATTTGGTATATTTTCTATATTTGTGGATGCATAGAATGCACTTTTTGGTTAAGTTCTATTGGCAGATAGCATGTCTAATTTTATTTGTTTTCTTTTTTTAATGCACAATAAAAAAATTGTGTAGAATAATCCTTGGCTATGTGTTTTACTTCAAATGACAGTTTGGGAGTCGGCAGTTACATTTTAAAAAAATTCAATGTAAAATTAACAAGGGACACCAACATAGTTGTATCTTTGATCTTAAAAACTCCGGGATAATGGTGTTGTGGTAACTTGCCCAAATAAAAAAAAACAAAACAAAAAAACATAATAATATTATTCTTGATATCACTAGAAAAAAAAAAAGCCTTTGAAAATTTGTTTGCAATAACTCCATCAGTATCACCAGCAAAGCATCTTCATTATTATCCCATTAAAGAAGAAGAGAATTGTGCGCTGCATTTCCAGATTTCATAATTTGCCACGTCACGAATGTTAATTCTCCATTACGAACGCTAGTTTACAAGACCGACCGCTTCCGGCTCGTCCTTGCTTCCCAGCATGCGTATTTGTACTTTGGATGGACTTGTGTACACACGCTCGGAAAATCCGACAACAGAAATTTGTCCGCGGAAAATTTTAAAATTTTAAAACCTGCCATCCAACATTTGTCCGCGGACAATCCGACAACAATTGTCCGATGGAACGTACAAACGATCGGATTTTCCGCCAACAGCCTGTCATCACACAATTCCCGTTGGAAAATCCGATCGTCTGTACGAGGCTTAACCCCTAAGGTTCAGATAACTGTCTGGATCAGCATTCTGTGTATTTTATAAATGTAGGAAGGCCTTTCTGTTTTGTTCTGTGAGCAAAGCATCAAACCATCTGCAGTATCTGCCAGAATCATTTCCCGTGGGAGAGTACTCCTCACTTTCACAGCTTGTCCTCACCACGTCCTAAAAACCCGGGAATCCCTCATAATATATTTTTGAAATAAAAAAGTTACTATTTTTGTTCTACTGATTTGAAGAACAATAGCAACTTTCTGTGGGAAAGGCAAAAATGAAAATATCTATACAGTATGGTTAGTGCAGAAGAATTATCCCGTTTACCCTATAGGAGGAAACTATTTGTTTTTAAGACGCCTAGAAATAGAAAAACGGCGGAAAAATTAGAAAAATGAATGTCACAAACTGGGGGCAGAATTGCTGCTGCCGTCATCCTGCCTATAGGCAGTTCACTAGTTTTAAAGGGCTAGTTCATCTTTACTAAATTCTGCCTATGCAGGTAAGGGGCGTCTGTAGATGAAAACAGACTGGGCAGCATTGACCAAAGCGAAATAACTCCCTTGCTTTAGGTGTAGGCCATTTACGTACACTACCTCCCGAAGCCTGGTTGAAAAACTTACAAAGATGGCATCATTCCCTCCTGCCTTTTTTTGCTAGGACATTGCTAAGACACTCCCAGCCCATTCAAACCATCTTGTATTCTCTCCCTCCCCGGTTGCAGTAGTTCTGAACTCAGTTGACACAGGGCTCTGTACAGAGGGAGCATCTCTGTGTTTCTTATCTCTGCAAAGCAGAGATAAGAAACAAAGATATCTTCAGTGGAAAGCAGCACAGGTTACACACATTACACATTGTTAGACACACATTTGTCCCCTTGAGCGTCCTAGATGTTAACCCCTTCCGAGCCAGTGTCATTAGTACAGTGACAGTGTATAGTATTATCAGTGATACACTGTATTAGTGTCACTGGCGATGCCAGTAGCAGTTATGCCCCGTACACACGGTCGGATTTTCCGATGGAAAATGTGTGATAGGACCCTGTTGTCGGAAATTCCGACCGCGTGTGGGCTCCATCACACATTTTCCATTGGAATTTCCGAAACACAAAGTTTGAGAACTTGCTATAAAATTTTCCGACAACAAAATCCGTTGTCGGAAATTCCGATCGTGTGTACACAAATCCGACGCACAAAGTGTCACGCATGCTCAGAATAAATTAAGAGACGAAAGCTACTGGCTACTGCCCCGTTTATAGCCCCGACATACGCGTTTTACGTCACCGCGCATTTTTGCGCAAGCCAATCAATATACGCTTATTGTGATTTTTTTTTTTTTAACCAAAAATATGTATAAGAATACAAATCGGCCTAAACAGAAAAAAAATTGTTTTTATATATTTTTGGGGCATATTTATTATAGCAAAAAGTAAAAAATATTGCTTTTTTTTCAAAATTGTCGCTCTTTTTTTGTTTATAGCGCAAAAATTAAAAACCGCAGAGGCGATCAAATACCACCAAACGAAAGCTCTATTTGTGGGGAAAAAAGAACGTCAATTTTGTTTGGGTGCAACGTCGCACGACCGCGCAATTGCCAGTTAAAGGGACGCAGTGACGTATCGCAGAAAATAGCCTGGTCATTTAGCAGTCGAATCTTTCGGGCTGAAGTGGTTAAAGTGCCTAAAAGCTGTTGCAACTTGATAAATCAGGGCCTTGGTTCTCATGTACCATCACAGGCCCCCTGATATGAATGCCATCATGCAAATAATATAAAGGCCATCGCAGATGGGAAGAACAATTCCTAGGGACACAGAGTCCATGCTTTCCTATTATAATGCCCCGTACACACGGTCGGATTTTCCGATGGAAAATGTCCAATTGGAGCGTGTTGTCGGAAATTCCGACCGTGTGTAGGCTCTATCACACATTTTCCATCGGATTTTCCGACACACAAAGTTGGAGAGCAGGATATAAAATTTTCCGACAACAAAATCCGTTGTCGGAAATTCCGATCGTGTGAACACAAATCCGACGGACAAAGTGCCACGCATGCTCAGAATAAATAAAGAGACGAAAGCTATTGGCCACTGCCCCGTTTATAGTCCCGACGTACGTGTTTTACGTCACCGCGTTCAGAACGATCGGATTTTCCGACAACTTTGTGTGACCGTGTGTATGCAAGACAAGTTTGAGCCAACATCCGTTGGAAAAAATCCTAGGATTTTGTTGTCGGAATGTCCGATCAATGTCCGACCGTGTGTACGGGGCATAACACTGACAGTGAGAAATGAAGATCACAGATGTTGGAAGCCATCTGGAGGACAGGCTGGAGAATCATAAAACAATGGGGGATCCGCAATACATCAAAGACTAACAGACATGTGATTGTCAAAATCCTCCTTCTCAGGTAAAGCCAGTTCTGCCTCCAGCAATGTTATTTACATCTTAATCTGCTAGAAGAGAAGAAGTCATCTTTTGTCGAGGGGGCTAAATGGTACAAAACGGCCCTTTCTCTAAAACGCTTCTTAAAGTGGTTGTACACTATTACATATACCCAATGAAGTGACTGACCTCAGGTGATACACAGAGACTAAACAAATCCTTCTACATAAGTTGTACCTGTCTATCTGCAGTCTTCTCTTCCCCAAAGCACAGAATTTCTACAGCTTGTCTGAGCTTTCAGAAAGCAGGGGGCGGGGAGCTGAAGTAACACTCTGCAGAGCTCAATTGGGGGAGCTATGAGAGCTTATTGGGGGAATGAGACACCCCCCCCTTTCACACAGCATACAGGAACAGAGCAGAGGCTGTCAATCACAGGCTGTGTGCTGGAGCTCCCTCCTCTGTCACCTTTTTTCTGTTTCTGTCAGGAAAACCTGTTAGCGGTGATTCATGTAGATAGCAGAGGAAGGAGGCAGCAGACAGAAATGATGCTTGCTCTGGACTGAGACAAGTACACACTATAGAGGGATATGCTTTGTTTAAATGTAATGTCAGATACACTTTAAAGTGTATCTAAACCAAGAACATAAATGTAATATATAGCATCATGTCAGTAAATAAGAGAAGTTCATTTTTAACATTCACACTGGGTTTTTTTCTTTTGCCTTCCCCTGGATCAGGGGTCTCCAAACTTTCCAAACAAAGGGCCAGTTTACTATCCTTCAGATTTTAGGAGGGTCGGACTGTGGCCATCGGGAGTAGAAAAGTCCCAGCATCAGGTGGGTAAACAGTGTCCCATCGCTGGTGTCATTGGACCCGTTGTTGTTGTCATTTGTAAGAACAGTGCCCCATCGTTGGTGTCATTGGTAGGAATAGTACCTTATTGGGAAGAATTGTGTCTTGTGACCCATCGTTGATTTCATTGGGAGGAATTGTGCCTTATTGATGGTGTCAGTGTGAAGAATTGAAGAATTGTGCCCCATCACCGGTGTCATTGGGAGGAATTGTGCCCCGTCATTGGTGTCATTGGGCTCCATTGTTGGTGTCATTGGGAGGAATCGTGCCCCATCATTGGTGTCATTGGACCCCATTGTTGGTGTCATTGGGAGGAATCGTGCCCCATCATTGGTGTCATTGGACCCCATTGTTGTTGTCATTGGGAGGAATTACGCCCCATCGTTGGTGTCATTGGACCCCATTGTTGGTGTCATTGGGAGGAATTGCGCCCCATCATTGGTGTCATTGGACCCCATTGTTGGTGTCATTGGGAGGAATTGTGCCCCATCATTGGTGTCATTGGGCTCCATTGTTGTTGTCATTGGGAGGAATTGTGCCCCATCATTGGTGTCATTGGGCCCCATTGTTGTTGTCATTGGGAGGAATTGTGCCCCATCATTGGTGTCATTGGGCCCAATTGTTTGTGTTATTGGGAGGAACTGTCCCCCTCCAGTGAATGAAATAGTGCCCCAAGGGCTGGATAAAAGTTGTGCCCCATCACCGGTGTCATTGGGAGGAATTGTGCCCCGTCATTGGTGTCATTGGGCTCCATTGTTGGTGTCATTGGGAGGAATCGTGCCCCATCATTGGTGTCATTGGACCCCATTGTTGTTGTCATTGGGAGGAATTACGCCCCATCATTGGTGTCATTGGACCCCATTGTTGGTGTCATTGGGAGGAATTGCGCCCCATCATTGTTGTCATTGGGCCCCATTGTTGGTGTCATTGGGAGGAATTGCGCCCCATCATTGGTGTCATTGGGCCCCATTGTTGGTGTCATTGGGAGGAATCGTGCCCCATCATTGGTGTCATTGGACCCCATTGTTGTTGTCATTGGGAGGAATTACGCCCCATCATTGGTGTCATTGGACCCCATTGTTGGTGTCATTGGGAGGAATTGCGCCCCATCATTGCTGTCATTGGGCCCAATTGTTTGTGTTATTGGGAGGAACTGTCCCCCTCCAATGAATGAAATAGTGCCCCAAGGGCTGGATAAAAGTGGTTTGAATACCACTGAAGACCACTCTGCTCTGAAACAACTGTGGGTATAGGATTGGGTATATAGGATTTTTTTAAATTATTTTTTTTTACCCTTTTATTGGATGAACTAGAAGGACTTTTTTGAACCAGACTAACAAGAAAAAAAAGACATACACTTAAAAAGGAAGATACTTACCTGTCATCACATCCAGCAGAAGTCCAAAAATGAACACCGTTCACCCTATTAGGCATTATATCTGACCTGGTATTAACTACTTGCCAACCAGCCACCGCAGATATACTGCAGCAGGGTGGCTCTATTGCGCGAATCGCCGTACCGGTACGGCGCTTCGTTCAACAGCCATAGCAGGCGCGCGCACGATGCGTCGCCGGCGGCCGTGATATCCTCCGCCACCCGCGATCGCTCCACAGAGAGCCAGAACGGGGATCTCCCCATTCTGACAGGGAAGTACAGAGAGATAGACTGGTCCTAGTAATCAGGAACAGCGATCTCTCTCTACTCCCAGTCAGTCCCCTCCCCCGACAGTTAGAAACACCTCCCTAGGGAACACCTAACCGCTTCCCTGCCAGTGATATTTATACAGTAATCAGTGGCTATTTTTAGCTCTGATCACTGTAATAATGTCACTGATCCCAAAAAAGTGTCAAAAGTGTCAGATCTGTCGCACTCCTGCAAAAAATCGCTGATCACCGGTATTACTAGCAAAAAAAAAAAAAAGCCATAAATCTATCCCCTATTTTGTAGACACTGTAACTTTTGCACAAACTAATCAATATACGCTTATTGGGATTTTTTTTTTATCAATAATATGTAGCAGAATTTGGATATGTGTTATAGCAAAAAGTAAAACATATTGTTTTTTTTTTTGTTTCAAAATTGTCACTCTTTGTTTATAGCGCAAAAAATAAAAACCGCAGAGGTGATCAAATACCACCAAAAGAAAGCTCTATTTGTGGGGGAAAAAAAGGACGTCAATTTCGTTTGTGTACAGCGTCGCACGACCGCGCAATTGTCGGTTAAAATAACGCAGTGCCGTATCGCAAAAAAATGGCCTGATCATTAAGGGGGTAAATCCTTCCGGGGCTGAAGTGGTTAAAGAGGAGTAGGCCAAAACTAACCAAGAAGCTGAGAATGGTGGGGGTCCTTGTGGGAAACCCCCTGTCACGATCAGGGGTCGGGCTCAGAGACCAGGTGGAAAAGTACCCGGGCAGGTCACCCTGGCGCGGGCTCACCGGAGATGCGGGGTCTAAGTACTAACCTGTGTTCACCAGAGAGTTCTTGAACAGGTCAGTGATCAGGAAGGTCGAGGAAACCTCAGAACTCCTTATATGCATAGCCAATAGTAGTTTGTCTCATTTAACTGGACTTGCTTTGTAATGTTGAATGTGACCAACTACTACAAGCTATACCATGACCTAGACGAAGAAGAAGAAGTGTATCTGCATATGTGTCCTATACCTTCTATACTTTGGTTATCTGAGATTTTTCAGTTTCTTTATTTTTTAGGAGAAAAATTTAAAGAAGAAGACATTTTTAATTTTTTCTTGTCAAATTTGTTTATTGATTTTGAAAATATAAACATTGGTACAATTAACAAAATATTGATTACATTAAATGGTAGCATTAGTTGAATTTACATATCAGGTCTTAGTATTTCTTGTACAGCCATACCCCACTTTTAACCACCTCAATACTGGGCACTTTCGCCCCCTTCCTTCCCAGACCAATTTTCAGCTTTCAGCGCTCTCGCACTTTTAATGACAATTACTCGGTCATGCTACACTGTACCCAAATGAAATTTTTATCATTTTGTTCGCACAAATAGAGCTTTCTTTTGGTGGTATTTATTCACGACTCCATTTTTTTTTTTTTGCGATATAAGCGCAAAAATAGTGGAAATTTGGAAAAAAAACAATATTTTCTTTTTTCTGTTTTAAAAGAAATCCAGTAAAATCGAATTTTGTCATAAATTTAAGCCAAAATGTATTCTGCTACATGTTTTTGATAAAAAAAATCCTGTTAAGTGTATAATAATTGGTTTGTGTGATCACGGACATATGTACGCAAATGATCATGTACAGATGTGTGCAGGTGATCACGTACATATGTGTGCAGATTACCATTGGGACATGTGATTTTAGTGTGACATATGTGGGGGACAGCTTTTTTTATTATTTGGGGACATGTGTTTTGGGGACATGTGTGTTTTACATTATGTGGGGACATGTTTGTGTTTTACATTATGTGGGGACATGTGTGTGTTTTACATGTATGTATTTACATGTGTGTTGACACTAGGTTGGTGATCAGTGAGTAAAAAGCTGTAAAAAACAGCTCATACTCACTGATCATCAGCCGGCTGCAGCGATCCCCTCTCCTCTCCTCCTCAGCGACAACTTCCGTGTGAGGAGAGGAGAGCTGATCGCCTAGCAACCGGCTGTGTTTACATCACATGACAGCTGTGATTGGACACGGCCGTCATGTGATCAGGAGGGCCAATCACAGAGCCCTCCTGCCGATCCGAGATGCGCCGTGTCCGGGGGACACGAGCGCATCGGGATCGCGCCGCTGCGCGGGCACGCGCGCGCGCGATCCCGCTCCTTCTGAGGGACGTTCCTGAACGTCCACTCAGAAGGAGAGAGCGCCCACCCGGCCGTTTATGTACATTGGCCGGGTGGGAAGTAGTTAAAGTGGTGTTCCGGCCGAAATTATACTTTTTAAATAAAAATACCCCTATAATACACAAGCTTAATGTATTCTAGTAAAGTTAGTCTGTAAACTAAGGTCTGTTTTGTTAGTTTATAGCAGTAGTTTGTTATTTTATAAACTTACAGCAGGCCGTGGCCATCTTAAGTGTGGGCATCTGAAGCCAGACTTTATTTCTTCCTGGATCTCATCCTTGCAGATCTCGCACATGCTCAGTGCAGCACAAGCAGTGTAATAGGTTTCAGGTCAGGTTTCCATAGCAACGGCAGTGTCAGAGGAAGTTGCCGCCCCTTCCCAGAAGGCATTGCAAACAGGAAATGATGTGATGGGCCGCGGCCAGGGAGGAGGAAGTGAAAAATGAATACAGCCGATATACAGTAGGTGCTGAGAAAAAAAATTAAAAATATCCAATTCGTTTACAGTGCGCAGTTTAGTGAGGGATGCTGAAGAGTTGTGAAAAAACTGGGTGGAACTCCACTTTAAGTACACAATGGGGTTTATTTACTAAAGCTGGAAAGTGCAAAATCAGGCTTACTTCTGCATAGTAACCAATGAGCTTCCAGGTTTTATTACCAAAACTTAATTGAGCAAGCTGGGGTTAGAAGCTCATTGGTTTCTATGCAGAAGTGAGCCTGATTTTGCACTTTCCAGCTTTAGTAAATAAACCCCATTGCGTACCTAAAAGTGGGGTATGCCTGTAGTTACAAGCAATGAAAGACTTAAATAGGCTATATGTTTTAGAAAGACCAAGGTGTTACAATCAATTTTAACAATTGCATAATCAAGAGCAACAAAAAATGAAAAAGTTGTTAAACTTTTAACTTTGAGTAATATGTAATAAAGAAATAATGTTAATTACTACGAGATTCAATTATTTATAATAGGACATAAGAGCTTACTATCTATTATTGTATTATAATTGAACATTATAAAAGTGAATGTTTCGCTACCATTTCGTTATGTAAAAATAAATAGGAGAAGACAGGATAGAATAAGGAGAAAAGAAAAGAATTAAAGGAAAGTAAAGATAAGAAGAAGAAAAAAAAAGTCTGTGTTAGTAAAGGTTTCCGGGGATTTCTTAGTAACAATATGTACATAGTATCTTTTTATCAGTTATTCAAAACAAAGTTATATAGTTACCAAGGTCTTAGTAAAGAAGTGTCAAAATTAGGAGAAAGAAAGTGGGTCACCCAAGGACTCCAAATTTTCTCAAATTTAGGTATGTTATCATTCAATATGGCATCTGTTTTCGAGAGGATCATGGCCTGATGTATTCTATTCGTAGTTTCAGAAAGCATTAACGATGAGGACTTCCACGATTTGGCGATGGATTTTTTATTTTTTCATGTAGTGGGGTTGTGCATTTCCCGCACCGCGCTGCAATCGCACGGCGTTCCATTTCGATCTGCTGCGGGTGTCAATGTTAGATGAACGACGCCCCGAAAACAGATTGCAAAATGCAGTGCAATCTCCAGAATCGCATCCCATAATTGCGAACACCCATGCGATGCGATTCAGGTGCGGGGGGAAAAAAAGGGTGCTGCACCATTTTGGTGCAGATGCAATTTGAGCCATGGCCCCTCTGATTTTCACTGTAATAAACCATGTTGTAATTGTACTGCCTGCCCTTATGTTGTAAATCGCTGGTAAACTGTTGGCGCTGTAGAAATCCTGTAAAATATTTATAATAATACAAAACGTATGGCTCAAATCGCACTGCGCAGACATCGAATGTGATGTGCACAGTAATTTGGTGTGATTCCTGTGCGAATCACATGCACTGTATTTGGCAACGGTTTCCTTAACCCTTTCAGCCCTGGAAGATTTTACCCCCTTCCCGACCAGAGCACTTTTTGCGATTCGGCACTGCGTCGCTTTAACTGACAATTGCATGGCCGTGCAATGTTACACCAAAACAAAATTGATGTCCTTTTTTCCCCACAAATAGAGCTTTTTTTTGGTGGTATTTGATCACCTCTGCGTTTTTTTTTTTTTTGCGCTATAAACAAAAAAAAGCGTCAATTTTGAAAAAAAGCAATATCCCCCAAAAATATATATAAAAAAACAATTTTTTCCTCAGTTTAGGCCGATTTTTATTCTTCTACATATTTTTGGTAAAAAAAAAAAAAAAACAATCACAATAAGCGTATATTGATTGGTTTGCGCAAAAATGATAGGGTCTACAAAATAGGGGATAGTTTATGGCATTATTATTATTATTATTTTTGTTTTTTATTAGTAATGGCGGCGATCTGCGATTTTTATCGGGATTGCGACAATAAAGCGGACACATCGGACACTTTTGACACTATTTTGGGACCATTTTCATTTATACAGCGATCAGTGCTATAAAAATGCACTGATTACTGTGTAAATGACACTGGCAGGGAAGGGGTTAATACTAGGGGGCGATGAAGGGGTTAAGTGTGTCCTAGGGAGGGATTCTAATTCCGCGTACACACGGTCGGATTTTACGACGGGAAATGTTCGATGGGAGCTTGATGTCGGAAATTTCGAACTTGTGTAGGCTCCATCGGACATTTTCCGTTGGAATTTCCAACAAACAAAGTTTGAGATCTGGATCTCAAATTTTCCGGCAACAAAATCCGTTGTCGTAAATTCCATTCGTGTGTACACAATTCCGACGCAAAAAAGTTCCACGCATGCTCGGAATCAAGCAGAAGAGCCGCACTGGCTATTGAACTTCATTTTTCTCGGCTCGTCGTACGTGTTGCACGTCACCGCGTTCTGGACGTTCGGAATTTCCGACAAGATTTGTGTGACCGTTTGTATGCAAGAATAGTTTGAGCCAACATCCGTCGGAAAAAAAAAACATGGATTTTGTTGTCGGAATGTGCGATCGTGTGTATGCGGCATTACTGTGTGTGTGTGTGTGGGGGGGGGTGGGCTACTACTGACATGACAGCGATCGCTGCTCCCGATGACAGGGAGCGGTGATCTCTGTCACGTCACTAGGCAGAACAGGGAAATGTCTTCTTCTTTTCTGAGGCTCCGTGACACGATCGCGGGACACTGGTGGAAATTGAGTCCGCGGGACCCGTGGGCATGGTCACGATGTATGAGGCGCACGTGCCCCCTAGCCCTGCCTATTAAATGGGGCGTACAGGTACGCCCATTTGCCGACCGCTGCCATTGTGCCGATGTATGTCGGCGCGCAGCGGTCGGCAAGTGGTTACACATTGGCAAAGAAAATAGATGTTTTATTTTCTCATAATTCATGCTTAATATGCAAGTTTTATCCCCACATATGAATACAAGCAAAAAAGCATAACATGGCACCTAAAAGTTACTGTTCATTTAGGCACACCGCACTTAAAGTGAATGGCAAGGAGCAAGTATGTTCTGCTCTGTCCATAGTGCTGAAGGTATAAACTGATGAACAGTGAGCCTGGGTTCACACTTGTGCATTGCTACACTTGCTACCTTTCTACAAGTGAAGTGTCGGTGAAAATGACTTCCACTGAAAGCTTTCCCAGTTCAGTTAGCTTTTTCATTGTTGTCTGCATGCAGGAGAGTCATTGCTGTAGGCTCAGGCACTGGATTGCCACAAGAAGATGTGTTGCTCCTGATGCTGCAGGGGTGGCGTCACTGCAGGTACCAGTTGAGTGGACTTCACATTTCTTCATGCTGGTTCCTGGGTTTGACTAACAGAGTCAGAACCAGGGTACTTAAAGGGACTTTACATGCTTCAGCATAGGCATGCGCACAGGCAAACCTGGCACACCCTAATCACCCCATGTGCATTAGCATTATCCAGGGACAGCACCAGGTGGGTGGTTGGGGGTGCTAGTGGCCAGTATAAATGCCCCCATTATAATAAAGGCTAGGTTCAACAGTAGGAACACATTACACCCATATTTAGGGCGTAATGTAATATGCTCCCAATCAACTGTCTCCCACCACCAGAGCCACCTTTCCGTGACAGCAGGTGGCGTTCATGTGTGTTTGAGATTTGGGGTGCACACCCTAATGCATTAGGCTGCGCACACCTATGTGCTTCAGTCTTATTTGCTAAAGTCCAAGTTATCACTGAACTTGCCTAGCTAGTTAGCAGGGGCGTAACTAGCAATAGCAGGGTCCCATAGCAAAATGTTGTATGGGGCCCCCCTGCAAACAGCCCCCCCCCCACAGCTGCCCTAGTGTCAATGCAGCGTGACCTGTGCCACATACAGCGTGACCTGTGCCCAATGCAGCGCGACCTGTGCCCAATACAGCGTGACCTTTTCCCAATACAGTGTGACCTGTGCCCCATACAGCGTAACCTGTGCCCAATACAGCCTGGTCTGCCTGTGCCCCATACAGCCCCACCTATGCAGAGGAAGAGGCAAGCCACCCGGATCAGCAGCAGAGAGCGGGTTTGCCCGCTGTAATAGCTTTCATTTGAATTTCTTGTCTTCCCGGGGCTCATCGTCACATAGCCCCACCTCTTGGCCCGACGCCTTTGATGACGTCACATGTCCCGCATTGGATCGGCGTTCTGTCTATCAAAGGCACTGGGCAAAAAGGTGGAGCTATGTGACGTGAGCCCCGGGAACACTGGAAGTTCTAATGAAAGCTCTTACATCGGGCAATTCAGCTCTCTGCTGATACGGACAGCTCGCCTCTTCCTTTCCTCTCTCTTCCCCTGGCTGGGAGACTGTGCCGGCGGTGCTCTTATCCTCACTGGGCCCCACTCGGCTGCGGGCCCCATAGCGCCCGCATGGGTCGCTATGGTGGTAGTTACGCCCCTGCTAGTTAGTTAGATTAGGTAGGATGTGTCTCTTGCATGCAAAGGATACAGGGAGACGACGTGTCATGCCCTTAGGGGGACAGGATTCACAGAAGTGCTTCTAATTGAATGTTAGCAGTAGGGATGAGCCCGCAATTCCGGTCGAACATCGGGTGTTCGTTTGTTCTAAAACCGTTCGTGGGAAATTTGAGCGCCGCGGAACGCCCCATAATGCACTGCGGGATTGCAGTGCATTGACGTCAGATGATTGGCCAAAGCATGCACCTGACCTGCATGCTTTGGCCGACCACAGCAGGGTGCCTTTAGCCAATCATGGCTCAGGGGGACTAAGTCCACGCCCCACACTATAAAAGGCTGCTTACATAGCGGCCGTGTGTAGTGTGTGGACGGAGATAGATTGAGCTAGATTAGGCAGGCAGGTTAGTTAGGGGCAGTGTATTTGATTGATTGATATATATATATATATATATATATATATATATATATAGATAGATAGATAGATAGATATATATATAGATATATATATATCTAATATATTCTGCATTTAGTGTAGACTAGATACTCAATGTAGACTCTATATTCAGTCAGTGCAGGCAGTGTAGCATATATAACACAGTGTATTGAAGTGGTTAAAGAGAACCAAAATTAAAAGTAAACGGTGTGGGGTCGTCCCCCCCAAAATCCATACTAGGCCCTTCAGGTCTGGTATGGATTTTAAGGGGAACCCAGCGCCAAAATAAAAAAAAATGGTGTGGGGGTCCCTCCCAAAATTGATACCAGACCTTTATCCAAGCATGCAACCTGGCAGGTCAGGATAGTGGGGGATGAGCGAGCGCCCCCCCCCGAACCGTTCCAGGCCACATGCCCTCAACATGGGGAGGGTGCTTTGGAGTAGCCCCCCAAAGCACCAAGGTCCTCATCCCCACAACCCTTGCCCGGTGGTTGTGGGGGTCTGCCGGCGGGGGGCTTATCGGTATCTGGAAGCCCCCTTTAACAAGGGGGCCCCCAGATCCCGCCCTCCTATGTGAATGGGTAGGGGTACATTGTACCCCTACCCATTCACCAAAAAAGTGTCAAAAAAGTAAAAACAAGAGGAGACAGTTTTTGACAATTCCTTTATTAAAAAAAAAAGAAAGTGTCTTGCGATGTCCATCCGACTTCAATAAAAAAAAAAAAGATTATTATTTGTTTTCTATTTTACGGGTCCGTCGGCGCCGTGTTTGAAGATGGATGCACATCCATCCATTCCTTTATTAAAAAAAAAAAGAGTCCTGCGATGTGCATCCATCTTCAATCACGGCGCAGACGGACCCGTAAAATTGAAGAAAAAATTATTTTTTTTTATTGAAGACAGATGGACATCGCGGGACACTTTTTTAAATTTTTTTTTTTTAAAGGAATTGTCAAAAACTGTCTATTGTGCTTTTTACATTTTTTACACTTTTTTGTGAATGGGTAGGGGGTACAATGTTTTGATAAGCCCCCCGCCCGCTGACCCCCACTACCACCGGGCAAGGGTTGTGGGGATGAGACCCTTGTCCCCATCAACATGGGGACAAGGTGCTTTGGGGGGGACCCCAAAGCACCCTCCCCATGTTGAGGGCATGTGGCCTGGTATGGTTTAGGAGGGGGGGCACTCGATTGTCCGCCCATCCTGTTCCCCAGGCTGCATGCTTGGATAAGGGCCTGGTATGGATTTTGTGGGAGGGGGGACCCAACTCTTTTTTTTTAAATTTTGGCGTGGAGTTCTCCTTAATATCCATACCAGACCCAAAGGGCCTGGTATGGACTGGGGGGGGGGGGGGGGAACCCACACTGTTTTTTTCCTTGATTTTTATCTATATTGCTGGAACCCTGTGATACATTACAGCAATGACCAATTTTAAATGACATTTTTTCCTTTAAAAATGCCATTTTGCTAAAGAACAGTAAAACACATCAGAAAGATACACCACTTTACAGGCAGACTAAGGGGATCCCCCAGGCACGATATTTAAAGGAATATTTCATTTTTATTGCTTCACTTTAAGCATTATTAAAATCACTGCTCCTAAAAAAAATATTTGTTTTAAAAACACTGAAGCTACAACCCATAGTTCTTGTGAGAGCTGACTGAGGGAGGATGTCCGCAGATCCTGTCTGGTACTGCTGAGGAAGGCTGCCGTTGGTGCTTCAGGAGCCTTTTGAGTACAGACCCGGACAGGGGATCCCTGAGACTTGTTCTGTTAGATCCCCCTCTGGGTGCTAGAAGTTAGCTGCAAGCTAAAGGGGACGCTGGCTAGTGTCTCGAAGAGGCAAAGTTCACTGAGTTCCTCCTGCTACAAAGGGACTTGTTCATTCCATACAGGTGCTGTATGGTCCTACCTATAATCTGCCACACAGTTCTAATGAGAGAGTGTCCTCACCTGTGAATAGATATTTGGAGTATCCTACTAAATCCCTTCTCCTATCCAAGTTCTTCGATTTGAAATACAAAAACAAATCCCTTAGATTGGTCATTGGAAATAATGAGCAGAAGAGTGTGTGCACCTGGCGGCGTGAAAATACTCTGTGACTGGCTGTGGATCAGTGGGAGACTCGGGCACCAATATTCAAGCAGCTCCTGTGGGGGTAGCGCTACATATATATAATAGATATCAGTGTGTATCAAGCTTTAAGGAAAGAAAGGATTGTAAAACTAGTAGAGGGCATTCATCAATTCTGTTGTTTTTCTTATAGTATATAATACTTCATGCAAAACTTCTCAAAAAACTCCTGAAGAAGCTCCTCTGAATGAAACATGTAGAGTAAGAGGTGGTTGTATATGTCCAAAGAAATAATACG
Organism: Lithobates septentrionalis; assembly: GCA_037952835.1. Classification (NCBI taxonomy): domain Eukaryota; kingdom Metazoa; phylum Chordata; class Amphibia; order Anura; family Ranidae; genus Lithobates; species Lithobates septentrionalis. The sequence continues at coordinate 5,510,818 of JBBDGP010000459.1, forward strand.
TGATTCTTGTAAATGTTTACTGCGATTTTAAGGAATTGTTTTAAATAACATTTAGATTTTTTCAAATTGATTGTTTATTCTACACCCTGGTACCTTAAAAGTCCCGCCTGCCCTTTCTCTCTTTTTTTATTCTGTTGTTATTAACACTGACAAATTTTGCTTATAGAAAAAAATATATATATATAAATCTACTACGCCATGTTCCATTTTTCAATCATAGTCCTAATTACATTAATTAACATTCATTTATTTCCTACTACTTCAGCACATGATGAATTTTACACAAAACCTCTTTAGAGGTCAGCGGGGAAAGGGTTTTGCCACTCTTTATATTAGACTTTGCATGCTAATGAGCGAAGCTGGGCATACTGCTGACGTCACCCGCTGCCATCTGATCGGATCGGGTATCATCGGAAGCCGCCTCAGCGGTAATTTGTAAGGCTGTATACAAGATGAAGGAGCTTATAAGTTTATTTCAATAAAAGTGTGTTCGCACAGCAATACAGAGAGCGCATAGATTGTTTTTTAATCTTTTTATGACACCCGGATGACGGGTAACATCTGAGAGATTTAGGACCGGCCCCCATCTGCCTTTCTTTCTCCCCCTGTGAGTGGGAAACCGCGTGTTTGACCTTTCTGTGCTGACAGAGGTCAACATATTGAGTTGTGCGAAGCACTATTAGTGTCAGTGGTGGGCTTAATGGCACTCCTGCGCGAGTATAGCTGTACGGCGGGCGCTTTAAGAAATATAGGGGGCGCGCGCACCCTCGTCAGCCCGCCGCATGACGTAGGAGCCAATGCGCACGGCCATCGGCCGCGATGGCCGCCAGGCTACCCATGTTTGCTCCTGAGAAGGACAGAACAGAGATCTGGCAATGTAAACAGACCCAGCAGCTATCAAACACAAGCCAATGGGATGGGATCTGGGTGGGTCGCTATGTGTATGTGGCCCTCCCCCTTTCTTAAGCAGCCCAATCATTGGAAACCCCGAGCCCTGCGCACCCCGACATCACCGCTGAATTTTGACAGCTGGTCTCTCTTTACATTCAGTTACATATATCAGTCTCACACAGTTACGCTATATCGGCTCAGTGTGAAACCTGCCAGTGCCAACCAGTGCCATCTGTCAGTGCCAATCAGTGCCAACCAGTGCCACCTGCCAGTGCCAACCTGTGCCACCTGCCAGTGACAATCAGTGCCACCTGCCAGTGCCAATCAGTGCCAACTGCCAGTGCCATCTGCCAGTGCCAATCAGTGTCACCTACCAGTGCCAATCAATGCCAACCAGTGCCACCTGCCAGTGCCAACCAGTGCCACCTGTCATTGCCAACCAGTGCCACCTGCCAGTGCCAACTAGTGTCACCTGCCAGTGCCAACTAGTGCCACCTGTCATTGCCAACCAGTGCCAACTGCCAGTGCCAACCAGTGCCACCTGCCAGTGCCAATCAGTGCCAATACATGCCAACCAGTGCCACCTGCCAGTGCCAATCAGTGCCATTTGTCAGTGCCAACCAGTGTCATCTGTCATTGCCAATCAGTGCCAACCAGTGCCACCTGCCAGTGCCAATCAGTACCAACCAGTTCTACCTGCCAGTGGCAATCAGTGCCACCTGCCAAAAAATAAAAAATCGTCCTGAAATATCGGCCGCAAAAATCGGCATCATATATCGGACACCGGCCGCCCCTATTTCTAAATATCGGCATCGGCCAGAGAAAAACCCATATCGGTCGACCTCTAATCATTTGTGTTATTTGGCCCAATTGTTGTCATTGGGAGAAATTGTGACCCCTCATTGGTGTCAATGGGAGGAATTGTGTCTCATCATTGGTTTCATTGGGAGGAATTGTGCCCTTTCACTGGTGTCAGTGGATGAACTGGTACCCCAAGGTCCAGATAAAAGCAAGCAAAGAGCCGCATCTGGCCCCCGGGCCGCAGTTTGGAGACCACTGCTTTAGGGAATGCCTTCAAAAATGTAAATTCAATGTTAACATTTCTTGATTTGTCTATATGTTAATCATGAACGATGGGTTTTCCTCTTTGTGTTGTCTCTTGACGTGTTTCAAAGCGGGAGGCAAATTTCCAAATCCCCTGTCCTGTATTTTCGTTTATTTAATAATTTAGAGCATAAAATATGTTGACCTTTTCCAAGGTTCACTTTCTGAGCAAAGCAAGAATGTGAATCCAGCCTCAGCAGTTTATGGAACATCATTAGCATACAAATAGGCCATCAATAACTAATTATAATCTTCATCTTGGAAAGCAGGGAACTGCGAAAGTCATACAAGATCTGCAATATGCAGATGCCAAAAACTGTACAGCTGAGCAATACCAGTGTGCTACATCACTGGATTAACCACACTGTGCTGAGACAGGGAAAGACCAATCCTTCCATTACTATCTATCTATCTCTAGCTCTCTTTGTATCCATCTCGATGTATTAAGTGTGCAATTTTTTACTGTGAAAAAAATTAGGGTGCTAATGATTGTTTAATAGTATTATACTGCAGTACAACTAAAGGCTCCTGTATTCAGGGCCGTCTTTAAATTGATTGGACCCTGGGCAATCATTTTCTTGGGCCCCCCGCCCCATGCGAATTTGCTCTCACATTACACAGGACCCCCTCCCCCATACTACCTCCATCGTTACACGGGGACCCCCCCCATACTACCCTCATCATTACACCAGACCCCCTCCCCCATACTGCCCCCATCATTACACAGGACCCCCTCCCACATACTACCCCCATCGTTACACAGGACCCCCCCATACTACCCTCGTCATTACACCAGACCCCCTCCCCATACTACCCCCATCATTACATAGGACCCCTTCCCACATACTGCCCCCATTGTTACACGGGACCCTCCATACTACCCTTATCATTACACCAGACCCCCTCCCCATACTGCCCCCATCGTTACACAGGACCCTCCATACTACCCTTATCATTACACCAGATCCTCTCCCCCATACTACCCCCATCATTACACAGCACCCCCTCCCCATACTACTCCCATCATTACACAGGACCCTTTCCATGATATCCCCATCATTACACAGGACCCTTTCCATGTTATCCCCATCATTACACAGGACCCCCTCCCACATACTACCCCATCATTACACAGGACCCCCCCCCCATACTACCCTTATCATTACACCAGAACTCCATCCCCATACTACCCCCATCATTACACAGGACCCTCTCCACCATGTTATTACCATCAATACACAGGACCCCTTCCCCCATACTACCCCCTTCATTACACAGGACCCTCTCCCCCATACTATCCCCATCATTACACAGGACCCTCTCTGCCATGTTATCCCCATCATTACACAGGACCCTCTCCCCCATACTACCCCTATCATTACACAGGACCCGCTCCCCATACTACCCCCATCATTACACAGGACCCTCTCCACCATGTTATTCCCATCAATACACAGGACCCCTTCCCCCATACTACCCCCTTCATTACACAGGACCCTCTCCCCCATACTATCCCCATCATTACACAGGACCCTCTCCGCCATGTTATCCCCATCATTACATAGGACCCTCTCCCCCATACTACCCCCATCATTACACAGGACCCGCTCCCCATACTACCCCCATCATTACACAGGACCCGCTCCCCATACTATCCCCATTATTACACAGGACCCTCTCCCGTATACTATCCACATCATTACACAGGACCCTCTCCCCCATACTACACCCATCATTACACAGGACCCTCTCCCCCATACTACCCCCATCATTACGCAGGACCCTCTCCCCATACTACCCCCATCATTACACAGGACCCTCTCCCCATACTACCCCCATCATTACACAGGACCCTCTCCCTCATACTACACCCATCATTACACAGGACCCTCTCCCCCATACTATTTGCCAAACCCTCCGGCAAAGAAGTTCTTCAGAGGGCCGATGGTCTGTGGCTTGTTGGACATGGTGAGGGAGAGGGGTCAGTGTGACTGTGCCTGGGACTGACAGGCGCTCTCCCCAGACAAGGTTTACCTTATCAAGCTGGCCAATCACTGTAAGGGCTGCAGACATAACACCCAACCAATCACCAGCGCCCCCAACATACAATTCCACCTTCATTTCCTGAGTGATAGCCAAATCCACTTATCAACTATTTGCAGTCAGAACAGGGCCAAGAGGCAACTCAGCTGCTTTGGGCCCCCAAACAATCACTGGGCCTGGGGCAGTTACCCCTTTTGCCCTGCGTTAAAGACAGCCCTGCCTGTTCTGAGGTTGGAAGATGCATGAGTTTATGCGCCTCTGATGTATGAAGGTGCAGGAATTGGGGATGATCTAAGGTTTGAAAGTGCAAGAATTAAAAATAATCTGAGGTTTGAAGGTGCAGGAATTGGAGATGATCTGGAGTCTGAATGTATGGGAGTTGGGGCTGAGCTGGAGTCTGAAGGTACAGGAATTGGGGCTGAACTTAGGTCTGAAAGTGCAGGATTTTGAGATGATATGAGGTCTGAAGATGCAGGAATTGGGCTGATCTAAAGTCTGAAGGTGCAGGAACTGAGGCTGAGCTGACGTGTGAAGCTGCGGGAAATGGGGTTGATCTGAAATCTGAAAGAAAGTATGGGAATTGGGGTGATCTTAGGCCTGAAGATGCAAAAATTGGGGCAGATCTGAGGTCTAAAGGTGCAGGAATTGAGGCTGATCTGAGATGTGAATACGCAGGAATTGCGGCTGATACGAAGTTTGAAGGTGCAGGAATAAGAACTAATCTGAGATCTGAAGGTGCAGGAAATGGGGTGATCTGAGGTCTGAAGGTACAGGAATTAGTACTGATCTGAGGTCTGAAGGTACAGGAATTAGTACTGATCTGAGGTATGAATGTGCAGGAATTGGGGCTGATCTGAGGTGTGAAGGTACAGGTATTGGGGCTGATCTGAGGTGTGAAGGTACAGGTATTGGGGCTGATCTGAGGTGTGAAGGTACAGGTATTGGGGCTGATCTGAGGTCTGAATGTGCAGGAATTGGTGCGGATCTGAGGTATGAATGTACAGAAATTGGGGCGATCTGAGGTGTGAAGGTGCAGGAAATGGGGTGATCTGAGGTGTGAAGGTGCAGGAAATGGGGTGATCTGAGGTGTGAAGGTGCAGGAAATGGGGTGATCTGAGGTGTGAAGGTGCAGGAAATGGGGTGATCTGAGGTGTGGAGGTGCAGCAATTTCGCTTGATATGAGGTCTGACAGTGCATGTATTCAGACTGATCTGAGGTGTGAAGGGACGGGAATTAATCGTTTTTTTTCACCTTAATGCATCCTATGCATTAAGGTGTAAAAACTTCTCAGTGACCGGCCCCCTAGCCCCCCGTTTTACTCACCTGAGTCCATTCGTTCCCTCGGCCGAGACGTGCTCTACCTCTCTGCCCAGGGATTTTGGCTCTTGATTGGATAGATTGATTGCAGCACAGCCATTGGCTCCCGCTGCTGTCAATCAAATCCAATGACACGGGTGCCAGGGGGCGGGGCCGAGTCTGGCATTCATTTACCGATGCGAGGAGGAGCCGCGAACGCCACTGGGGGGGACTCCAGAAGAGGAGGATCGGGGCCACACTGTGCAAAACGTACTGCACAGTAGAGGTAAATATTAGGGTTGTCCCGATACCGATACTAGTATCGGTATCGGCACCGATACCAAGCATTTGCCCAAGTACTTGTACTCGGGCAAATGCTCCCGATGCTTCCGCCGATACCTTGACTGTCAGCGGTGATGGACGTGTGGGGGAGTTACAAGCTTCTCCCCCCGCGGCTTTCAGCTGCTTAGTGACATACAGCGGTGATCGGTGCTTGTAATTCCCCCACACGCGATCACCGCTGACTGTCACCTCCTCCTCCTTAGTCCTCCTCCGTTCCTCTGTCCCCCTCCGCTGTCCTGCTCCATTGCTGTGTCCCCCTCCGTTCCTCTGCCCCCCCCCCCCCCGCTGTCCTCCTTCTTTGCTCTGTCCCCCTCCGCTGTCCTCCTCCGTTCCTCTGTCCACATCCCGCTGTCCTTCTTCTTTGCTCTGTCCCCCTCCGCTGTCCCCATCCGTTCCTCTGTCCCCCTCCGCTGTCCCCATCCGTTCCTCTGTCCCCCTCCGCTGTCCCCATCCGTTCCTCTGTCCCCCTCCGCTGTCCCCATCCGTTCCTCTGTCCCCCTCCGCTGTCCCCATGCGTTCCTCTGTCCCCCTCCGCTGTCCCCATCCGTTCCGGCTTTCCGTTGTCCCCCTCTCTCTTCGTCTGTCCCCTCCGTTCTGCTGTCTCTCCGCTGTGTGTATGGAGAGAGTCAGCTGACTCTTTCCATTCACATAACTGAAACATTGTAATCTCCTGTGATTACAATGTGTCAGTTTATGAATGGAGAGAAGCTGCTGTGTTCTCTCCATTCATTCTCAGTGCAGCTGACGCTGCAGAGAAAGGGACTGGGGAATCTCTATCCTCAGTCTATTTCTCTGTCTCAAGGGGGAGATATCAGAGGTCTGTTAAGACCCCTGATATCTCACCAAAGCCCCCCAACAGGGCTGATTAAAAAAAAAAAAAAAAAACACACACACATAGTGCAATAAAGAATAAAAAAAAAAATTGTAAAAAATAATAAATGTAAATGAAAAAAACAAAACAAAAACACACACACAGACACCGTTCACTATACCCCCCCCCACCCCCCTCAAAAAAAAAAACAAAAAACTGTCACGTGACATTAAAAAAAAAGTATCGGTAATCGGTATCGGCGAGTACTTGAAAAAAAGTATCGGTACTTGTACTCGGTCCTAAAAAAGTGGTATCGGGACATCCCTAGTAAATATCATATGTTTGTTATTTAAAAAAAAAACGAGGGTTTACAGTCACTTTAAAGCTGAACTGAGGTGTGAAGGTGCAGGAATGGGGCTGATCTGAGGTGTGATGCTGCAAGAATTGGGGCTGATCTGAGGTGTGAAGGTGCAAGAATTTGGCTGATCTAAGGTGTGAAGGTGCAGAAATTGGGGCTGATCTGAGGTATGAATGTGCAGGAATTGGGGTTGATCTGAAGTATGAATGTGCAGGAATTGGGGTTGATCTGAGGTATGAATGTGCCGGAATTGGGGCTGATCTGAGGTATGAATGTGCAGGAATTGGGGCTGATCTGAGGTATGAATGTGCCGGAATTGGGGTTGATCTGAGGTTTGAAGATGCAGGAATTGGGGCTGATCTGAGGTATGAATGTGCCAGAATTGGGGCTGATCTGAGGTATGAATGTGCCAGAATTGGGGCTGATCTGAGGTATGAATGTGCCAGAATTGGGGCTGATCTGAGGTATGAATGTGCCGGAATTGGGGTTGATCTGAGGTATGAATGTGCCAGAATTGGGGCTGATCTGAGGTATGAATGTGCCAGAATTGGGGCTGATCTGAGGTATGAATGTGCCAGAATTGGGGCTGATCTGAGGTATGAATGTGCCAGAATTGGGGCTGATCTGAGGTATGAATGTGCCAGAATTGGGGCTGATCTGAGGTATGAATGTGCCAGAATTGGGGCTGATCTGAGGTATGAATGTGCCAGAATTGGGGTTGATCTGAGGTATGAATGTGCCAGAATTGGGGCTGATCTGAGGTATGAATGTGCCAGAATTGGGGCTGATCTGAGGTATGAATGTGCCGGAATTGGGGTTGATCTGAGGTATGAATGTGCTGGAATTGGGGTTGATCTGAGGTATGAATGTGCCGGAATTGGGGCTGATCTGAGGTATGAATGTGCCGGAATTGGGGTTGATCTGAGGTATGAATGTGCTGGAATTGGGGTTGATCTGAGGTATGAATGTGCCGGAATTGGGGTTGATCTGAGGTATGAATGTGCCGGAATTGGGGTTGATCTGAGGTATGAATGTGCCGGAATTGGGGCTGATCTGAGGTATGAATGTGCCGGAATTGGGGTTGATCTGAGGTATGAATGTGCTGGAATTGGGGTTGATCTGAGGTATGAATGTGCCGGAATTGGGGTTGATCTGAGGTATGAATGTGCTGGAATTGGGGTTGATCTGAGGTATGAATGTGCCGGAATTGGGGCTTATCTGAGGTTTGAAGATGCAGGAATTGGGGTTGATCTGAGGTATGAATGTGCCGGAATTGGTGCTTATCTGAGGTTTGAAGATGCAGGAATTGGGGCTGATCTGGAATCTGAAGGTACAGGAATTGAGGGTAATCTAAAGTCAAAAGGTGTAAACTTGGGGCTAATCTGAAGTCTATAGCGTGCTGTTGTTCACTTACGCAGCACTTGTCTAATGCTGGTAAAATTACATTTAAAGTAACTAACCACTGTCAGATTTTTTTTTTTTTTTTTTTTTGCCACCTGTGTCCCATTAGAGAAAATTCCCTTCACTTCCTGCCCCACAGCCATAACAGGAAGAGACCGGAAATCCCTCCAAAGTGTGGGGATCCCTATGTGTCCCCAGAATTTGTGTCCCCATTGGAAGAAGATTTCCCCTCTTTTCTTGTTCGGTTACAAATCCAAAGTTTGGTATTTTGTGCACTTAAACTCTCGGTGATAACAGTAAACAGGACAAATAGAGAGGGTGAATCTCCCTGACGGGTGCACAGACTGCAATAAATACTGGCAGATGTTCTAATCCCTCTCCACTCTATCCAAAATTAAATATACATGTTTGCCTTTAGTTATACTTTAATGTTGAAATGGTTGCTGACCCCTGAACTGTATGATAATTTTCTAAGTGATCGGTTGGTTTATTGTGGGATGATACCATCCTCGGCAGGATTATGTGCAGACCTTTGATCCAGTAAGGGTGTCTATAGTGATAGTGGTAAGAAGGATGGGATGTAAACCTCAATCAGATATTATGTTGAATGTGCTTATTGTAGAAGACAGGTGTTTAGCTTCATGAAAGCCGGGATCTGTAGTATGTTGATATAATACACCTTCTCTGTTCCTGCCCTTGGCACTTTTTGTAAATGATTTCTTTTTGAATGGTATGTTCTGATGTCACAATCTGCTGATTATACCGTGCTAGTAACTGCTAAATTGCTGTGATTTAAAGGGACATAATTTTCATAGTAGTATATAAAGGAGGTAGTAAAAATTCACACATAGATATGCAAAAAATGCCCGTAAATCATTAGAACAAAGCTCTTTAACATAAAGGCGGTAAAGCAAGGAGAAATATTTCCAAGACAGATGACTTCCCCTTCCAGAGTTCTACAGAAGAAAATTGCAACTGCCATTTCTCTGCCTTCAATGAAAGTTTACAGTAATAGGCAGTACAACAGATGTATTTAAATGTCTGTTACAAAATTCCTATCATCTTGGGTTCAGTATAGGTGTGAGTACTTTTACACACACATTTCCCTTTTATTTAAAGCAAAACTCCAGCAAAAACAACAAGATCAATATGAATTGCCCCTGAAGGGTAAAATAATAAAACCTTTTGCTGCAATATTCACCTTCAAGCCAGAGATTTCCTTGCAGTACTATTTTCAGGCACTAGATGTCCTCAGGCTGATGCCAGTCATCATTCAACCCACTGCCTTCGAGCTCAGGTTGTTCTGGATCCGCCCCCAGCCTGTGACTGGCCAGTGAAAGTAAAAGCAGCACAGGATAGGCTCAATTTTCTGTAATTTTACATTCTCTTTTTAGTAGCGTGCTTCTTGTGCTGCTGATTCTTGTGCTGCTTTTTTTTTATCACACTCCAGCTCTGCTGTACAGGAACTGCATGAGACTGCTATCAGGTCGCTCCAGGCTCTGCTGGTTTAATCACCTGGTGATTCAATTCCCGGTCAGGTGCAGCTCCCACTGGGCTCATCTTGCCTGGGTGTCAGAAGCTTAAAATGACACCATTGATAAGAGTCACCAATTACATGGCATTGCTCTTCTCAATGGTGCCATCTCTGTAAACATTCTGTAGTCTTCTGTGGATGTTGGACAGTCTGCACCCCTCCTTCATCAAGAACTCAATGATGGCACATTGTTTCTGCTTCAAATCTATTATTCACCTGCAAAGAAAAAGAAGAACGAGACAGAATCATCCAGCAACCAGCTTGGGTGCCTCCGTCAAGATGTATAGCTTCATCCAGTCTGGACCTAGGAACCAGATATTATAGCTGAGGACCTACGACTAGACGACACTAGCTTAGATGCAAACTGGAACTCAGTCCCTTCCAAAAGCCCTTGTCCTGGTTGGGTCTGTCACAAAGAAGAAGAAGAAGAGTTACTATAGAGGAAGAGTTACTCTACCAACATGTGACGTTTGAAAGACCTATGTAAGTTAATAAAAAAAGGTATGGCCATTTTTGCTTTACTTTCGGTATAGCCCTCGTATTTTAAAAGTCTCCCTGCACTGATGCAAAAGTCTTTTCCTGTCTACTCAGGAATTTTGTTTTTTCCTACCCACCCTGGCATGCTCCATCAACACCTGTTGTATTCTCCATATTATAAATTTATTATACAATCCAACAGGGATATTGGGGCTCCATCAGCTGTACATACTCATGACTAAGGTATAAAAGATGAATTGTCCCTATGACTGCTTGACCAACCTCAATCAACCTCCACTCTTACCTTACCCAAGTGACACACATGACACAAAGCTGGAGTTTAAAGTGGAGTTCCACCCACTTTTACAACTCTTCAGCATCCCTCACTAAACTGTGCACTGTAAACAAATTGGATATTCTTTAATTTTTTTTCTAAGCACCTACTGTATATCTGCTGTATTCATTTTTCACTTCCTCCTCCCTGGCCGCGGCCCATCGCATAATTTCCTGTTTGCAATGCCTTCTGGGAAGGGGCGGCAACTTCCTCTGAAACTGCCGTTGCTATGGAAACCTGACCTGAAACCTATTACACTGCTTGTGCTGCACTGAGCATGTGCGAGATCTGCAAGGATGAGATCCAGGAAGAAATACAGTCTGGCTTCAGATGCCCACACTTAAGATGGCCACGGCCTGCTGTAAGTTTATAAAATAACAAACTACTGCTATAAACTAACAAAACAGACCTTAGTTTACAGACTAACTTTACTAGAATACATTAAGCTTGTGTATTATAGGGGTATTTTTATTTAAAAAGTATCATTTCGGCCGGAACACCACTTTAATAGCCAGCCAGAGGTCCCCAGAAGGAGCAGGAGGCCTTGAGCTCATAGCCTGATCTTCCTGGCCCTCTCTTCGTTTCCTGGTGATGTCACATACGCAAGTGCGTTCCACGCTGCTCGACGTGGACTTCCTGGTTCTCCACAGAGCATCCATTCCCCTTCTTCTCAACATCTCCAGTGATCCGGACCCCAAGCAGTCTCTTCAGGATGAAGACGAGTGGCGGACACTTCTTATCTCATGACAAGTGAGTTTACATTGATTTCCTGTGAGTGTTTTTAACCCTTGAAAATAAATCTGATTGTTTTAATACTGCACTTAGGTGGTGCTTCCCTCCTTTCTTTGTTTTTATGTTTTTTTGTACAGAACTGGCTCAACTCTGAGGATAGCAGCCGCCATGGCCTTATATCTCATGTATTTTGTATATAGACTTTTCTTTGGTATTACCTATGGACTGTGAAAAAGAGGGGATAGGTATGGCGCTGCTCTTATAAAGAGGTCACCTACAACCTCTAAATACTTGAGGGGTGTGTGTCACAGGTGCATTTAGTGCAAAAAGTGACAATAAAAGTGCAGAAAATAAATATTTGTATATTCACAAAAACCCACAAAAAAATTTCCTAACCGCTTATACATAAAACATATTGTTATGTTCAAACGAAAATAAAATAAAATAAACACAATCCTGTGCAAAACCTGCAATTAAAAGTGACATTTCTGTGCAAAAAAATCCAACATATATGACTGGTGTATATTGTTGCTATGAAACTGGGTTCAGAAATGGCTGGCTGAGAGAGGTGTGTCAAATTCAGGCTGTGATGCAAGGAGTTGGTGTGCCATCCATTGCTTGGAGCTGGGTCAGATAGGAGACACGTGTGGACGCCTGCATTGGATCTGGGAAGCCCTTCATCTTTTGCCTATTACCCCTGCAGGGGTATGAGGAGCTGGTGAGTGGGGACCCTTGAGGGGGATCACGGAAGTCACCGGATATTATTATTATTATTTTTTCAGCACAAGAGTCACGATTTTTTATGAACATTCTTGCCATTCTGGAGCTTCACCTTTAATACTATATATATTTTTTACTTTTTTATGGGACTGCTGCTTACATTTTTTATATGTTGATTTTATATGTTGATTTTTCATTCAATATTTGTGGTTTATATTCACTGGAGTGGACACTTATCACGTGTTTTATTATTACACGCTAGATATTAATATTGTTTACACATTTTTTTCCTGTTCATCTAATGTGGGTTAGCAGGGGAAGATTTTGATGGTCACATTTTCTCTCACTGCAATTAGACCTTTATGTCACTTTTTACACCTTTTCACTATGGTAGTGTTACTATGTTCATTTGAATGGATATTGAAACACATATGTGCTTATTAGCTTTGTTTTATTTTATTTTGTTTTAGGTGTAGTTTTCACATGGGTTTAGTATTATGCCTATAGGTGTATAGAACACACACCCTACAGGATACCCCGTCATAGGGAGCACCTCTTACCCCTACCCCTATTTTTCAGAAATATGCATATACCGTCCTTAAACCCCGGTGTATAAAAAAAGTCCAAAAAGTGACAATGTGCTCCTTCAAATTGTTCTGTGCTTCTTGGAAAACAGTGCCCCATAAGAAATGCACTCACCGCTATTATTCACCCCACAAGGAGGTATTTCACCTTCACAGCATGAGCCACTGTGCAGCCTGTGGAGTGGAAGAGAACTTCCTGTCCTGTGTTCTCCAAGTGCCTCCTTGTCTGCGATGTAAGTGGTCTCCTCACTGTTAACCTCTTAGATGTTGCCCACATGTAGAGAGGAAAGGGACTCCATAGTGTGATACCGTACAAATATCCAAAAAATTATTAATAATACTGATGGGTACTCACATTTAATAAAAATCATTAAAAGCGAAAAATAGTGTTTAAAAACAGGAAACCGGAGCGATCTGCGCTCCACGGCTCGAAACCGGAAGTGATGCAATGACGCTGTATAGTCCCGCCCTACGTGTTTCGTCAATGGGACGTCATCTGGTGCGGTGCCATCCTGCTGCACTATCCGGTTTTTATATGGTATGAGGTGTGCCCTACCTTATTTTACCTATGGACTATACAGACTTTTACAGCTCAACTAGGTACATATCTTTTTGAGCTGTTCCCTTGCATAATGCATGCACTACAATACTGTGATCCTGCTGTTTTACTACTTCAAGTGCCAGTGTTTAACCAAAATATCAGGTCTCCAGATGCAAAACACCAACTCTAGCAGAGACAACACCACTACTAGCAGATACAACCCAAACAAACTACTGGGAGCTGTACCCAAGTCGGTCCAAAAGAAGGGAGGGAGGGAAGTTGTCCCGGCACAGTCGGTCTTCCGAGTGAAGACCTCACCAGATCCTCCTACTGGTCATCTCCTGCAGCCCCACCTGTACCTGCTCCTCCCAACTCACCAATCCGGTAGGTATCCCTGAGCCTATTTATTTTTAACTTACCTAAAACTCCTCTCATGCCAAACCCCTTATGTCAGCCCTACGTGTAGGCTTCCTTTTCTTTACTCTGGGTCTAACTGGAACTCAGGAGATATACAAAAGGAATATATGGGAGCGTGCTTCCAGGAGTAACCATTTCAGTACAACTAAAGCAAGAGTCTGTATGTAGTTTCCTGTACTTTTTTTGACTACTTTTGTGTAAAGCAGCTTGTAGTGCAATACACTGCCGACTGGTTCATGAGCATAGTTTAGTATTAACAGTCAGGCAACAACCTTGAGCCTGGGTTCACACTTTTGCGAACACAGACATCGCATGTGGTTTGCACCCGCACTGCTGTGCCGATCACATGCGATGTCTGTGCAATGCGAGTTCAGCCTTACAGTTGTATGGTTGAACTCACATTGGATTTGCATAAAAAAGGTGCAGGGACTTTTTTTTTTCCCCCACACTGGAATCGGATCACATGAGTGTTCACACCCAGGCGATCTAATTCCTGTCCGAATCCACAGTTCGCGCTGCGATCTGTGAAGCGATCCGCCTGGGTTCACACTATAGGGATGCGGGAACCAGCGCGATTCCAGCGCCAGTTCCCACATTGCATCTCTCCTGCAGGCAGTTCACACCGCCCTCTGCGAACCGCTGTTGGTGTCAATACAATGTTAATGACACCCCTAGATCGGTTCATAGATCGCAGTGCAAACTGTGGATTCGGACAGAAATCGGATCGCATGGGTGATTCCAGTGAGGGAGAAAAATAGTCCCTGCATCCTTTTTATGCAAATCCAATGCAACTGTATGGCTGAACTGGCATTGGACAGACATCGCATGTGATCGGCACAGCAGTGCAGGTGCGAATCACATGCGATGTCTGTGTTCGCAATACAGTCCTGGGTGATACATCTTCAGGATAATTATGATGCACATGGAGCTTGTAGATGTGCTTAACCACTTGCCGCACAATCACATATATATTCATGATTGTTTTCAAGTGGTTATACCGGGGCCAAGGCTACAGCTGTCAGCCATAACCCCGGTACTAAACTTTTCAGCATGCAATTCTCTAACTTGTAAATGTGATCTGAGCGGCTGCTTAGCTGCTGGATCACTTTTACATTCAGTGCGAGGGGTCATGCTCCCTCCCGCTGGTGCTTCTCCAGGCTCTTCTGTGCGATCTGGAAGCCCGGCACTGAAGCTGGCAATCACGCCGGCTGATCATAGAGCTCATCGAGAAATAGAAGGTGTCCGATCATCTCTATGGTCCAGGACAGGGGTCTCCAAACTTTCTAAACAAAAGGCCAGTTTACTGTTCAGACTTTAGAGGAGCCGGATTGTGGCCAGCGGGAATAGAACATTTTTCTGGCTTCAGTGGGAGTAAACCATGCCCCATCTTTGGTATTAGGAGGAGGAATAGTGCCCCATTATTGGTGTCAGTGGCAAGAATTATGCCCCATTTTTGGTGTCAGAGGGCGGAATAGTGTATCATATCAGTGGGATGAATAGTGCCCCAAGGGTCAGATAAGAGCAAGAAAAGGGCCACAGTTTGGAGACCGATGGGACCGGAAGCGACAAGCATTTCAGAGCCATTTTTTTTTAGGCATGAGATCAATGTTTTTTTTTTTTTTTAATCTCATGCTTTCAATGGTAGAGGAGAGATCTGGGGTCTTATATTTATACATCTTATATTTATATTTGTATGACAATTTAAAACAGTTTATTCATATTAATTATTTTTTTCTCTGTATTTCAAAGGCTGTTTTTTTTTTTTACATTTACTTTTTTTTTTACATTTTGATCATGTGACCAGCAGCAGAGGACTATTAGTTCCTCCTGCCACTGTTTCCCTGCAGACAGGCTGGGTGAGATCTGGGTCATTTGACAGCTGGATATCGATTAGGAAAAAAGATACTTAGATCCTTTTTTAAAAATTTTTATTATTATTATTAACCACTTCAGCCCCGGAAGGATTTACCCCCTTCCTGACCAGAGCATTTTTTTGCGATTTGGCACTGCGTCCCTGTAGCTGACAATTACGACGTTACACCAAAACAAAATTCACGTCCTTTTTTTCCCCACAAATAGAGCTTTCTTTTGGTGGTATTTGATCACCTCTGCGGTTTTAATTTTTTGCACTATAAACAAACAAAGAGCGACAATTTTGAAAAAAAAGCAATATTTTTTACTTTTTGCTATAACTATCCCCCAAAAATATATAAAAAAAAAAATTTTTTTCTTCAGTTTAGGCCGATATGTATTCTTCTACATATTTTTGATAAAAAAAATTGCAATACGCGTATATTGATTGGTTTGCGCAAAAGTTATAGCTTCTACAAAATAGGGGATAGATTTATGGCATTTTCATTTTATTTTTTTATTTTTTACCAGTAATGGCGGCCATCTGCGATTTTTATTGGAACTGTGACATCATGGCGCACACATCGGACCCATCGGACACTTGTAACACTATTTTGGGACCATTGTCATTTGCGATCAGTGCTATAAATAGCCACTGATTACTGTATAAATGACACTGGCAGGGAAGGGGTTAAACACTAGGGGGCGATCAGGGGGTTATGTGTGTCCTAGGGAGTGATTCTAACCCGGGGCGGGGAGGGGATGGGCTACCACTGACATGACAGCGATCACTGCTCCCGATGACAGCAAGCAGTTGATCTGTCATGTCACTAGGCAGAACGGGGAAATGCCTTGTTTGCATAGGCATCTCCCCGTTCTGCCTCTCCGTCTCACGATCGCGGGCCGCCGGCGAACATCGAGTCCACGGGACCCGCGCACAAGGCAGCAAATTAAAGGGATGTACAGGTACGCCCATTTGCCTGTACGAGCCATTCTGCTGACGTATATCTGTGTGCGGCGGTCGGCAAGTGGTTAAAATAATTACAGTGCTACCCTGTTTCCCTCGAAAATAAGACCTAGCGTGATTGTCAGTGATGGCTGCAATATAAGCCCTACCCCCCAAATAAGCCCTAGTTAAAGTCCTTGTAGGTCTTATTTTCAGGGTAGGGCTTATTTTCGGGGAAACAGGGTAGGGCTTATTTGGGGGGTAGGGCTTATATTGCAGCCATCACCGACAATCACGCTAGGTCTTATTTTCGAGGGAAACAGGGTATCATCCATATACAGAAAGAGAGAGCACTTTAAGCAGAGACAGATCCCCTCACCTGCTGGACAGAGCTGTAATGTGTGGCAGAGCTGTTTAGATTTTTCGGGATTGGATGGACAGAAAAATGAAATCCTTTGGTAGAAAAAAACATCAATTTTAATTTTTGTGTTGAGCCTTTTTTGTTTACCTGGAGTGCAGCTTTAACGTGTCACAAAACCTTTCACTTTGCTGGAATCATTGCTTGCAAACACTGGGCCATGTGTGGCTCCCTTCACACCTGTTTGAATATAAATGTTTCCTTGAATGATAAGTTCTTATCTGGCTTTACTAATTACTAGAACCTGGAGTCGTGATAAGAGATATCAAACACTTTATGGCAGCGGTGCTATCTCATGACTGTGTTTTTGGAACATGGAAGAATGGTTTAGTTATTTCACAAAGGTGCAACAGACAAGGATGTCCTATTAGAGAATTCCAAACACCCGCCCGTCTCCATAATAACTGCTGATAAATTGTTGTTTACACTTTTATTATAGCAAGGTGGCAGGGGCACCGATGTTCAATAAAGGGAATGTGCTGAATTGAAACTATAACTAAAGCCAACACTTAGTTTTGGATAGAGCAGAGGGCGATTAGAACACCTATCACGTTTTTATTGCCCTCTATGCCCCCGTCAGGGAGTGTTCTGGCCCGCGTTCATGTATTATTTTTATGTCTCGTATTAAACTGCATTGTGTTATCATTTTGTGCTGACATTAGTGTCAGTTTCTGGCTTCTCCAAATTGTTTACTAATGTGATTTTGGTATCTTCTTTTTTTTTTCTCTTTTTAACCACTTGCCGACTGCTGCACGCCGATATACATCGGCACAATGGCAGCGGTGGGCAAATGGGCGTACCTGTACGTCCCCTTTAATTGGCGGGGCTAGTGGGCGCGAGCGCCCGCCCGCGGCATGCAGCGTAACCGTGCCCGCGGGTCCCGCGGGCTCGATGTCCACCGATGTCCCGCAATCGTGTCACGGAGAGGCAGAATGGGGAGATGCCTATGTAAACAAGACATTTCCCTGTTTTGCCTTGTGACATGACAGAGATCACTGTTCCCTCTCATCGGGAGCAGTGATCGCTGTCATGGCAGTGGAAGCCCCCCCCCCCACAGTTAGAATCACTCCCTAGGACACACTTAAAGTGGTTGTAAACCCTTACAGACCACTTTTACCTACAGGTAAGCCTAGATTAAGGCTTACCTGTAGGTGCAAGAAATATCTCCTAAGCCGTGTAGCACCTTTTGCAAAAGACAGGCATCGACAGAGGGACATTGCTCCAAATCAGGGATAGTCAATCGAAATCAGGGACAGTTTAGAGCTATGCTAGTTAGTTTAGTCCTAGCTAGGCCCTCCCAATCATTTTTCGCAGAGACAGTGCGCTAGAAAGTCATTTTCTTGCCTTTCTAAAGACTGGAAAAAAACATCCTCTGTATTGCACTTGACAGAAGTAAAATTGAATTGAATTCAACATCTGTGTCTTCTTGAAGAGTTAAAGTGATTGTAAACCTTCGTTTTTTTTTCTTTCTTTTTTTTAAAATAGCAAACATATCATACTTACCTCCACTGTGCAGTTCGTTTTTCACAGTGTGGCCCCGATCCTCCTCTTCTGGGGTCCCCCGGCGGCTCTCGTGGCTCCTCCTGGCAGAGAACCCCCTAGGAGAATCGCTCTCCCGGGGGGGGGGGGTTACCTTGCTCCCGAGTCCAGCATCTGCGTGCATAGATGCAGAATGCTGGGCTCGGCTCCCCGGGTCCCCGCGCCATTGGATATGATTGACAGCAGCGGGAGCCAATGGAAGAGCGCATCTCTGCCGAGGGAACGGACGGGCTCAGGTGAGTAAAACGGGGGGGGGGGGGGGGCTGGTCAGTGTCAGAAGTTTTTTCATCTTAATGCATAGGATACAAAAAAAAAAAAGAGGGTTTACAAGCTTTAAGCTGCCTGTGTGTTGTGCCAAGTCAGCAGGTAACCATTACTGTCCAGGCAGACTGGGTCTAAGGCTCGATTCACATCTATGCATGTTGCTTTTGAGCGTTTCTGCAGTGCTTTTTGCGGTGCTTGCCGCGTTTTTGAACATGCGTTTTTGCCACATTTTTGCCTCGTTTTGCATTTTTTTTAAATTTTTTTTTTTTTACAGTTTTTTTTATACTGAAAAATGAAAGGAAGAAAAAACCGCAAAGCGCGGCAAAAACACAGTAAAAATGCGGTAAAACCACAGTAAAAACGCAGTACTTGCGTTTTTGGATGCGGGCCCACTGAAATCTATTACATGCATAACGCTGCATTTTGCATGAAAAAAAGTCCCCGACCCTTTCCAAAAACGCAGAGGCACAAAAATGCATTGATGTGAACATGTTTTATAGGAACCCATGTTAAAAAATTCCCATGCATTTCTGCAAAATGCATCAAAAAACGCATTAGTGTGAATAGAGCCTTAGGAGGTATGTCAATACATAAAGTGACATTTGAAACAGAACAGGCATTCACCCTCTCTATTTGTCATGTTTACCATTATCATCAAATGTAAAAAAAAAAAAAACACAAATTTTTGGTCGCTGATGTCTGTGACGTGTTCCCTGGGGTTGCCTTACATCTAAGTCTCCAGTCAACGTCCATTGTTCGAGCACCTCCTCTGTTTGAGAAGACTCCCTTTGATTTTATATTTATGGACTCTGGTTCCAGAGCATACCACATTGCATTATAGAAATTTTTGTATATCTCACATGTTTCTGTATTGTGTTGATTCACAATTACTTTTAGGTTTTTTTTATGTCACAGATTTAGATTTGTTCCATACATGATTTCAGTTTTTGTTTGGGACTCTAGAGCTGCACTTGTTTTACATACAATATTAAACAGGCTCTTCTCAAAGAGGCAGATGTAGACTCACACTACCATAGGACACCAACTTCCTCCTGGCTCTCTCCAGTGAGTTTCTCTAGACTCAATTTGATTCTAGGACTTCAAACTTGCGAATAGGCCACCAGCTAAGCCTAGCTGGGACCTTGATGTCTTCCTGATGACCCCTTTCTAGTGTTCTGCCACAGGGGTCTCCCCCAGCAGCACTCTTCGCTGCTGCCTCAGGCCTCAGACTATTTAGGGGCCCTCCATCCACCTACTGGGCACACCTCCCCAGGAATTGGCTGGAGTCTTAGACATTTTCAGGTTGCTTCTTCTGCTCTCCCTCCCACTGTGTCTAGAATTCTCTACAATTCAGGGGGAAGTAATCAGCAGCCTGTGAGACACTGAGCAGCCCTACATAATTAAAGCCTGCTCCACTGATTACAGAGGATCCAACTAAATTTACCTAGCAGCCTACACTACACTAGGAGGGAACTACACTAAATTGCTATTTAATTTTTTTTTGCCGCACACAAAGAAAATCATTATTTTAAGCTAGATAAGCAAGTTAAGAATGTAGCTTGAAATAAATAAATAAATAAATAAACAGATTGCTGTATGACATGGCTTTATTGTTTTGGATGAAGTCTTGGCACTTGCCGTCACTGTAGCAGCTTCTCTGCGCTATGAACGCCTAATGCCGCGTACACACGGTCCTACTTTTCGTCTACAAAAGTCCAACGGACGCTGATGGACTAAAGCTGGCTGGTAATCCGATCGTGTGTGGGCTTCTCCGGACTTTCAACTGACTTTTTTAGCCTCAAATCCGACGTACTTTAGATTTGAAACATGTTTTAAAACTTTACTTCGTAACTACGACGGACCCCGAAATCCGCTCGTCTGTGTGCTAGTCCGACGGACAAAAAGCCACGCTAGGGCACCTATTGGCTACTGGCTATGAACTTCCTTATTTTAGTCCGGTGTACGTCATCACGTACGAATCCGTTAGACTTTTGTGTGGTCGTGTGTAGGCAAGTCCGTTCGTTAGAAAGTAGGCCGCAAGTCCGCCGCAAGTCCACCGAAAGTCTGCCGGAAGTCTGTCGGACAGGCTGTCCGACTTTTGTAGACGAAAAGTACGACCGTGTGTACGCGGCATTAGTGTTTGCCGACATTTATACTACTCTGCTTTCAAGTAATTGCATTGATGAATCACCATTGTCCTCCTCACTTGACCTGCTCACGTTCATAACAATGGGTTTGTTTACCTACACTATTATGCCCCGTACACACGGTCGGACTTTGTTCGGACATTCCGACAACAAAATCCTATTTTTCCCGACGGATGTTGGCTCAAACTTGTCTTGCATACACACGGTCACACAAAGTTGTCGGAAAATCCGATCATTCTGAACGCGGTGACGTAAAACACGTACGTCGGGACTATAAACGGGGCAGTAGCCAATAGCTTTCATCCCTTTATTTATTCTGAGCATGCGTGGCACTTTGTCCGTCGGATTTGTGTACACACGATCGGAATTTCCGACAACGGATTAAAATTTTACATCCTGCTCTCAAACTTTGTGGGTCGGAAAATCCGATGGAAAATGTGTGATGGAGCCTACACACGGTCGGAATTTCCGACAACAAGGTCCTATCACACATTTTGCGTCGGAAAATCCGACCGTGTGTACGGGGCATTACACTTTTCTTTAAAAATTATTATTTTTTATTTCTTTTATTGAGTTTATGCAGTAATAGAAACAACAAAACCGAAACAAAAACAACAAAACAAGATGACAGAGGCTGTGTGTTACCCACGCAGGGGTCATATAATCTACATAGGAAGGACATGCACAACGGTTGTAGACAACACCAAGGCAAGAGCGGTGTGACTACGTAACCTTGCTGACAAGAAACAACTAATCATACATAGAGATATTTCAGCGATGGCGTTGACCCCATATCCCCTACAGAGAATCCAAGACAACCATGTTCCTTTCTGGGTGTCCTTCAATTCAGTGAAAAAGCAAACATTATGAAGCTGTTGTAGGATCAGCCAACCATTTGGACCATACCTTGTCATATTTGGCAGGGCAACCTCTATTGGCGTATGTATCTTTATAAAATGGAAGGTTGTTTGTAATTAGCTGTTTCCAGAAGGAAATGGCAGGAGGAACCTTTTTCCTCCAATGCAAGGTGATGGCTTTTCTTGCATAAAACAGAAGGAGACTAGCAAGGGTCTTGTTCGCTTTAGTATAGAGCAAATTATCAACTAGGCCCAATAAACAGATTTGGTTAGCCTGCAGGAGAGGGGTCGAAATGAAAGTATTTATGATGGCTATCACCTCCGACCAAAAACCGGTAATGATAGGACAGATCCAAAATATATGGGAGAAATCAGCTTGACTGCATCTCCAACACCTTGAGGGGTGAGATGGGTTCATCCTATGGAGTCAGGTGGGGGTGAAATGTGATCTGCGCACTATTTTAAACTGAATTAACGTATCCCGCTTAGACACTAGGGTTTTGAACGTTAGGTGCCATATGTCATCCCAATCATCATTGTCCAAATGTGGTACTACACTATTACAGTTCACATTATTTGTAATGTTCCCTGCCCATTTTGGACTGGGCACACTTTTGCTGGTACACTTCAGACATATCCAGTCTGTTTACATGCTTTGCGTTAAGACATGCAATTTATTTGAATTGGCTACCAATGTACATCAGTGGACCCAAAAAACTGACCTGAATTTATGTTTTGACACAGAGAGCCAAAATGCTTGGTAGTCTGTTACTATGCATTGTAATGCAGTTACATTGGTGGTGCATTGGTTTAGTGCAGGGTTCTTCAAACTACGGCCCTCCAGCTGTTGCGGAACTACACGTTCCATGGGGCATTGTAAAACTCTGACATTCGCAGACATGACTAGGCATAATGGGAATTGTAGTTCCTGAATAACTGGAGGGCCATGGTTTGGAGACCCCTGGTTTAGTGCATTGGGGCGCCTTTCTATAGTAATGGCACCGTAGCGTATGGCTCTTGCTCCGACATGCTGGTTGTACCCAAGTTGATTGATGGATTGTCCTGGGCGGAGCTTATGCTCATGAGGTCACGATCATCATGGTATCTCATCCAATGACCAAGAAAAGTCCACCGTAACATAAAAAATTATTGAGGAGACTCAAATGGTGTAAAACTGTATGTATCCTTTTATTATTAAAGAGTATATCTAACCACTCACCGTGTTAAAATGTACAAGTAGAAAAAGTAGTAAAAATACTGATCCTAGGAAATCGATATGGCCACTTCCTAGTTCCAGCGTGCGTGGTGACGTCACAAGCATAAGCTCCGCCCAGGACGATGTATTAACCTACATGCCCATATGACTGTTTTAACATACAGAGTCCATTTGTTCCGGTCCTCTCAATCTAAGGTGGTGATGCACTTTGGTGTTACAAGCATCCGGATAGACAAGACTTCTTTTATCATCACATTGGTGGATTTGGATTCAGACATATTGGTACTGCTGTTCATATTCCTCTTTTCATGTTTTACTTATAATGACAAAATATTTGTTTGTATGATTTTTCGTTGTCGCAATTAGTGCGGCAATGTGAATTTATATATCTGTACAAAATGTATCTAATAGTTTTTTTGCCTGCTGTTAGTATTTGATCTGTCAGCTCGATTTCTGTTTTTTTAAAAGTCGATCTTATGCTGCCTTGAATAAGGGTGACTCTCACAAACCCTAAAACGTGTTGGCTTTTCATTTGTGATCTTAAATAAAATTTCATCCTTTTATACATGTGTTGCAATCCCTTGGCCTGCTGGGAGAGCCTATATATTCGGGTGGAGTCAGGTGATCTATGTTCTGTGCCACCTGGACGGCTGTCTGGGTGAACGTGTGTTGTACTGCCAGGCTGGAGAATGGGCCCATCCAAGGCACATCTGGCTGCTAGGCTGCCTGAGGGCATATCCAGAAGCAAGAGAGCAGCGCAGGGTTGGCACTGCGGCTTGCAGTACAACCAAAAGTGACGGTTCTGCTGGCCGGAGAACCTGTCGTGGTCGGAGGTAGAGGGGAAGCTGTCGCCAGTAAGAGACTATCCGCCTAATAACCAGGGACCGCAGTGAGTAACTGAAGCAAGTACCGAAACAGTATTCTCACCAACAGGGGACGGTGAAGAATCGGGGAACTTCAGTGGATATCAAGCCAGGGACCCAACCAGAGGAGGTGATGCTTGCAGAGCAGCCCTGTGTGTAAAGTCCAGGACTGAGCAGGCCAGCGAGGTGAAGTTTGAGAGGTATCTAGTGTGCCAAGCGAGGGACCCAGCAGAGAGGCGGGGGTGACGCTTGAGGAAGATACCACCGTGAAGGCTGGAGAAGCTCAAGGGATTCAGTGGCAGTGAATCAGTGGGTCTAGTGAGAGCCTGGGATCTCAGTGGGCTGAAGAACTACAAGAAGTGATTGTAGTGGAAGTGAAAGAACTGTTACGTTTGTGTTAGGAACTGTTAAAGACTGTTGCCATAGGAGACAGTATCAGTGTTGCCAACCGCCCGTAGATTTACGGGCAGCCCGTAAAAACGACCCGTTTTTCGGGGCGCCCGTGAATGCCCGTTACGGGCACCGGTGCCCGTAAAAATGATGGCCGCGAGCCGGCCACGCAACTGCGCATGCGCCGTTCCGAAGCCGGCCGGGCTCGGGAAAGCTCGTACGCGCTCGGCCGGGCGGCGCATGCGCAGTAACGTAATACCGCCGCCCGGCGCCATTTTCTAAATGATCGAGCGCGGCCGTGGCGGCAAGGCAAGCTGAGCTAAGCCAGGCGACTCTGTCCACTCCTGTCATGCATTGCATGACTTGGCTGGCTGCACACACAGGAGGTACGGAGAGCGAAGCTGTGGGGGGGATGGGATTGGGATCTAAAGGAGGACATTACTGGGACGACTGGTGCCGGGAGAAGTAATATGATGGTGAATAGAGCACATCAGTCTCTGTCCCTGGGCCCTGGCTGCATGGCATATGCAGGGGACAGAGACTGATGTGCTCTATTCACCATCATATTACTTCTCCAGTCCACATCAGATTCATCAGTGTGCTGTGTCCTCCTCCTGTGCCCCTTTCACCTCTCCACAGGTCAGGGCAGAGGTGAAAGGGGTACAGGAGGAGGACACAGCACACTGATGAATCTGATGTGGACTGGAGAAGTAATATGATGGTGGACAGGGGAGGAGGCTGCTGTGAGGATGTGTCCTGTCCGCAGTCTTTGTCCACCTCTTGTAGTATGTCCGCAGCCTCTGTCCCCCTCCTGTAGTATGTCCGCAGCCTCTGTCCCCCTCCTGTAGTATGTCCGCAGCCTCTGTCCCCCTCCTGTAGTATGTCCGCAGCCTCTGTCCCCCTCCTGTAGTATGTTCGCAGCCTCTGTCCCCCTCCTGTAGTATGTCCGCAGCCTCTGTCCCCCTCCTGTAGTATGTCCGCAGCCTCTGTCCCCCTCCTGTAGTATGTCCGCAGCCTCTGTCCCCCTCCTGTAGTATGTCCGCAGCCTCTGTCCCCCTCCTGTAGTATGTCCGCAGCCTCTGTCCCCCTCCTGTGGTATGTCCGCAGCCTCTGTCCCCCTCCTGTAGTATGTCCGCAGCCTCTGTCCCCCTCCTGTAGTATGTCCGCAGCCTCTGTCCCCCTCCTGTAGTATGTCCGCAGCCTCTGTCCCCCTCCTGTAGTATGTCCGCAGCCTCTGTCCCCCTCCTGTGGTATGCCCGCAACCTCTGTCCACCTCTTGTAGTATGCCCGCAACCTCTGTCCACCTCTTGTAGTATGTCCGCAGCCTCTGTCCACCTCTTGTAGTATGTCTGCAGCCTCTGTCCACCTCTTGTAGTATGTCTGCAGCCTCTGTCCACCTCTTGTAGTATGCCCGCAACCTCTGTCCACCTCTTGTAGTATGTCCGCAGCCTCTGTCCACCTCTTGTAGTATGTCCGCAGCCTCTGTCCACCTCTTGTAGTATGTCCGCAGCCTCTGTCCACCTCTTGTAGTATGTCCGCAGCCTCTGTCCACCTTCTGTAGTATGTCCGCAGCCTCTGTCCTTCTCCTGTAGTATGTCCACAGTCTCTGACCATCTCTTGTCTCTTATCATGTCTGCAGTCTTTGAGGGGATCCTAGAAAGGATTCAAGAGTGGGAGCACTGCCGGGATGGGGGTTCGGAAGAGACAGACACGTGTGGACTGTGGAGAGGAGGCTATAGAATAGCCACCAAGCTGGACCCATCTGACTGAGCCCTGCTGGGTGCACCTGAGAGGAGGTCAGTGACAGTGCCGCCAGGCCAGTCTGGGGGGGTCACTGATGTAAGGCGGAAGTAAATACAATAATGTAAGGGGGCACTGATATAAAGGTTCCCCCCCCTATATTAGTAATCCCCCCCTTACCTTAGTGTATTCACACTGCGGTAGGTGGTCTCTGGTCACCATCCTGCAGACTCTGATGTAAGGGGGAACTCTCTGCTGGCCGGGTTATAGTAACCTGACCTTCATGTAAATTGAGAAATATGTTTTTTGACTTTTGTTTAACTTAAACACGTTGCTAATAGCACTAGCTATGTGTTTATAGTTCAAATATAAATATTTGCAATGTTTAGCACTAAAAACAGTAATTTTAGGTACTTTTTTTGCAGTGTCAGTAAAAAATGTGGATCTGCCAGTAAATTTCATGGGTTTTTTTTGCCAGTAAAAAATGGGCACCGTTTGTAAATTTTGACGTTCTGCCAGTAAATTTCACTTCGGGGGGTTGGCAACACTGGACAGTATTCCTGCACATGCAGATGTGGCATCTTGCTGGATGCCATTCCCTGCATGGCTGTTCTCCTATTGAAGTCTCGGAGTCTGACATTTATTCTTGCAACTACCTAAGGGTGTCCTGGCCCTAACCCTCTCTCCCCCAAAAAGTTTGTTTAAGAGAAATAAACGTTCTTTTGTATTCAAGAAGTGTCTGGCGCCCAATAACTTTAACTACTCTGCACCCACCATGCCTCACAACCCACTACATACAGAAGGATGTCAGCTATCCCTGGCCCTGGGGGTTCTTATTAGATCAAAGGAGGCCTGGGACCTTGCTACACACACATGTAGGGCACCCAACGTTAGATGTGATTTATTCTTACAAAGCAAACACATCTTTGCACACTGGTACTAACTAGTATTCTAATGTTTCTCTTCTCCCTCAGTTTCTCTCCCTCACTGTGACCCCAGTGCTGACGGAGAGGGGTGCAGAGAAGGGGCACACAAAAGGATGCTGTACAGGCACTCAACGTCCTCCATATCAACCAGTGATATCACTGGTTGTTAGGACTCTGGGGTTAGAAGGTTGTAATGGTGCACAATAGAAACCTGTGGCTTTGCATAACTTTAAGGCAGGCTTGATTTACCCACTAGCTTTTATACACTTTTTGGACAATTGTTAGCCATTTTGCCAAGGCACCCCCGAAGAAACCTGAAGGCACCCTGGTTGAAAAAGGCTGGTGTAGACAAATCTGATGTTGCCATACTGGAGGCTCCTCATGTTCCTGTACAGGGAGGACCTAGGACATTATGTTCGTGACTGTGATGGCCCATGGAATGTGAGATATTTTATCCCATGTTTAGGACATGACTAACTCTAGTGGAGTCCATTGAGTGGTCCTGAGGTTTAAGCTCCCCCAGGGACCAGAAGAAAGTCCTGATTTCAGGGAAATTATTTAGAATATACTTGAACTGAATTCTACAGATATACCAAGTGATATCTGTTTTGCAGAACTTGGTCCACATGAAACACCACCCAGCACGTGGAATGGTGTTACTATCTAGTGTCCTATACCTATATTTTGCAAAGGACTTTCCTCAGAAGTCCAAAGACAAATAGATCTGCCAGTCCAATCCAATAAAACAACTCATAGACTTTTAAGTACACATTAAGTGATCTAGTGCTCCTCGCCACTTGAAGAATTATGCCGCGTACACACGACCGGTTTTGCCGTCAGAATAAACTCCGAAGGGTTCTCCGACAGAACTCCAACGGAATTCCATTCAAGCGGTCTTACCTACACAAGATCAAACCAAAGTTTGACCAAAGTCCGACCGTCCAGAACACGGTGACGTACAACACGTACGACGGGACTAGAAAAAGGAAGTGCAATAGCCAGTAGCCAATAGCTTCCGTCTCGTGCTTCAGAGCATGCGTCGTTTTTGGTCCATTGGAACAGCATACAGACGAGCGGTTTTCCCGATAGGAATTGGTTCCATCGGAAATATTTCGAACATGTTCTATTTCTAGGTCCGTCAGAATTTTCGAAAATAAAAAGTCCAATGAGGCATTCACACGATCGGAATAGACGATGCAAAGCTTCCGTCGGACTTTTTCTGTCTGACATTCCGCTCGTGTGTACGTGGCTTTACTGTATCTATCAGAAAACTTGAGATTGGCATAATCATTAGTCAGTCCTCCATAATTCCAGTTAGTCAGATCTCAATGAACTGGGGTGAAAGCGGTAGCACATCATCATGCATTCATAAAACTCTCCATAGCCTTTCATCAACTTAATAGCTGTATCTGTTTCTTACACCTCCCGCTCTTATGTTCTTGTACTGAGAGCCGGTCATTGCTGATAAAGTTATTTTTAAACACTTTGCTGATAAGTTCCATGTCTCCATTAATAATACAGAAGAACATATTCTGGATGATGTCCTGTACTGTAGTCGTATTTTAGACAGGCTGTACTGTAAATGCTGTAATCTCTTATGATTAAAAACAAGGGCATAGATAAGTTTATCTGAACAGAATACATGAACAGAATACATGAACAGAATACATGTTTAAAGTATAACTCTGGGTGTGACAAAGATTGCATTGTGAAGATGTATTATCTAAATATGCGTTTGGCATTTTTATTGTAACGCTCACCTGAAAGTCACTTTGTGATGTGACTTTTATTTGCTGTGGCACATTTTAGCCAAAACTTTTTTTCTTAGTTTTGGATAAAGTGGGGAAAGTTTAGAACCCCCATCACATTTAACTGCCATCTGGGGTTCCATTAGAGAGATTTTCCCTCACCTTCTGTGCTGGGGGCAATGCATTGCTAGAAAGGACAGTGTACGAGAAAGTCTCAGTTCTGGCCTTCCCCTTTGTTTCTAAACCGGAGTTCGGCCAAATTTTTTTTAAAAGTCAGCAGCTACAAATACTGCAGCTGCTGACTTTTAAAATAAGGACACTTACCTGTTCAGGGCGCCCGCGATGTCGGCACCCGAAGCCGATCACTCCCTCGGCTCTCAGTTGCTGCCGCCGCCATCTTCGGTAAGGGAATCAGGAAGTGAAGCCTTGCGGCTTCACTCCCTGGTCCCCTACTGCACATGCGTGACTCGCGCTGCGCTATTCCACTGGTCTCTGCTGTCTCCAGGGACCTGTAAGTCTCCCAGAAGACAGCGGGGGGGGGAGGACGGAGGTGGCGTAGATACCCGCGGGTGGCTTGGGTATCTATGCCCGGAAGTGGGAGCAAAATACCTGTATTAAACAGGGAATATCTGCCCCCCCCCCCCCCGAAAGATGCCATATGTGACACCGGAGAGGGGGAGTATTCCGAAAAGCGGAAGTTCCATTTTTGGGTGGAACTCCGCTTTAAGGAATATGCAAAGAAGTGAAAGGTGTCCTTACAAGTCATCATTTTTGAAGTATGCCACACCAACCCCATCCCCTCTCCTGTTACAAGTTCTGCAAGCAGAAAATCATAAAAAGACATCCCCTAGACTAGGGGTCTTCAAACTTTACAAGCAAGGGGCTGGTTTACTTTCATTTAGGCTTTGGCATTAGTGCGCAAACAAATGCTAATGCACCATCCACATGCGTAAACCTCTACCCCCCCCCCCCCCCCCCAGATAAATGTAAAGATATGCTTGTGTAGCATAGGTAGTTCATAAAATGTCCATAACTTCATAAAAAATCCCATAGGAAGGGTGATGTACTTCAGTAGGCAGCTCCACCAGAGACAGGAATAAATCTCTGAAATTACAAAAGGGGAACACAAGGGGGCGCCAGCTAAGTGCAACATCAATGGGGTTATTATGAATAAAATGATAAAAGGCAAGTTTACAGACATATACATTCAAAGAGCTTATCTGCAGCCATGCCACATTGGATGGAAACCGTCCACCAGAAGAGCCGCTTGTGACAGCAAACAGCGTGTTGTCAGTGAGGAAACCAAGTCCAATGTTCCAAGAAGTGAGCAGAACCACTGTGGGACACAAGGCAGGATGTGATTTCACACCTTAGGAGGGCTGGTTGATATAATAACGCATTTCGGAATTCCTATTGGCTCCTTTCTCAAAAAATTGAAAATCATAGCTCTATTTAAGAGAAGGGGTTGGGGGTGGGTATCCCGGGCTCAGCCAAACCCAAGTAGGGGAATGGTGTCCTATCATTGGTGTCAGTTGGTGGAATAGTGCCCCAAAGGCCAGATAAAGGCAAGCAAAGGGCCGCATCTGGGACGCAGTTTGGAGACCACCGCCCTAGACTGTTTAATGGAGCCAGAGTAAATGGACTGTTGACTTTGTGATTAGTGGCCTCTGCACTGTTTAGGGGGGAACCAAACAAAATCAGCGGCTCCTTTGGGGGTAGCACTACATTAGCTTGAAATGTGAACGAATTCCAAATGAGTGCAGCGCTAAGTGAACATAAATAATCGATAAATGTGATATGTGACCCTCCTATTGTGGATGGTCAGTAGTGTAGAGTGCTCACTACAATCTCCCGATCATCAGTAAAGTGCTCAAAACTCCACATGGATTCCCAAAAATAAACAGCAAATAAATAAATAGTTGAAGCGATATAGATAAATATGAATGATCGATGTGATAATTAAGCAATGTTCTTCTAAACAATTAATAAATATACAGTGGAACCTTGGATTACGAGCATAATTTGTTCCAGGAGAATGCTTGTAATCCAAAGCACTCACATATCAAAGCGATTTACCCCATAGAAGTCAATGGAAACGAAGATAATTCGTTCCGCATTGACTTCTATTTCATGCAATACTGCATGTGGCCAAAGGTGGGGGGGTCGCAGGAGAGCCTCGGAAATACTCGGAGACAGCTCGGCTGAACTCGGAAAGGCTTGGAAACACTCGGGAACGGAATGTTTCCGAGTATTTTCGAGTGATTCTGAGTATTTCCGAACTGCTACGAGCGGCTCCGAACCATTCCGAGTGTCACCAGCGCCCCCGCACCTCTGGCCAAATGCAGTACTGCACACCCCATTAGCTTGAATTCCGCTCGTTTTGCGAGACAACACTCGCAAACCGAGTCAGAATTAAAAAAAAAAAAAGTTGCTTGTCTTTCAAAACGCTTGTTAACCGCGTTACTCCTTAACCAAGATTCCACTGTATATTCATTTATTAATTGTTTATAAGAACACTGTTTAATTATTGCATCGATTATTCATATTAATCTATATCACTTCATCTATTTATTTATTTGCTGTTTATGATTGGGAATCCATGTGGAGTTTTGAGCACTTGCACTATACTGAGGATCGGGAGATTGTAGTGAGCACTCTACACTACTGACCATCCACAATAGGAGGGTCACATATCAATTTTATCGATTATTTATGTTCACTTAGCGCTGCACTCATTTGGTATTCGTTTTTGCATTATCACATAAATAGGAAGTGTTGGGAGTGCTGGCAGCTTTTTATTTATTTATTTATTTATCTGTTGGTTTTTGTGTAGCAGCTCACGAGGTTCTAACGCACATTTATATAATTAGCTTGAAAACGTGACTTTGAAATTCCTATAAATTTTGACTAATCTAAAAAGAGTCAATTCCCTAGCACAACTCCCTCCTTGCAATGTCATAGCCCTCTCTTCATCTGGGAGTGTCTAATTACTATCTATGCTGACCCAGCTCCTCTGCCCTTCCCTATGTAATCTTTCATGTAGCTGCCAGGGAAGAAGAGAAGGGAAATACTATAATATTAAATAAATAAAAAGAAAAGGGGGAAGACAGACTATATAGGCCAAACATGTAGAGTAGAAACCATATATAAAATAATGACATTTTATTGTACATCACATTAAAAAAGAAATCTACACCATGTATGCAAATTGATAGGTACAAACCAGTAATGTAGTTGTGCCTTTGGATAGAGTAAACCATATACATTCATACAACAGAAGTTGTTGATATGCTTCATAGATTACAATACTGATTACACAGTATCTCACAAAAGTGAGTACACCCCTCGCATTTTTGTAAATATTTCATTATATCTTTTCATGTGACAATACTGAAGAAATGACACTTTGCTACAATGTAAAGTAGTGAGTGTACAGCTTGTATAACAGTGTAAATTTGCTGTCCCCTCAAAATAACTCAACACACAGCCATTAATGTCTGAACCGCTGGCAACAAAAGTGAGTACACCCCTAAGTGAAAATGTCCAAATTGAGCCCAAAGTGTCAATATTTTGTGTGGCCACCATTATTTTCCAGCACTGCTTTAACCCTCTTGGGCATGGAGTTTACCAGAGCTTCACAGGTTACCACTGGAGTCCTCTTCCACTCCTCCATGATGACATCACAGAGCTGGTGGATGTTAGAGACCTTGCGCTCCTCCACCTTCTGTTTGAGGATGTCCCACAGATGCTCAATAGGGTTTAGGTCTGGAGAGTCCATCACCTTTACCCTCAGCTTCTTTATCAAGGCAGTGGTTGTGTTGGAGGTGTGTTTGGGGTCGTTATCATGTTGGAATACTGCCCTGTGGCCCAGTCTCTGAAGGGAGGGGATCATGCTCTGCTTCAGTATGTCACAGTACATGTTGGCATTCATGGTTTCCTCAATGATCTGTAGCTCCCCAGTGCCGGCAGCACTCATGCAGCCCCAGACCATGACACTCCCACCACCATGCTTGACTGTAGGTAAGACACACTTGTCTTTGTACTCCTCACCTGGTTGCCGCCACACACGCTTGACACCATCTGAACCAAATAAGTTTATCTTGGTCCCATCAGACCACAGGACATG
The DNA here is from genome assembly GCA_037952835.1 of Lithobates septentrionalis. Taxonomy (NCBI): domain Eukaryota; kingdom Metazoa; phylum Chordata; class Amphibia; order Anura; family Ranidae; genus Lithobates; species Lithobates septentrionalis. The sequence goes on from JBBDGP010000459.1 coordinate 5,543,434, forward strand.
GTTCCAGTAATCCATGTCCTTAGTCTGCTTGTCTTCAGAAAACATTTTGTGGGCTTTCTTGTGCATCATCTTTAGAAGAGGCTTCCTTCTGGGACGACAGCCATGCAGACCAATTTGATGCAGTGTGCGGTATATGGTCTGAGCACTAACAGGCTGACCCCCCCACCCCTTCAACCTCTGCAGCAATGCTGGCAGCACTCATACATCTATTTCCCAAAGACAACCTCTGGATATGACACTGAGCACGTGCACTCAACTTTTTTGGTCGACCATGGCGAGGCCTGTTCTGAGTGGAACCTGTCCTGTTAAACCAATGTATGGTCTTGGCCACCGTGCTGCAGCTCAGTTTCAGGGTCTTGGCAAACTTCTTATAGCCTAGGCCATCTTTATGTAGAACAACAATTCTTTTTTATAGATGCTCAGAGAGTTCTTTGCCATGAGGTGCCATGTTGAAATTCCAGTGATCAGTATGAGAGAGTGAGAGCGATAACATCAAATTTAACACACCTGCTCCCCATTCACACCTGAGACCTTGTAACACTAACGAGTCACATGACTCCAGGGAGGGAAAATGGCTAATTGGGCCCAATTTGGACAATTTTGTACTCACTTTTGTTTCCAGTGGTTTAGACATTAATGGCTGTGTGTTGAGTTATTTTGAGGGGACAGAAAATTTACACTGTTATACAAGCTGTACACTCACTACTTTACATTGTAGCAAAGTGTCATTTCTTCGGTGTTGTCACATGAAAAGATAGAATAAAATATTTACAGAAATGTGAGGGGTGTACTCACTTTTGTGAGATACTGTAGTATGGTATGTATGGTAGTATGGTATGCAATGTTTCGCCAAAATTGCTTCCTCAGGACGCATTAAAATATTATAGTAGTTATCTGGAGAACAACAATAATATTTAAACACAATACAAAGCAAATATAATCATTTAGTATCCAAGTGCACTCTTTGCCTGGGATGTACCTCAACACCAAAGCACCTATAATATGACGTATAGTAAAATTTCATGTTTTATATATGGTTTCTACTCTCCATATTTGGCCTATATAGTCCGACTTCCCCTTTTTCTTTTTACTTATCCATACATTACGGATGTTGGCCATGAGTGCCATCTATACCTGTCTACTATAATATTACTTGAGTAACAGCTTTGACTCAGCATCATAAATGGCAGTCTCAGGGCTCTTGGTTGCCTACACAAAGGAGACTTTCACAGGTAGAAATATGCTTCTCATCTTATAGAAAGATTTGTGTTGGAAGGAATGGTCTGTGACAGGGTCTCTTTAGGAGCGTCTGCTCCCATGGGAACAAAACCTCAGTCCTTGTGTATGGATCTGTTTACTGTAATAGCAACGATGCATTTACTATACCGTAAAATCTCCTCTTTACCATACAAGGTTATAAAAGAAAGATTTCAGATTTTTCTCTTATCTCTATTCTATGTATATTTATATACAGAATATAGCAAGGCACATGCAATGTTTCTACTTTATAGCTGGGAGAGTGAAATATTACAGTATATTAAATGGTATGCAATAAGGACTTTGTCCTGCACTAATACTGTGTATGAAAGCTGAACTACGAGCATAAACCTTCATTTAAACATATTCCTCTATAGCCACAAAGGGTATAAATCCACTTTGTTTGCACCAAATGCCTTACAAACCCAGAGATTACCTTGTAAAAGTAGTGGTGACATCATCACTGTGCTGTACACAGCCTGTGCAAGAGAGCAGAGCTGTGGGAGGGGCCCAGCAGGCTCCACCTGCAGAAAATAACAGGAGTGGGCGGAGACAAGACCGGTCACCCTGCACAAGGAGAGAGAGCAGCAGTGAGCGGTCTTTATTACACAAAGGGAAAAGTCTCACACTGGATTACTGCACAGATCTGGAAGAAATAAACAAAGCACGCCAAGAGTTAAAGCCAATTTTTTTTTAAAAGTCAGCAGCTACAAATACTGCAGCTGCTGACTTTTAAAATAAGGACACTTACCTGTCCAGGGCGCCCACGATGTCGGCACCCGAAGTCGATCTATCCCTCGGCTGTCGGGTGCTGCGGCTTCACTTCCTGGTTCCCTACTGCGCATGCGCGAGTCGCGCTGCGCTATCCCACTTGTCCCTGCTGTCTCCTGGGACCTGTGTGTCTCCCAGAAGACAGCGGGGGGGGGGGGGGGGGAGAAGGTGCCAGAAGTGGCGTAGATACCCGCGGGTGGCTCGGGTATCTATGCCCGCAAGTGGGAGCAAAATACCTGTACTAGACAGGTATCTGCCTCCCCCTCCCCCCTGAAAGACGCCAAATGTGACACCAGAGGGGGGGAGGAACCGGAAAAGCAGAAGTTCCATTTTTGGATGGAACTCCGCTTTAAGGAAGAATACTCATGATGAACGGATTTAGCAATATTTGTTTAGCCTGAAATAAAACTTTAACCGCTTGCTGACCGTATACTGTAAATATACGAAGGCAAATCGGCGTTCCTGGGCAGGATCACCTACCTGTACATGATCCTGCCCTTCCGGGTCTGGAGCACACACTCGCTCCGCCGGCAGCCCACTCCCGCTGTGATTGGACACAGCGGGAGCCAATCAGCGGGTCCAGCGGACGCTGTGTCCGCCGCGGCCCGCCGATCATTCGGGAGACAGGCAGAACAGCGATCTGCCTATGTAAACAAGGCAGATCACCGTTCTGTAAGAAGTGAAGGCTGTGATCCTGTGTTCCTACGAAGCAGGAACACGGATCTCTGCCTTCCCATAGTAAAAGCATCCCCCCCACACACACACACAGTTAGCAAGCACTCCCTAGGAACACATTTAACCCCTTGATCGCCCCTGATGTTAACCCCTTCCCAGCCAATGTCATTAGTACAGTGACAGTGCATATTTTTACCACTGATCACTGTATTCGTGTCACTGGTCCCCAAAAAGTGTCAGATTTGTCCGTCGCAATGTCGCAGTCCCACTATAAGTCTCTAATTGCCGCTATTACTAGTAAGAAAAATGTAAAAAATTTAAAGTTCTATAAATCTATCCCATAGTTTGTAGATGCTATAAGGCCCATTTCACACTGGAGCTGTGCGGGCGCCGGCTATTTCTAGCGCCGCTTTACCGGCGATTTAGGGGCGTTATTCGGGGTTTAAAACCGCCCTGCTAGCAGCTGAAAAAGGGTTAAAACCACTAGCAAAGCGCCGCTGCATCTGCGTTTTGCTGGCGGTATAGCCTCGCTGCCCCATTGATTTCAATGGGCAGGAGCGGTGAAGAAGCGGTGTATTCACACATGCCGCTTGCAGGAGTTTTTAAGGTCTTGCAAGCGCACCACTCCAGCGTGAAAGCCCTCGGGGCTTTCACACTGGAGACACAGCAGCGGCTGTTTCAGGGCGCTTTGCAAGTGCTATTTTTTAGCGCTGTGGCGCCTGCAAAGCACCCAAGTGTAAAAGGGGTCTAACTTTTGCACAAGCCAATCAATATACGCTTATTGGGATCTTTCTTTTACCCCAAACTATGTAACACAATACATATTGGCCTAAATTTATGAAGAAATTTGATTTTTTTTCACTTTTTTATTGGATATGTTTTATAGCAGAAAGTAAAAAAAAAAAGCTTTATTTGTTGGAAAAATAGGACATACATTTTATTTGGGTACAGCGTCGCACGACCGCGCAATGGTCAGTTAAAGTAACACAGCGCCATATCGCAAAAAAATGGCCTGGTCATTAAGGGGGTAAAAAGTGTTTTTTTTAAAAAAAATACCTATGGATTCTGATTGGCAGATGCAGGATAAAGGGCCATCCCCTGCTGACTTGTATAGTTTTGAATTGGCTTTCCCCAAGGACTTCACACGTCCCAAGCTGCTTATAAAAGAAAAGTTGTATTATATGAAGGTGTTATCTTAACAACATGGGAGTGCCCGGCCATTCAGATCTGCGAGCAGCTGAGACTCACATGTCTATGAATCTATTCATTCCACGAGAATAAATACTTGTGCTCTGATTAAAGAGTCCGGCGCTTGTTCAGCAAACGTTATGGCGCCTGTAAAAAAACAAAAAAAATAAAATTCTTTGAGATAGCGGCGTGCGTGGGAGATCAATCACAGCGCCTGTGGCTGATACCTTGTCCTCTTGGCTTTTGCACCGACATTTAATCAGCTGCGAGTACATTTCCTGTACTATCTGGGACACATGTCCCGCAGAGCTGAACGAATGTGAACTCCTTGCATTGTGGGCGTTAGGGTAAAGATAAACCACTTGCGAAACCCACCTATAAATGGATGGAAAATCGTTCCTAAAGGAAATGCCAAGGTTGCTGTTTTGCAGGTTCATTCTGCAAATGCTATTTGCCTGGCTGTTATACTGAGGCCTCTTACTTCAATACTTTGAATCGCTAGCCCAGGAGAAGCACACGGATTATTCAGCGGCCTTTATTACCACACTGGATGAACGCAGGTCACCGCTCGGGCACATAGAAAAATATTAGGAGGAGTGGTGCAGCGCTAGAAAATACGTCTAAAATGTCACCATAAAGGTAAAAATAAAATAACAATAGCTGAACAAAGTCCTCTTTATCAGAAGGAAGTGGTGACACTCTGTTTAGCAGGATCCATAATGAAAGGACACTCAGAAGGGAGATGTAAACACCATCACCAACACCCAAACAAACTGACCCTTACCATCAGTGTATGGGTTTTACACGTATGTAGAAAACAGATCTCGAGAGGCAATCTTCCTGGGATAGACCAACGATCCTCCAGTGGAGTAGCACAAACATATTCCTTTCCCTCTAAACTTTAGGTCTCCTCCTTGTGACAGGATTAAGAACCAGGTATAGTCCCAGTGGGTATATGCGCCTCAAGAATCATGGTATGTAGGGAGTAAAGAGAAAACGCTCATTGCGCAAATTCCATCAAAAAGGATAATTTATTGTATAAAAAATAAAAGCCACTCACATTTCGTAAGATGGTACAGAGCAGTATGAAGTGTCCAGCACTTCTAACCACAAAGATGGCCGCCGTGTCACCGTCCAACCGCGTCCTGCGTCACCAGTCTCTTGTCGCCCAACGTTTCGTCATCGACGCCCCTGATGACGTGTGTTGAAGCGCTGGATCGTTGGTCTATCCCGGGAAGATTGCCTCTCGCTATCTGTTTTCTACATACGTGTAAAACCCATACACTGATGGTAAGGGTCAGTTTGTTTGGGTGTCGGTGATGGTGTTTACATCTCCCTTCTGAGTGTCCTTTCATTATGGATCCTGCTAAACAGAGTGTCACCACTTCCTTCTGATGAAGAGGACTTTGTTCAGCTATTGTTATTTATTTTTACCTTTATGGTGACATTTTAGACGTATTTTCTAGCGCTGCACCACTCCTCCTAATATCTCCATAATTGTACCCAGCAATGTTTTGTGTCAGCAGCTTTTATTTTACTTCATATTAAGCGCAACAGATCTTGCTTTTTATTTCCACATAGAAAAATAATTGCTGGTCTAGTACAGAGGATGCCCACCGCTGCAAGTACCAGTCCATTCACACCGGCTCCAGTAGCTCAGCCTAGGGCAGCGGTCACTAAATGGCGGACCATGGTTCGGAACCGGACTGAATGACAGTCCTGTCCGGACCGCGTCCGTGCCACTGCAACGGCTGGGTGTCCTCTCCCAGGAACCCCGCCCAGCCACCAATGTCGTCATCACAGCGGGTGGGAGCGGGAGGAGCTGCAGATTGAGACTGAGGGGCTGCCCAAGTTATTATGTTAACAAGTGGGTGATTACCTGGCTTGTTAAAGAGGAGCTCCAGTCTTCCCCCCAAAAAATTAAAAGTCAGCAGCTACAAATACTGTAGCTGCTGACTTTTAATATCAGCGCACTTACCTGTCCAGGAATCCAGCGGTGTCCTCACCCGAGATGATTTTTGAATGGGCTATCGGGTGCTGATGCTGTCATCTTGACTAAGGGAAACCAGCAGTGAAGCCTGTCAAAGCCAGGCACCCGCTCCCCCCATTGCCCCAAAAGGTGCGGGGAGGAGGCATACAAGCAGAGCTTCCCCTTTTGGGTGGAGCTCTGCTTTAATATAAAAAGACTCCCACTCTCCGTCCCGATCTGCAGCAGTTTTTTTCTTTAAAAATAACAAACATGTTATACTTACCTGCCCTGTGTAATGGTTTTGCACAGAGCAGCCCGGATCCTTTCTCGGGTCCCTCGCCGATGCTCCTGGCCCTTCCCTTCTGCCGAGTGCCCCCACAGCAAGCAGCTTGCTATGGGGGCACCCAAGCCGAGCCCCTGCTCAGTGTGTCCATTCAGACACGAAGGCTCGGCTCCACCCCCTCTCTCTTCTCATTGGCTCACTGACTTTGATTGACAGCAGTGGGAGCCAATGGCGCCACGCTGCCGTCTCAGCCAATGAGGAGGGAGAGCCCCGGGCAGCCGAGACACTCCTGCAACATCGTTGGATTGAGATGGGCTCAGGTAAGTATTAGGGGGGCTGCTAAACACAGAAGGCTTTTTATCCTAATGCATAGAATGCATTAAGATAGAAAACCTTCTGACTTTACAACCACTTTAAGGTGAAG